>JAKZAP010000022.1:16759988-17107488 GCA_023053575.1 Branchinecta lynchi | reverse complement strand
GGGAGTTGGAGGGGGGGCCGGAAATCTTGGGAAACACTTACAGTGCAGAGATTGGGATGAAACTTGGTGGAAACAAGCACAAGTCCTAGATGCGGGAATAACCGGACCGGATCCCCTCATTGTGGGGGAGTGGGGGGGGGATCCGAACGTAGTGATCCTGCGAGTTCGGTACTTCCTGATGTGCTAGGACGATGAAACTTGGCAGGCGTGTCAGAGAACCGAACAAATTGACTTGAGAATAGTCGTTTTCCCGATCCAACCATCTTGGAGGGGGGGGGGGGGGGGTGGAGGGAAGAGGAATCCGGAAAAAGTGAGGTATTTTTAACTCACGGACGGGTGATCTTAATGAAACTTGATATAAAGAAAGACGTAAAACCTGGACCGAATCCGGTGACATTGGGGAGAGTTAGAGGGGGAACCGGAAATCTTGGGAAACTCTTAGTGTGGAGGGTTCGGGATGAAACTTGGTGGGAAGAAAAAGTACAAGTCCTTGATACGTGAATGATATAAATGGACCGTATCCGGTCGCTGTCAGGGATTTAAGGGAGGGGGGTCGGAATTTCTAGTGATCCCGCGAGTTCGGTACTTCCTGATGGGCTAGGAGGAAACTTGGCAAGCTTGTCAGGGACCCGAACAGATTTACTTGTTAATGTAGTTTTCTGATCCGACCGTCGTGGGGGGAGTGGAGGGATGGGGAATCCGGAATCTAATGGCACGCTCAGCTATTGAACGGGTAATGTGATTTAAATGAAACTTGATATATAGAAACACCTCGTGCATCAGACGTCCCATTTTAAATCCGGACCGGATCCGGTGACATTGAGGGGAGTTGAAGGGGGGAACCGGATATCTTTCGAAACGCTTAGAGTGGAGGGATCGGGATGAAACTTGGTGGGAAGAACAAGCACTAGCCCTAGATACGTAATTTCACAGAATCAGATCGTATCGGGGCTCTGTGGGGGAGTTGGAGGGGGGTTACGGAATTTCCTGTGATCGCGAGTTAGGATACTTCCGGATGCGCTAAGGACGATAAAATTTGGCAGGCATACTAGTGATCCGACCAAATAGACTTAAGAACTCGACACAATGCCCTAGGCGGAATTCTGTTCCGGGGTTAGACCATTTTTCGGAGAGTTGAGGGAGAGGGAATCCGGAATATTGACGTATTTATAGCTTTTGAACAGGGAATTGGATCTTGATGAAACTTGATATTTGGAAAGACCTAGTGTCTCAGATGTCACAGTTCATGTCCGGAATGGATCCGGTGACTTTGGGGGGAGTTGGAGAGGGGGAACCGGAAATCGTGTGTCATATTCAGAGTGGATGGATCGGGATGAAACTTGGTGGGAAGAACAAGCACAAGCCCCAGACAAATAGTTGACAAGACCGGATCGGATCCGAGCACTGCGGGGGAGTTGAAGGGAGGGTTCCGGAATTCCGGTGATCCCGACTTAAGATGCTTACACATGTGCTAGGACAATGAAAGTTGGCAGGCATTGGGACTCGACCAAACTAACTTGGAAACAGTCACTTCCCCAATCCGACCACCGTGGGAGAGTAGAGGGAGGGGGAATCCGGAATATTGACGTATTCATAGCTTTTGAACGGGGAATCGGATCTTGATGAAACTTGGTATTTGGAAAGACCTCGTGTCTCAGATGTCACACTTCAAGTCCGAAATGGATCCGGTGGCTTTGGGGGGAGCTGGAGGGGGGAACCAGAAATCGTGTGACATGTTCAGAGTGGAAGGATCGGGATGAAACTTGGTGGGAAGAACAAGCACAAGCCCCAGACAAATAGTTGACAAGACCGGATCGGATCCGAGCACTGCGGGGGAGTTGAAGGGAGGGTTCCGGAATTCCGGTGATCCCGACTTAAGATGCTTACACATGTGCTAGGACAATGAAAGTTGGCAGGCATATTAGGGACTCGACCAAACTAGCTTGGAAACAGTCACTTCCCCAATCCGACCACCGTGGGGGAGTAGAGGGAGGGGGAATCCGGAATATTGACGTATTCATAGCTTTTGAACGGGGAATCGGATCTTGATGAAACTTGATATTTGGAAAGACCTCGTGTCTCAGATGTCACACTTCAAGTCCGGAATGGATCCGGTGGCTTTGGGGGGAGCTGGAGGGGGGAACCAGAAATCGTGTGACATGTTCAGAGTGGACGGATCGGGATGAAACTTGGTGGGAAGAACAAGCACAAGCCCCAGCTACACAGTTGACCAGACCGGATCTGATCCGAGCACTGTGGGGGGAGTTGGAGAGAGGGTTCCGGTGATCCTGACTTAAGCTGCTTACACGTGTGCTAGGACGATGAAACTTGGCAGGCATATTAGGAACCCGACCAAACTAACTTGGAAATAGTCACTTTCCCGATCCGACTACCGTGGGGACAGTGGAGGAGGGGGGAATCCAGAATATTGACGTATTTATAACTTCTGAACATAGAATCAGATCTTAATGAAACTTGATATTTGGAAAGACCTCGTGTCTCAGATGTCCCATTTCAAGTGCGGACAGTATCCGATCAATGTGGTGGAGTTGGGGGAGGGGGAGCAGAAAATTGTGTGATACGCTTGGAATACAACGATTGGGATAAGACTCGGTGGGTAGAACAAGCGTCAGCCCTAGATGCATCAGTGATAGAACTGGACCGGATTCGGTCACTCTTGGGGAGTTGGTGGGGGGGGGGGTCTTGAATTCCGGTGATCGCAGTTTAAGGTGGGCTACTTTAAGATGTGCTAAGACATCTCTAGGACCCGGAACTTGGCTTGAACATTAGAGACTTGACAATTGTCACTTCCCAGATCCGATCATCCCATAAAGTACTCATCTTAACCGCCAAGTACAAAAAATACTTTTAAGCAAAACCTACGTTTTCTGACCTCCTTGAGCCCATGATCATTTTTGCCTCAAGAGTTCTGATTATGATAATTACAGAAAGAAAAAAAATTTACCAGACGATACAATCTCGTGATTTCCAAGGGTCCATCGTCATTCTTATTTACCAAGTCTCGCAAGTGCCATATGAGCTTCCAGCTCTTGTTTGTGTTTGGTAATGGAATTCAGAGTGTGTCTTATTTAAGTTTTCTTTTTCTTTTGATTAATTGTTTGTACAAAATAATGCGATTAGTAGTTTATTCTAGATGTTCAGTTTTGTTCCTTTGTTAGTTGTGAAATGCCGTAATGCTAGATTAAGTAATAAATTCATTCGACCACCTCTTCCACGAGCAATCCGAATCACAAATTCACCTTCTGAGTCAACTAGGCAGCGAAACTAAGCAGCGAAAAAAAAAACAAAGGAAACACACGAAGAAACGCCGTGCATATGGCGTCGGAGCTTTCGAAAAAACGTCCAAAACCGGGAAAGCATAAATCACACAGTGAGAAAACAGAAGTTTCAGGAAAGAACAAGTAGTAAGCCATAGAGAAGGTTTCCATCAAGATAACAGAGCCGGGGATACACTTCCATTGCTTTCTCAAAGGCCTTGCGAAACCGCACGAGTTCAAGCAACGGCTCTATAAAAGAACGCAGTAGCCTACTCTTCCAAATCAAGCCAGATAGTCGTCTTATATAGTCGTCTCTATAGGCGTATTCTCGCCGTTCCCCGAGGACTCCTCGGGGAATCAAAGGGAACGGCGAGAATAGAGGAAGTCACTCCACGCGAACTCCGCGGACAGAAACAGCGAGAACACGGGGAATGCTTCCAGCACGGATTTTGTTCGAGAAATAGATAGGCAGTTGACGAAATTAGTCTGGAGACACTTTATTTTTGGTTTTGTTTATTCTGATTATTTTTAATTAATTTTACATTGCACCAACACCAGCAAAAATTGATTCCCCTCCGAATTCGAAAGGGAGTCCTTTTTGATGATGGTGATGATAATCAGAGCATTCCCCGTCCGTGGGGACTCGCGAGAATACGGGGAGTGAGTCCCCGGGACAAACAAAAACGCGGGGACTCCTCAAGTGAAGTCCGAGGGGAACGGCGAGAGTACGCCTTATGATCCGTTCCTTAGAATGTTCTCTAAGATCCGCCCCTAAGAACGATCTTTCCCACTGGTCAACTTATGTCCAACTCTGGTCAAGTTGTGAATATTATTTACAGGGCAATCTGGGCCCATTTGCCCCTGAACCGGGTGGGCGTGGGGGGATGGGACCCCAAAAACGCACAACTAGACCCCAGTACTCACAAGTGTACCAAGTTTGAAATTGATACTTGCACTTGTTCACCAGTTATGAGCTCCACAAATAATTATGGTGAAAACAGAAAATCGAAAGCTGCTACAGCGCTGGCAATAGTGGATTGTTCCAAGGAACACTCAACTAAAAACTCCTATTTTTAAGAAATAATCGACTTTTTTTTACGAGACATCGACTGTTCTTTGAAAAAAAATCGACTGTTTTTACGAAAAATCGCGGCGCTTCGCACCGACTCTACTATTCTGACGGACTGGTCGACAACATTCGGGGAGGGGGCGTCCCACCCCTTATTCCTGACGCCCCTGATTGGAGCTCTTACCTTAACAATCAACCAGAAAATCACCGCAATTCCGAACTAGTAGATCACGGCAATTCCGAACTACTTCTTCAGGGCTCTCCAAGAGAGAACACAGAGGCCAGTCAAATTTAAGGGGACTAGACAGACGAGGGACTCCGATCACGGAAAGGTTTCCGTGAACTTTTTGCAACGCCATAGATTCTTTTTCAAGCTACTGCAACGAGTTGCCGAGCTTTCCGCGCCGTCGTTTGCGCTCTGGAAACCGTTATAGCTCTAAGCTGAAGAATCAACCGGAAAATTGCCGGAATTCTGCGCCACTTCTTCGCGCGTGGTATCTCAACAAACAAATTCCATCTATGGTAACGTTTTACACTCGCTTATCAAGCCACACGAAGTCCGCTTACTAAGGTACGTAGATATACAGTCTGATTGTAGGTCAAATGGGAATTTCATGCTTCGCAACAGGATTGTGACGCACCACATGCCGGTTTCCCCATAGTAATGCAAATTTCGCATGCGTTTTCTTGGATTCGAAACCTAATCGGACTGTATGTGAACCATAATTGCCATTTTTTTTTTCACTAGACATTTTTTTTAATTTCATCAAAAACACATAAATTAAGCAAACAATTTACCATTAGCGGTCACTTTTAAGACAAAACAATCCTGACTGTGGCCGTAATTCTAACCACCATGAATCCGCTATATCATTCCCTCATTACCCCCTTTGGGGGGGGGGATAATTTTTTTTTTTTTTTTTTAAATAAATACCCTTTCCTCTTATCACACTTCTTTCCCTTTCAAATAATGGGATTTAACCATTCTCTTGAATGATGCCAGACTTACAGCCTCTCTGACCGATTCTGGAAGGTCATTCCAGACGCTCACACCTACACTGTAAAAACGAAATCCGTTTTCGAAGAGCGCTTTTTGTTGGCACTCCGACTCAGGGGCCTAACTGACCGGAAAAAAAGTGTTTGCCTCCCACTCGTCTTTCGGTTTACTGTAAACCGATTCCGAAGCGACAGGGAAACTCTGTCCGTCGGAGTCCTCTAATCCGATTTAGGTTTATGATACACCTAAAGCATCGCCACTTCGATTACGGTTTATGACACACCGAGTTCGGGGTATCCTTGACCGATATGTTTTCATCAGCCATATGTGACTTTCTGACGGAGAGTTGCGCTCCGAAAACGGAATACTAGCACCTACTGCCGTGCTACCTAGCGTCAATTTTTGGCTTTTTTCGATCGCGGAAGAAAAGGAACGCCGAGAAGAAAAGAACATAGTGGAAAAGTCTGAAAGCTGAAAAGGATACTTTGGATTCTAAATACTGGAATCGAATTTGAAAGTTTCAGTCATGGTGAGATATGATATAAATGTGATACGCATTTGATTTGTCTGTTTTGCTGTGGAATGATGAAGAATGTGGGGTACATGAGTCATGCCTAAGCTGAAGTAATAGGCTACCAACTGCTTGCATAGAAATTATACTTATACTTATAGGGTCTTTAGGCCAAGGCCCAGCTTATTAAACTCCTGTACAGATATTGACCAGGTTTATGATAATGTTTTCATTGTAGGTTTTCATATTTTGACCAGGCTTCATAGGTTTCTGTTCAAGTTCTAATGAAGGCTTTGCAGCTCTGCTTGATTTTCCTTCTTCAGTTCAAGTTTTCGTTGAAGGCTTTGCTTCATTTTCCATCTTCTGGTGGTAGATTGTCTGAGGTGGAGGGTTTTCAGGTGATTTCTGGAACTGACATGCAGTCTTCTTGGAATTTGTTAGATACTGTTTCAAGTTTGGTAGAAAAGTATTCCAGATCGGGCAGAGATTCCTACGTTTAACACATTCCTTCCGACAAATCATTTAAAGGACCCCTCGCACTACATAGTGTTTCTGCCAAGATTTTCTGAGATAGTTCACGACTTTAAGACTTAACTGTCCTTGCAGCGTTTTTATTTTTTTTCCATGTCACTTGCCTTGGATGGGAAACGTGTCTAGAATCTCGGGGACGACAATGAATGGAAAGTAGAATGAATTAGTATCATAAGAACGACGTGTCCTTTCACTACTACTGGGCGTTTGAGTGCAACTATGCGATTGAATGAGTGAGTGACAAAGGCTATTTGATTAGTAAGTGTCACCTGAGTGCTCCAACGAGACTTCCTTGATTCCACTTGTCATCATAGTTGTCCTACCTCGGGAAAAAGACGTTTTTCTTTCAGGATGAAATAACCCCAGACCTTCTTCGTTGCCATCCTCACCTGGCTGGATCCCGCCACCCAAGGGTGGTCAGGATGAAAGATGATGTGGCAGTGTACATCGATGGTTGCCTCCTTCTGGTAGAGGAGGAGTGGGCAGGCTTCGTCTGTATGATAGCCTGCGCCTTCGTGTTAAATTATAAATATGAGAAGAAGGCGACAGCCTTCTGTGATTTCATTTCAAGGTAAAGTATTTTGTATCTTCGAACCGAATTTCCGGGCTAACGAATAATTCATCGCTGAAGCTTTTGGCAGAATCGTTCTGATTTTTATGGCACTTGCCCTTCGGCGAAGTGCCATATAGCGATCGCAATTTCTGTCCTTCCGTTGGTCTGTCGGTCCGGGCTTAGCTAGCTCTGGCATTTTCACATAAGGTAGGATGATGAAACTTGGCAGGCATATCAGGAAAAAAGATTAAGTTGAAAATAGTCACTTTCCCGATCCGAGCATCCTGGGGGGAGTTGAGGGAGGGGGAATCCGGAATCTTGAGGTATTTATAACTTTTAAACGGGTGATCGGATCTTGAAATTCGGAAAGACCTAGTTTCTCAGACGGCCCACTTAAAATCTGGACCGGATCCAGTGACTTTGGGGGAACCGGAAATCTTGGAAACACTTGAAGTGGAGGGAGCGGGATGAAAATTTGTTGAAGAGCCAGCACAAATCCTAGATACATCGTTGATACATAGCTGCTTCCTGATAAGCTAAGACGATGAAACTTGACAGGCGTATCAGGGACCCGACCGGACTGACTTGAAAATAGTTATTTCTCCAGTTCAACATCGTGGGGGGACTGCAGGGATGGGGAGTCTGGAATCTAGTGGCATATGCAGAACTTTCGAACGGGTGGTCGGATGTTGATATAACTTGGCAAGTGAAAAGAGCTGTCGTCTCAGATGTTCCGTTTCAAGTCCAGACCGCATCCGATACTTGTTGGGGGAGTTGAGAGAAGGGGGATCCAGGAAAATACTATTCGATTCGAGTGAAACTTTATGGGTGGTAAGGACTGATGACCAAGATATGCAAAACAAGTATTTTCATATAATATACACTAAAAGGGATTCGTCAGCTGTGATGCTTCTTGGCAAGGGTCCTCTTCAGGCTGTTAATCTTCTGGGCTAACGCTGGGGAAGGAAACGAACCAGCAATAAATTACTGAAGTTTTTAACACGCACAAGAGACAAACAGATTGGCCGATTGGGATGAAAGTTAGCCAGTACCAAGTTTATGTGGCCTAAGTATGCTGTTTGGCGTCAGGACCGGATTCGGCCACGTTTGGGGGGGGGTGGGGTGAAGGGGTTACCGGAAATTTGCAGATATGCTCCGATTTGAGTCAAATTTGATGGGACAAATTTTGACCATATTAACTCATAGTATTATGGGTAACAGTAAACAGGAGAATTTCCTCTTTTAGGTACGTCCTTGGGATCGCCGAAAAAAAACCCGTACCAGAGGCGAGAAAGCTCTACGAAGAAATCGAGGAGTCCGAGGGTCGCCCCCGAGCATGCAAGAAAGCACAGCAAGCTGCATAGTTTTTCGAAGTTTTGAATTCGAAGTTTTAGTTTTTAATTGAGTTGGAGTTTTTAATTGAGTTGACTTGATAAATTTTGATAAGTTTTGCTTCAGTGTTAATTTTCAACAGGCAGGCTACGGAAGGTGGTAGTCCTAAAAAAGTCAGAAGTAACCCGGAAACGAGCTACGATAGACCGGAAACGGGCAGCGGGTAGCCGAAAACGGACTGCAGTGATCCTGAAACGGATTTTATAAATCCTAAAATGGTTTGGATTAGCCCACAATCGGACGAAAACGGACTGCAGTGATCCTAAAAAGGATTTTATAAATCCTAAAATGGTCTGGATTAGCCCGAAATCGGACAGTATAAACCCGAAAACCAGCAGAAAGCGATGCATATCACGCCGGTTCCGGCGAATTGCTCCCCAAATACGGTGTGTCGTAACCCGCTAAGGGATCAATTACTGTTGCGCGGTAGTCCGAAGTCGATTTACGACAATCCTCATTGGGTTTACCAGGTCTCTCGTGCATCGCTCCCACAACGGTTTACATGAATCCGCGACGTCTCCGAAAGAGGATTACAAAACCCCGTACCATCGCCACTCCGAAGTTGGTTTACTGTAAACCGTCTTAGGTGAAACGGGAGATCGAGGCGCAGTAAACCGATGTAGGATTACGGTAAACTGCCTGCGAGATACTGCGGTTTACATTGAACCGACGTCGGAGAGATTTTTTTTACAGTGTATGTTCCTGAGAACAAATCCTGCTCTTGTTGTGTTTCTTCTCTCGTGAGCTAAATCCTCTGGATGTCGGGTAAAATAAGGGTGATAAAACGAGTTAGTGTTAAAAAAAATCATAAAAGTACTCAGGGCTTACCTTATTTACACTTTGAAAAACAAAAATCGCTAGCTGGTAGATTGCTTAAAGTTTAACCGAAAAGGGCTGAGATGAGACAATCTACTTACCATGACTTATTCACTAAAATAGGCTTAAAGACCCGATGAAAATGCGTTACTTCCTTGCTCGCTATTCACAAACAACCGATTTCCATATCATGGAATTTCCCTGTCGGGTTTGTGGTATGTCTATGTGCTTGTACCTTTGTTGTTCGGGGTTGACCCAGACACTAATTTTCCTTTTTCTTGCTAGGCCGCCATTTCTTGGCGGATTTTCATCGTTTTTGTTGTCAAACTTGTAGATAAGTCTGGAAGAATAGCTGGTATTTTTTTTAAGATTTGTTTCTACTTCAGGTTTTTTAGAAAACATTTTTTCTGTTTTTCAATTTGTCGAACCAACCCCGTACCCATGGGGTTGATTCGGACAGGCCCCGGGTTGGTTCGGACATTATTTTTAATGTACTAGGTTTTTTAATCAACTTTCTTTAAACATATTAAAACGTGGAAATGATAATATTACACCTTAAAAGTATATACAAAATTAAAGAAAACACACGTTTCAATTGCCGAAGTTGCATTAAAATGAAAATCCTTCATTTGCACTTCAAGTAAACCTAGAAATTACAGGGACTAGTAACTTCAAACTTATGTCAGTAAAGATTCTACAGAAA
This sequence comes from Branchinecta lynchi, assembly GCA_023053575.1. NCBI lineage: Eukaryota > Metazoa > Arthropoda > Branchiopoda > Anostraca > Branchinectidae > Branchinecta > Branchinecta lynchi. The sequence continues at coordinate 17,097,638 of JAKZAP010000022.1, read as the reverse complement.
GATGGTTTTAGTCCCACTCTGGCGCAGAAAGAATATATTCACGCCCCTCAACCTATTTCCTTTCAACGAACTTGTTCGACTTTCCCACATAAGAAACACATTGGTTTGACCTCTTCCCAAACTGAACTTCTCAAGGACGAATTCGCCTTTTTCTTTTCTTAAATATCGTAAATATTAAATTCATTAAACACAAACTTTTTTTTATCGTTTACTTTAGTGTAGACAATTCTACTAACTGATTTTCTTTGGTTGTGGCTTATTTTTAGCGTTAATTTTTCTCGATTTTGATAATTAATCTGTTAACAAATAACATGCTAAAGATTCTGATATCTTTTAATTTTCCCAACTCAGTTTTGGGTTTTTGTGGGGTATCAGCAGGCAAAGACCATCCGAACCAACCCCTTCAAAACTGTCCGAACCAACCCCCACCCTGACTAAAATAACAAAATGACGTACCAGAGGAAAATTAAGTGACATATCTCGAAAATACTGCGCAGGTTATAAATCCTGATCACGAAGCTATATCTTACCGTTTAATTGCCTTCCAGTTACCACAAATCTTCTCGGAACAGCTTTTTAACCTAAAAACTTTTACCTCAAGAAAAACATTTTTTCAACTTTTTATCAAAACCAGACAACTATTTACCATGAAACTTTGTTGCGAAGTTAGTTCACTAGAAGGCAGATCTTATGTATTTTTTTAAGATTTTAGCGACAACTTTTAATATTTGTTTCGCGGGTGTGCAGACCAACCCCGTGTCCGATCCAACCCCGAGCTCCCCTATGCTTGACGAAAAAGAATTGCGAAGTTTTGCGACCGACATTGGCCACTGAAAAGCCCCGTCTGTGTTGAGATTCGAATTTTCCGCGTCATAGTAGAATTTCAGTTGTGGGGACGGCTGTAGATCTTCAGAACTAGAGTAGATATTGAAAAAAAAAAAATCTCTTAGCAGAATCCAAATAATGCAGTGTGTTCATATGAAAGATACAAAATAAGTTGGCTTTTAAGTTAAACTTTAACGGATAAGTAGCTGAATTTTATTTAGGCCACAGGCTAGAATTCAGCTCTTCTTGGCAAGGTTCCTCTTCAGGCTCAAGTCGCTCAAGCTGGGGACAGATCTCTGACAATTCAGTACGAAATTATCTAGTGGAAAGACAACTAAAGATTCTAGCTTAAGTGTCTGATTTTGGTGAATTTGTTTTTGAGACTTGCTTTGAATTAAAGTTGGTGCTGCGATTTAATTTTGGACCCGGCTGCTGTTTTTGCCACTCGGTCGTTGATAGGGTACGGATTTTTCCGCATGTTGATTGACCTTGGTTTTGCAGTCGAGGATAGCTTGGGGTCTGAATTTCCTTTCAATGATGATACCATTCTGGTAGTGAATACTCGCCTGTGTCTAGGTTTATACCTAAACGGATTTTCTCAATTTCAACGGCTTCTCTTGTATTTGAAAGTAGCTTAAAGTTTAACCGAAAAGGGCTGGGATAAGACAATCGAGTTGCCAATAACTTATTCACTAAATTAGCTTGAAGACCCGCTGAAAATGCGTTACTTCGTTGTCCCGCTACCGACGAATAATCGATTGTCAAATGGTGCAATTTCCGTGTGATTTATGGTACCTCTATGTGCTTGTATTCTTGTTTTATGCCTTACGAGAAAGATGTATAATTTTTTTTTTCAGGCAATAAGCAATCTTCACCACACCACTGCCCACTTGAAAAGCCGCTTTTGTTGAGATTACAATTTCCCGCATCGTAGTAGAATTTTCGTTGTGGGGACGACCACAGATATTCTGAACGTCATAACTAGAGTAGATAGTTGAAAACGAAAAAAATTACTTAGCAGAATCTAAATAATTCAATTTACACAATTAAATGACACAAAAATAAGTTGGTTTTTCAGTTAAACTTTAAAGAGAACATAATTGATTTGGGAGAATATTTGCCATTAGTTTGCACGCTGCTCAGGAGTTCCCGAGCATTCCGCTCCTTTTTCTACGCGCTCGGGTAACCGTTTCAGAACTCCCCGGGAAGTGTTCCCAGAAGTTAAGCGGAAACACTTTAGGGAAAAGCTGAAGGGTTCTCAGAAAAAAACAAGACCTAAGGTTTCGACGGGAGCCCAACAATCTAATATTTGATCCAGACAACTGGGTCTTGTCTTCGCCAGATCCGCATTTGCTACAGAGCCCATCTGCGAACTTGACCTTACCCTTGACGCAAAGAGTCCTCACACCAAGTTTCATCAAAATATCGCATTCCCTTCGAGAGTTATCGTGCTACCAGACGGACTACTTTTATGATGTCATAGGTATCCCTCCACTTACGTTTTGGAAACCCAAAAAATGAAGTTAACTCGAGAAACATGGAAAACTCAGGTAGATATTACAGTGACTAACTTTGTACGTCGCCTAAATCTGAACGGCGCCAACCGAAATGATGAAATTCAAGCTAAACAAATAGTTATGGAAAGTTAAGACCGCAAACAATTATTTACGAAGGAAATAGACGTTGTGCAATTTCTGGAATCTTTTGCTCTTGGAAAACAAGACCAAAGGTTTCGATGGGCTCACAAAGGGGAATTATCATCAGTGGGGGGGGGGGAATATTATTTTACCTTCCTGTAAACCTATTATTCATCACTAACCAACCACTTAATCAGAACTGCTAGCTAGTTCCTTTGTGCGTTCTTTATTTTTTTTCACAGTTTTTCGGCTGGGGCTGAAACTGGTAATGAGTAAATATTAAGGATTCTTGTTGTATACACTGTTCACGTTTAATTGTTTGTTATTTAGGTCATAGGCTAGGTGGATAATTGTAAGTCGGTGTGACAATTTATTTATTTATTAGATACAAGTAGTATTAATAAATTGCAGCACAAGTCCTTAGGACTTTCTTTTTGCTGCAATAGGATATTAGTAATGTTATTTTATTTTATTTTCGATGTTTTGGTTTAAAAATGAAAACCTACCTACCGTTCAATTTCCAGTCTAGATTAGATTATGATGCAAATACCATCGAAAATCAAAGGATATTCTGATCCAACGTGTTCTTTATCTGTATATACTTCGGCACAAATACACCACCGTTATAACTTTTACCGGAGGATTCTGTTCTTTCAAAAAATGTATGTTTTCATTGAAACGCGATTTTTGACTTTGCTTGAAGGATAATCTTGCAAGGTAGTCTTTTTGTATAAACATCAAAATAAACAGCTGGGCAAAGATATTTTTTAAACTGACAAATTTTCCATTTTCGACCGATTCCGGGGAACCCAAACGACCTAGCGACTCGCAGGAAAACGGGAAAAAAATACCAGTTTTCTATGTCTTCTTTCCACCGAATCGTAACTCCAGATACACGATGGAAACACAAGAGAATGCATATCAATTTTCAAGTTTTCGTCAGATTCCATCCGTCGTGTCGACCAAGGCGACAGGTCAGTTAAAGATACAACATTCTGTCAAGATAGAATCAGATACAACAGAGACCAACAGAGATAGAATCAGAGACCCTGCTAAATGCTCTACCAGCTGCGCATAGGATTATAAATAAAGATTGCAGCTTCTCATATATCCATAATAGTGGTGCAGTTTCTGATTTGGACCATTGTGTGTGTTCGCCCCTTCTTCATTCCTCTGATGTTCATGTCGACGATGAGGAAAGAGACTATGACCATATCCCCCTTAATTGTGTTGCGAGAGCAACACTTTGGTTTTGTCCTCGTTTTTTTGTTTTTTTTTTCCTATGACTCCGATTTCATTTTATTCCTGGTAACTGAGAAGGGTCTAACCTGTGCGGTTTTTACGGAAAGTGTGGACCTTAGGCCGGATTGATGAATATGACATTACATTTTGGAAAGCTCCGTAGAACTCTTGCCTGGGGCCAATAAGGATGGTTTTTGCTTGTCATCGAGCCAGAGCCTACGGTTTGCGAAGTGAATTGGAGTTGTATAGCCTATGTCAAAGAGGACTATCTGAAGTTGTGTAGCGAACCTTTCGTTTCATCAAAAGATGTTTCTGCTTTCGAGTGGAAAGCTCCGTTCTAGCACGCAAGCAGGCAGGCACCAGTTTCAAATTGAAGATGGACTAAAATCTATAAGTGTTAAATATATGCGGCAGTTACCCGGCCCCACAGCCAACATATCTTCTTTGAGTGATAAATAGAAAAATCTACTGAGACAAAAAAGTGGCTTTTTCCCACGGGTCCGAAAGTGCTGCCATCTATTGTTTCTGTCCATGTCTGCGACGATTTCAGCTGAGTTTATAATTTTTTTTTTTGCACTTTGGTTTGTGGTAGAGTAACGGTATCAGATGTGCCTCTTAAACTTTAAAAGTTCTCTCATTGCTAAAGAAACTAGAGCTTATCCTTTGCTCCTTTCTAAGTCGTGACGTTAGAAAGTTGGCCTACGGCAAAAAAGTCAACTTTTGAACTAAGACAGGTAGAATTTTTTTTTCGACGGCAATCGATAGCCATTGATGAGCTGATCAAAGTATATGTCATCCATTTTTTGGTACAAAAATTCCTTCATGAGATACACCAGTTTGAAAATTTCAAAGGGGTTGACAACTTCATAGTAAGGTACATTGAAACCAAAAATAGGCGATACCAGTTATGATACATATAGGGGACTTTTAAGCAACAGTCGACTGTTAGCCCATAATCATCTTCGGTAATGAGGGGTTTGCAGCTTTTGCTAGTTGGTATACCTGTTATTTTGTTTCCGGTGTATTCGATGGTAAGAACAATTTGGTTCCCAATGATAAGATATGCAAGGGAAGATATGCAAGGGACTTGTAAGTAATAATCGGCTTTTATGCTACAATCATCTTCTGCGATGATGGGTTTGCAGCTTTTGCTAGCTGGTGTACCCATTATTTGTTTCCAGTTAACTTAATGTATATCACGGGAGAGGGACTTGTAAGTAGGAATCGGTTCACGAGGGGCTAGGAATTTTTGCAAATGGGTGCACATTGTATTCGATTTCTATAAATCTGACGGTAAGAAAGTTTGTGTCGATGGTCTATCAATGTAACCGAGGATTAACTGTTTACACAACGGATACAAACGAAAATGTAAAGCAATGAGGTAGTTTCATAATAATTAATAGTGTCATCTATGGTATTTTAATCCTGAAAAGTTACGGATAGCTTTCTATTACCAACTAGATTATATAAGATATTGTTTCAAGTTTTCATCCGTCACGATGTCTACGATTGAAAAGGATAAAGTACAACTGATTGCAAAGTTAATTTAGTCCCTTCTTCCTATATTATTTTGTTGTTGTTTTTACAACGCTGAAGAATACCTTTTGATCATATGATTAATTTTTTTAGAACATCCCGTTTAAAAAGCTTATGCTATAATCCTCTTCAGCGATGAGGGGCTTGCAACTTTTGATAGCTGGTATATCCATTATTTGTTTCCGGTGAATTTGATGTCAATCACGGGAGAGGGACTTGTAAGTAAGAATCGGTTCACGAGGGGCTAGAAATTTTTGAAAATTGGTGCACATTCTATTCGATTTCTGTAAATATGACAGTAAGAAAGTTTGTACCGATGGTCTATCGCTATAACCTAGGATTAACTGTTTACGCAACGGGTACAAACGATACGGTAATGTAAAACAATAAGGTAATTTTGTAATAATTAATAGTGTCATCTATGGTATTTTAATCCTGAAAAGTTACGGATAGCTTTATAATATCAACTAGATTATATAAGATATTGTTCCAAGTTTTCATCCGTCACGATATCTACGATTGAAAAGGATAAAGTTCAACTTCGACGGCAATCGATAGCCGCTGATGAGCTGATCAAAGTATATGACATCCATTTTTTGGTAAAAAAAAATTTCCTTTATGAGATACACCAGTTTGAAAGTTTCAAGGGGTTGACAACTTCAGTAGTAAGGTACACACTGAAACCAAAAATAGGCGATACCAGTTGTGAGACATGTAAGGGACTTGTAAGCAACAGTCGACTGTTAGCTCATAATCATCTTCGGCAATGAGGGGTTTGATGCTCTCGCTAGTTGGCGTACCTGTCATTTGATGAACAATTTGGTTCCCAAATGTAAAACATGCAAAACACTTGTAAGTAATAATCGGCTGTTATGCTACACAAATCTTCAGCGATGAGGGGTTTGCAACTTTTGCTAGTCGGTGTACCCATTATTTTTATCCGGTGAACTTGATGTCTATCACGGGAAAGGGACTTGTCAGTAGAATCGGTGCACGAGGGGCTAGAAATTTGTGCAAATTGTTGCACATTGTATTCGATTTATATAAATCTGACGGTAAGAAAGTTTGTATCGTTGGTCTATCGCTGTAACCTAGGATTGACTGTTAACGCAACGGGTACAAACGATACTGTAATGTAAAACAAGGTAGTTTCGTAATAATTAATAGTGTCATCTATGGTATTTTAATCCTAAAAAGTTACGGATAGCTTTATAATACCAACTAGATTATATAGGATATTATTCCAAGTTTTCATCCGTCACGATGTCTACGATTGAAAAGGATAAAGTTCAACTGACTACAGTCAATTTAGTCCCCTTTTTCCGATATGGTTTTGTTGTGGTTAGGGCAATCGATAGCCCTTGAAGAGCTGATCAAAATATATACCATCCATGTTTTTGAACAAAAATCCTTCATGAGATAAACCAGTTTGAAAGTTTCAAGGGGTTGACAACTTCAGGAGTAAGATACACACTGAAACCAAAAATAGGCGATACCAGTTGTGAGACATGTAAGGGACTTGTAAGCAACAGTCGACTGTTAGCTCATAATCATCTTCGGCAACGAGGAGTTTGCAGCTTTTGCTAGTTGGTATACCTGTTATTTGTCTCAGGTGTATTCGATGGTAAGAACAATTTTGTTCCCAATTGTAAGACATGCATGGGACTTGTAAGTAATAAATAATTAAGAGTGTCATCTATGGTATTTTATTCCTAAAAAGTTACGGATAGCTTTATAATACCAACTAGATTATATAGGATATTATTCCAAGTTTTCATCCGTCACGATGTCTACGATTGAAAAGGATGCAGTTCAACTGACTGCAAAGTCAATTTCGTCCCTTTTTCCGATATGCTTTTGTTGTGGTTAGGGCAATCGATAGCCCTTGAAGAGCTGATCAAAATATATGCCATCCATTTTTTTGAACAAAAATCCTTCATGAGATAAACCAGTTTGAAAGTTTCAAGGGGTTGACAACTTCAGGAGTAAGGTACACACTGAAACCAAAAATAGGCGATACCAGTTGTGAGACATGTAAGGGACTTGTAAGCAACAGTCGACTGTAAGCAACAGTCGACTGTTAGCTCATAATCATCTTCGGCAACGAGGAGTTTGCAGCTTTTGCTAGTTGGTATACCTGTTATTTGTCTCAGGTGTATTCGATGGTAAGAACAATTTTGTTCCCAATTGTAAGACATGCATGGGACTTGTAAGTAATGATCGGCTTTTATGCTATAATCATCTTCAGCGATGAGGGGTATGCAACTTTTGATAGCTGGTGTATCCATTATTTGTTTCCGGTGAATTTGATGTCAATCACGGGAGACGGACTTGTAAGTAAGAATCGGTTCACGAGGGGCTAGAAATTTTTGAAAATTGGTGCACATTGTATTCGATATCTGTAAATATGACAGTAAGAAAGTTTGTATCGATGGTCTATCGCTATAACCTAGGATTAACTGTTTACGCAACGGGTACAAACGATACGGTAATTTAAAACAATAAGGTAGTTTTGTAATAATTAATAGTGTCATCTATGGTATTTTAATCCTGAAACGTTACGGATAGCCTTCTTCCGATATTGTTTTGTTGTTGGTTTTACAACGCTAAAGAACAGCTTTTGATTATGTGATTATTCTTTTTAGATCATACCGTTTTAAAAGCTTCGATAAGTTGACAATTTCAGCATTTAACCGACAGCGAAGAAACAAAGCCAAAGTGTTGCTCTCGCAACACTTTAGCCGGCGAAGCCGGACAAAGGTTGCCGCAACACTTCACGTTGCCCGGGCAACGTAGGTCTAGTTTAGATCTATCTATCAGCTCTACAATCAGTTTCAGTGCTCCTCCCAAGCCTAAGAAATGGGTTTGCAAACGTGATTGGGGTAATGCAAATTGGTCACTCTATTTTTCGACTCTTGCTTTTCTGTTATCCACTATTTCGGTGCCTTATCATCTTCTTGGCGCTGGTTATTTTGTCAGTGATGCTCGTGGTAAGTTAAACTCTTACTACAGAAATATCGTTTCTTCAATTAAACAAGCTGAAGCAATAGCTGTTCCGTTGATTCGCGTGCGACTTAACACCCGTAAGACCTTTTGGAAGTGTGATCCAGAACTTAAGAAAGTGAAGAACCAAGCCAAGTTTTGGTTGAAAATGTGGATTGCTTGCGGTAGACCTTCTAGTGGGCAAGTTTTTAGCATCAAGCAGAGAACAAAATCGGCTTATAAACGTCATCTTCGTGCAGTTCGGTTTTCGGGCGCTGAATTTCCGACTAATGGTAATCAGTGGCAAAATGTGCTCAATGCGTCGAAACTCGAAGATTCTTCTTCTAGTGATATTATTCCAAGACTGTCGTGGATTAAACACTATACGCGCATTTTTTCCGTGATTAATTATGATGTTAATAGCCGTTTTAATGCTTTAGTGGTGAAGGTTCTTCCTAATAGTGTGAGCCAAAGACATGTTATACCTGTTGATAAATCTAATATTGTGAAATCTCTTCGACGGTTAAAGTCAAAGTCTTGTGACCTTGATGGTATTTGTGCGGCTCATCTTGATCCGAAGTCAGCTGAACTTCTATCACATCTTCAGTTATTATTTCAGATGTGCCTTTCAAGGTCTATTGTTCCTGATTCATTTTTATGTGGAAGTGTTACTTCTATTTTAAAGAAAGGAAAAGATCTAAATTCGTGTAATTCTTACAGGCCAATTACCGTCGCCTGTACTCTAAGCAAATTATTTGAGTACGTTCTACTTCCACATATCGCATAAAGGATAGGAATTTGCATAAAGGATAGGAATTCGTTCGTTAAATACAGTGTTTACTGTCGAGCGAAATCGTAGGCTGGGCTGTATCTCAAAAGTTTGGCCAGTTACTGGAAGTCCCGTGGGGTACAGCCCACGTAAAAAGATAAGTACCTGTATTTGCATCACTGTATTAGTATCTTTTTGATTGATGCTTCACTGAATAATGCCAGATTATAAGGTCGGAGACCTAGCTTTCGGAAAGTTCTACGGCTACCCTCTGTGGCCGGTCCGAATAGTCGATGTTACAAGCTCAAAGAGAGGAAAAGCAGCTCCTGTAAAACTTTACCAAGTTTTCTGCTACGGTTCGCACGAAAATGTTGCACTCAAGGAGGCAGAGATTCTGCCCTACGACGAAAACTTTTCAGAAGCGTCTAAGAAAAAGGCGAGAGGGGTTGGTAACGCCTTTGCTGAATTGGCAGCATTCCCGGATGTGTACAAGGAAAGGACGGGAATGGGTGGAGGCACTTCCCAATCCAGCATTTCATCGCTAGTTTCTACGCTAGTAACAGCTCAGGAAGAAATTGAAACGATAAAAAGTAATATGCGGGATGAAATTAAGAAGCAAGTTGCCGAGAAATGTATGGGTGATAAGAGTTCTGTGAAAGAGTCGGACATTGACACAATAGTTTCCCAAATCTACGATTCTATTTCCCTTGAATATAGTCAAAAGTTTGCGACTATCGAGCGAATGCTAAAGGGATTCCACTCGCAAATATGTGCTCTTGAAACCCGTGTTGAACTAATCGAATCGCGTTACGATGATCATGAACAGGAAAAGCGCTCAAACATACTCCTTGTGCATGGTGTTTCCCAGTCAAATGGCGAGCCCACTACTAACGCCGTTCTTCGAGTGTTCAATGAAAGGATGGGCCTTAGCTTATAAGGATCTTCTATCAAGTCTGCGGAACGCATGCGATCTCGTTTAAGTACAGATGCAACTAAAACATTGCCAGTGATTGTTACGTTCGATTCAAACAGTCAAGCTAGAGCCGTGTTCATGAACAAAAAGAAACTGGCTAAGTCAGAGGTCTTCATTTCGGAGTACTTGACCCCTAAGAGGAAGCTGTTATTGGACACTGCAAGAGACAAATTTGGTGCAAAGAATGTATGGTCGGATAACGGTCGTGTTTTAGCTCGAGTTCAGAATAGCACATCAGCTCTTAAGATTCGATCACTCAATGACGTTCTGAACAATGTGCCTGTAAATCCTTAAGCATGATTGGATTATTGTTGTTGTTTTTTGTTATGTTTAAACCAAGGGTTTCGTTTCGTTTTCTGCAAAGATTATCTCGTTCTTTTTGTTGTGTTATCTTTCAGCCTACCCATCACAGTGTGTAAAATTAAGGATCAGGCTTTATAAGTTATTAATCAAGTGCCTGATAGGCTAGTTGATTTTGAGATTAATGCTCTCAGAGTTGATGATATTTTGTCCCGTCCATTAGCAAATGATGATTCAATTGTTAGTTACGCTGACCAAGGAATAAAAGCGAGTCGGTATGTGGACCAGCAGGCTCTACCTCAGTGGTCAGAAAAGGGTGATATTACATTTGGATTTTGGAACTGCCAGGGTCTGAGAACCGCGTATTCGGAAGTATGTCATATTTTAAGTGAACTTAATGAACCTCCATTAGTCCTAGGGTTGTGTGAAACGTTTATCTCTAATAAGAATTACTCTGTCTGGGATTTTTGTTTTCCAGGATATATCCCAGAGCGGAAAGAACGACAATATATAGATCGTGGAGGCCTTGCATTGCTGGTTAGAGAAGGCACACTTTATTCGGTAAGGGAGGACTTGTCACTGTGGCTTGAAGGTAAGCTAGAGACCCTTTTTATTGAAATTGAAAATAAAAATGATAACAATGTTATTGTTGGGATTATATATAAAGTACCGTCATTTTGTGAAAATGAGTTTTTGGAAGAAATGGAGAAAATTATGGAAAAGCTTCAGAATGAAAAAAAGCATAAGATACTAATGGGAGACTTTAATATTGATCTTTTGAAGAATGAAAGCCGATTGAATTTTCTTAACTGTATGATTGGTTATTTTCAATATCCATTGGTAACAATACCAACTCGGATAACAGACCGGAGTGCGACATTAATCGACAATATTTTTGTTGATGGTGAGCTGGTTAACCGTGCGTCTGCTGACGTTGTTTTGACGGATGGATCTGATCACTTATTCCTTGTTTCTAAAATCATTTTAAAAGTAGGAAATAAAGGTAAAATAAAAAGATGTTTTCGAGATATGAATGAAAAAAATTTACAGAATTTTGCAAAAAAATTTGGTGAAGCTGACCTAAGAAATGTGTTCGATGAAGATAACCCGTCTCTTGCATATGATATTTTTGCAAAAACATTTTTAGAGATATTGGATAACACTTGCCCTATAAAAAGATTAAAAAATAAAAACCATAGTTTTCCTCGTAAACCGTGGATCACAAAATGTATTTTAAATTCAATACGTCAAAAAAAACAAATTGTATAAAATTTACCTTGCAGACCCTTCGGATTTTAATTTACGGCAATTTAAAGAATATAGAAATGCTTTAAACAAAATAAAAAGAAACGCATTAAAACTTTTTTATTCTAGTGAATTTGAGAAAAATAAAGCTAATATGAAAAAAACTTGGAAAACAATTAATTCTCTAATTGGGCGTAAATCTAAGAGTGAAGTAGTGACTAAACTCAAAACGCAGAATGGGGATCTGACAGACCCATTGGAAATTGCTAATCATTTGTGTGATTATTTTACGAATGAAGGTGCTAAGCTGTGTGAAAAGGCTCGTGAAAGACTAAGCGATCCCCCAAACCGTGTACAGCAGGAGGCAGATGTTACAACGACATTTGAGTTTCATGAGTGTTGTGAAGTGGAGGTAGCAAAAATTGTGAGTGATATGAAATCTAATTCCAGTGGTTTGGATGGTATACCATTAAAGGCTGTAAAAGTAGTGAAGACAAATGTGGTCCCAGTATTGTGCCATCTGATTAATAAATCAATGAAAAAAGGTGTTTTTCCTGAGGCATTAAAAATAGCGAAGTTAATTCCATTGCATAAAAGCGGAAAAAAAGATGAACCGACTAATAAAAGACCAATTTCTATTCTTCCTTTTTTTTCAAAAGTATATGAGAAAGTTGTTTGCTCTAGGTTAAGTAAATATATAGAAAGTAACCAAATCCTAATTAATACCCAATTTGGATTCAGAAAAGGGTTATCCACAGAGCTTGCAACAATTAAGCTAGTTGATTGGATTAATTCAGCATTTGAGTCGGGTCTTATCCCTGCTGCATTATTTCTGGATCTGAAAAAAGCGTTTGATACGATTGACCACCAAAAGTTACTTTTTGAATTACAAAGAATTGGTGTAACTGGTGTGAGCCTTAAGTGGTTTGAGTCTTATCTGTCTGAGCGTAAGCAAGTTGTATCAAATGGCTCAGTGTTGTCTCATCCACTTCCGGTGAAGTGCGGCGTACCCCAGGGATCCATCCTAGGCCCATTGTTGTTTTTAATATTCATCGACCGAATAAAGCTGTATCTGTCACAGGCTGGAATTATCCTATTTGCAGATGATAGCTTATTGCTTGTGGCAGCCCCATCAACTGAACTTCTATTTTGTAAAATGGAAACAGCACTACTGGAGTTTGTCCAGTGGGCCGATTATAATCTTCTTACTTTAAATTATGATAAAACAAATTATATATTTTCGAGGATAGGTACCGTTGATACAAATCTGTCGCTGAATGTACATGGAAATAAAATCAATAGAGTTCGGGAAACGAAATATTTAGGGTTCATCATAGATGAGAATTTATCATGGAAGGAGCACGCTAATACCATTTCACTTAAAATATCAAGATCCCTGGGCGTGCTTCGCCGCATTAAATATTTAGTGACCGAAAAAACTATGAAAACAATTTATTTCGCTATATTTTATCCATACGTGTGCTATGGTTGCTCACTATGGGCAAGTAACTTTATTACGTGTTATAAAAGAATTCAGAAAATACAAAATAAAGCAATAAAACTTCTTTTTCACAATGATGTTAATAATTCGACACCTTCTGAAATTTTCTTTAAAAATAAACTCTTTGATGTTTCAAAAACAAGAGATTATCAAATTAGCATTTTTGTTTACAAATACTTTAATAATTTACTGCCTTCCTCTTTTGCAAATTTTTTTTCTACGAATAGTGATTACCACAATTATGAAACAAGGGGGTGTGGGGATATAGTTCATGAAATCCGGCAAACAACTCGTGCATCGTTCATTATTAGAAATTTTGCTACGAGTGTTTGGAATTCAATCCCAATTAAAGTCCGTGAGGCCCCGCACCTTGCTGCATTCAAAGCCACAGTGAAAAGGTTCTTCCTCACAAAAGAGTAAGCAAGAGTCAGTCGCTTTCTCTCTTTTTTTCTTCTTCTTTTTTTTTGTTTAGTATTTGGTTTAGTAATTAGTAATTAGAAATGTATTGTTAGTAGTAGTATTTATTTTTCAGTAGTAGTAGGATTTATTCTTCATTAGTAAATAGATGTGAATTTTGTTTTTCGCCTGTTATTTAACAAGTCCCCCGGGACTTTCCCTGCAGGTGATGCAGACAAATGTTACGCGTTGGTTTTATATTAAACATAATCTAATCTAATCTAAATCTAAATCTAGAATTTGTCAATTATGAGGCTAACCAGTTCGGTTTCAGGTCAGGTCTGAGCTGTCAACATGCTCATCGTGTTTTAGCTCAGCTTATTAAGGAAGCCACTCGGAATAGTTATAGTCTTCATTTTTGCACCCTGGATATATCTAAAGCATTCGATAGTGTTTGCCATGCTCAAGCTTGGTATGCTCTTAGTCAACTTGGTGTGAATGCGTCTGTGATTCTGGTTCTGAAGTTTTGGTATTCAAATTCTTATTTAAGATTAAAGTCAGGAAGTGGTGATTTTTTCGGACATATACCAGTTAAGTGTGGAGTTAGACAGGGGGGAGTTCTCTCCCCTCATATCTTTAATGCTTCTATTGAAAATGTTTTGTCTGGTATACGTAGTTCTTGTTTTGCAGGATTCACAGACGTATCATACTTAGCTTATGCTGACGATTTGCTTCTTATTAGCCGAACTGAGGCCGGTTTAGCGCGTTCTGTCCGCTCCGTCGCCGCTGCATTTGCAAGAATTGGATTATTGCTAAACGTAGATAAATGTGAATATCTTATATTTAATGGGGTCAGTTCGTCTCATCCTTTGGATTGCATTTCTTTTTCTGTACCACAAGTCACTTCTTTTCGATGGCTTGGGATTTCTGTTTGCAATTCTCTAAGTTCTTTTCGTTTTCAGACAATTCGGGATATTCAGATTAAGCTTAAACTGGGGTATTCTAAAATTGTTGGAAATCGTGGACATTTCCGGCGACAAGCACTTACAAAGCTGTACTCGAGTTTCTGCGACCATTCTGTGTTATTTTGTGCTGGGTTTTATATGCTTCTGAATAAAGGTGACGTAAAGAGGGTCAAGACGGATTACTATCGGTATTGTAAGTTCTTACTTTATTTACCACGTTCATTTCGGAACCGAAGGTTAATTAGTCAATATCAGGCAACGGATATTGTTCTTTCAGTGGAAAAACTAAGTTCAAAATTAACTGATGAAGCGCCAATCCGTCTTGGTCCTAACAATCGTCTTATCCGCCTCTTTTGCTAAATTGTTATTTCTTTTTCTTGTATTTTGTGTTATTTGTAGTTCTTTGTTTTTTTTTCTCCTTGTACTCCACTTTTTCCCTTTGTAAGTGGGTAAGAAATAAATTATTATTATTATTAGTAACTGCAAAAACGACTAATTACAGATACAGTTACCGTGATATGTGCAAAAACGCAACTAATAAATAAGACTATTGCCCTAGGTTCACATAGAGCAAATCGCGGCGATGAACGAGATTTTTCAATCACAGCGATAGAAGATTTGTATCGCCTGGATGTTCACACTGATTTTTCACAGAATTTAACGCGAAAAATAATTAAAATAATTAAAAATAATAAATTTTTCTAAAAGTGAATCATCAAAAGGGTCGTCTATGTTGCTGTTGCGTGCATATACTCGTACTGTCGCCCGATTAAAGTTGAATTTTCCCAACCGCCGATTTTGGTGACGAAAATCTCGGCGATGGCCAATATCGCCTCAGCGTGAACGTCTGTGTGAACCTAGGGTTAAATTCCTTACATGGCGCTTACGTTCTTTTCTTAGCATTACATTGTGTGTACCCAATTATATGTAAATTACGTCATGAATTGTAAATTGTGTATTTAATGGTTGATTATTTTAAAGTGATATTGTTATTTAGTTTTAAGGACGGGAAGAGCCCCTTGCAGTCGTGGGTATTTCGTGTTTTTTTTTTCTTTGTAATCTTCCAGTAAATTAGTTTTTATGTTTTTCAAGATTGAGTTTAACAAAAGATTTATAAATAAATATGGTTGTGATAAAGTAAACTAGTCAAGTTTGTTTCCAAAAATGCATTTTGCGTTTTATAGTATAATTTAAATACTGTGTGGAGTTGGAAATGTTTTATAGTTGTTTATAGTTGGAAAGATATATTTGTCCCTTTCTGTCGTTTTGGTAAAATCTTTCTGGTTTAATTTTTTTATTTTTCGTAATTTACAATAGTTTGGTTAGGAGTAAAATTTCAATTTATGGTTGAGGTTTGTAGGACAGACAAAAATAAAAATAAAATGTCTTAGGGGGAAGAATAGTAAATACAATACGGGCTTATTTTCAAAAGTTAAGTGACGTAAATAGTTAAAAATGGGTAAAAAATAGACTAAAATTAACGTCACTGAGGGAAGGAGGAGTAGCCACAAAAAGTACGAAAAAAGATTTTTTTCTTTTTTTTTACGAAATATAAAAATAAGTTAAATTATCGCTACGGGTTATACAAAAAAAAAAAAAAAAAAAAAAAAAAAAAAAAAAAAAAAAAAAAAAAACATCACATTTGAAAACAGAATGATTTGCGAAAGCTGGTGCAAAGCAAATAGAGCAGCCCTTGATGTCTCTTTGTACCGTAAAGAACCCGTCGTATCCATTTCCTGATAAACTCCACGTTCCCAATCGTGCCATCCATTCTTATTTCCGAGATTTCGGACTTACTATTTTATTTGGATCCGACTTCATTTCTGAGGAGCTCATTGGTCAGGAATACCGATTTTGCAAGATATTCCATGCTTGTCATCAAAGCCAAAGGGCAGGAGGCAAAAAAAGGGCTTGTCGTGTTTCAAAGGAGGCATATCTGTTAGGATATTCGAGCAGTTCTTGTCTACAGAAACGTGCGCTTTAAAGTTTAACTGACAAGCCAACTCGTTTTTGGATATTTTTTTTAACAACAACAACAAGTTTATTAAAAAAAATTCATTCCGGCTTGACGACCGGTTAAAAACAAAATACGTGCTTGAAAAACGCAATCAGTACACATTTACTACCATATTTTATAACTAATCAAACCTTCACTAAAATAAACAACAAATTAATTAATTATGTCAATTTGTCCTCTCTCGTCTTCCAAACCTTCCACTCACCAACTACCCTCAAGGAGATTTAACTGAACAAACTGTATTATTTAAAAAATTTTACGTTTTTTTTCCATTTTTCACTATTTGCTCTGTTCAGAATATCTACGGGCGTCCTCACTTCTACTATGACGCGGAAAATTTGAATGTTAATACAAACGTGGCTTTTCAATGGCCAGTGATCTGCTCGTGGAAGGTGCCCACTGCGTGACTTGTTTTTCGTAAATCGTTTTCGTCAAGCATACAACACAGGTACAAGCGAACAGAGGTACCAGAAATCCAACAGGAAAATAAACCACATGTAAATCGATAATTCGTGAATAGCGGAGCAAAAAAGTAGCGCATTTTCATCCGGTCTTCGATAATACATTTGAGTACTTTAAAACTAGGTTGTGCTTCCAACAAATAACCCACGGTTTTGGCTGTGTTAAGCATTTTCCGAGACCCGTTGACTTACAGCGAAAATAGGGAAAAATTTACATAACTGTTTTTTTATGGAAAACTTCTCCCAGACAACCGTCAACAGCGTGATACACATGGAAGGTAGCTAAACACGGCAAGTGAGAAAATCAGCGTGGTTTTGTTAGAGGGGTTAGAATGTACCGTACGAAATTGGGGTCTCCGATATATGGAGTGATTATGGAGTAGGTTGCGTTAGTATTATAGGTAAGACAGGCGCTTTAATTGAACAACTGATGGGTAACTAGACTATCCTATCTCAGACTTTTTCGGTTAGACTTTGAGTTTCCCTACTTTCGCGGTAGATAGAAATGTGGGTAGAAAGTGATTCTGGGTAAAGTGTAGGCTATTGCGGTGTTAGCGGTGAGCTTTGCTGGCTGAGGAGAAATTTCCGAATCTCACGAACACCTCCCTAGTTTCCTTACCTGTCCGTGTGGGTTTGCAAGCAGCTCCTTCATGATGAAATTGTCATAAATCTCTTTACCAATTTTCTTCCTTTCTTCGAAGGAGTCCGTTTTCTCAAACCGTTTGATCTGAATAAGAAAAAAATTTATGAATGACACATGATAAGCATAAAACGTAATGGTCAGCTCTAGCTTCACTGTAAAGTATCTCCGAGTAAGATTAAAGTTAAGTGCAGTATGTGCTACTGGTATTATTCT
Organism: Branchinecta lynchi; assembly: GCA_023053575.1. Lineage (NCBI taxonomy): Eukaryota > Metazoa > Arthropoda > Branchiopoda > Anostraca > Branchinectidae > Branchinecta > Branchinecta lynchi. The sequence goes on along the minus strand of JAKZAP010000022.1, from coordinate 17,079,933 downwards.
TATCTCTACGGAGATAAAGATTAACACGAACTAGAGATAAGACGAATCCTGCAGTTAATTTTAATCCTTACTCGGAGATTTTGAAAAAGAAACGGGAAACATTTAAAAAAAAAATTATTTCATAAAGCACACCTTGTCCGATGCGCTGCGTTGAATGTATTTTGGTTAAAGTGTTAGGTAGACTTCATTTAGGATAGTGTAGACTAATTATTTTTTAAATGACGTAGATTTTTATGAAAGTATCTGGTCTAGTTATTAGTCAGTTGTAGACCGATTGTGTGTATTTTATTATATTTTCTCTACTCGCCAGCTTTGGCGGATACAAATAAATGAACTGAACTGAATTGAATTGAATACTTTTTACAGTGTTGACTGGCCACACTGTCGGTGCTGATCTAATTCTCTGCCTTCAGCCAGGAAATGCAACGGGTGGTTTGGGGCAAGTCATACTGGTGTTTATTTCGTACCCCCTTTCGGTCACCCTCCCCAGTTTTTCCAGGTATCCGTCTGAAGCTGGGGTGACTTTGGCTTGTCTTGAAGGGTAAAACCCCAAAACCAAACGGTCGCCACCACTGAGACTCGAACCAGCGACCCTGCGCCTGGGAGTCCATCGTGCTGTTCATTAAGCTAGATCAGACAATGACATATGATAGGTAAAGATCGATTCCTAAACTGTATTAAAAAAGACGACAGATTTCTACATTTTCATTTTTGTGGCGGAGGATCGGGGAAGTAGAGTCTATTTCGTTAATAACAAGACCAAAGGTGTCAATGGGATCCCACAAATTTAATATGTGATCCAGAAAGTAAGTAAGTAAGTATTTATTCGTGAGTAAACCAAACAAGGTATTTCACTCTATGTACAAAACTATAACTACATGACATCAAACAGAAAACACTAATCAAATCATAAAGTCTCGCATGAAGAAAAATGATGACACAACCAATGATCACCAACTACGTAATTTCTAATCTCCTAGTTCTTTAAAAAAAAAATAAAAAAAAATAACAAGGTTTCTAACATGCTTATTACTCACTACTAAATTCAAACTAAAAGGAAAGCTAAGACCTAGTTCAGATAAACACAAAAAGAAAGACGTTCGATCGGTATAATATAAAGGACATTCAAATAAAAGATGACTGCAATTTTCAGGAATTTGGCAACAATAGAACAAGCTAGAAGGAGCTTTACCAATTCTATGCAGGAAACTATGAAGAGACAATGGCCGGTAATAAATCGTGTCAACTGGTATTTTGGCTCAAAAGTCATTCGGTCTTCGACGGACTTCTTAAAAATGTTTACTATTAAAATTTAGAAACAGATTAAGGCCAATGGTAATCATCTGAGAAGACCAAGTTCAGATATTGATTCAGCATATGTATTTACCCTATAGCCTACGTCGTATCTAATTTGACGAAATTGATCAAAACTTCCTTCGCTGCATCTACCAAATTTCCGCTTTCGGCCGGATTCCGAAAGAACTACTTGTCTGGCAAAGACTAAAGCTCAAAAACGAATTCAGCATGTCTCCTTACCCCTACATGGAATCCTACTAATCAACTTCAGATAAACTTTCACTTTTAACAAATTTTTCGGGTTCTCTCGGGCTCCGAGAGATCTATACGTCCGGAGAGATGATAATTGTCATATAAGTATTTCAGCATGTACATGTCTTCTTACCCGCAAACTAAACATCTTATCAAAGACAATTAAAACTTTTACTAGCTTTAAAATTTTTCCGGTTTGGCCGGATTCCGGTCGAACTAGTTGTCCGGGCGAGAAAATAATTTTCATATTCGGTCTCAGCACGTCTCCTTGCCCCTACATCAAACCTCTAATCAATATCAGATGAAACTTTCACTTTTCACAAATTTTCCGGTTTTTGCCAGATTCCGGGTGCACTACTTGTCCACCGAGAAAATAATGTTCATATTCGAACTCAACACGTCTCTTAACTCTAAATCGAACTTCTAATCAAGTTCAGATTAAACTTTTACTTTTCACAAATTTCAGGTTTTTGGCGGATTCCGGGTAAACTACTTGTCCGGCGAAAAAAATAATTTTCGTATTCGGATTCAGAATGTCTCCTTACTCCCATTTCGCCTGCTTAATGAGCTTTTAAAAGCTTAGACTTAATTTCAAACCCCTCCCCCGCCCCTAAATATAGGGCTAGAGAACCCATCTTCTAACATAAACTGTACTTAGACCCAAAGAGTCCTCATGCCAAGTTTGTTCAAAATATCTCAACCCCTTCGAGAGTTATCGTGCTGACAGACGAACAGACGGACAACATAGGCATCTCACTCACGTTTTGGGATCACAAAAATAAACTCACGAACTGCCTGGAATCCGCTCCTTCTGATGATTTTCGGGTGGTGTTTTCGCCCGTCTCTGCCAATTCGGCAGGCTTGGGTTGCGTTCCCCCAACTTAACAATTGTTAACAATCGTCAACTTTACTTCGGGCGGAGCTAACTGCAGTTTTAACGATCGTTAACTTTTCCCAGTTCTACAATTGTTAACTATTTTGTAACGATGCTCACCGACCACCGTTGCAAAATAGTTAACAATCGTTAAGCTCTGGAACGGAAACTGTAGGTGGGCGGAGCTTAAATTTCGAAATCAGAAACGTGGAACGCAAAAAGTTGACGATTGCTAACAGTTTGTTAACAATCATTAAGTGGCGGAACGTAACCTTGGTCTAGTGAGATCTACACACGACAAACTTGACGTTCATGCACCATTTTTGTTGCTTGTGTTTTCTCCTTTTGTTTTGTTATTGAATTTTATTGCAAAAAAATCGCCATATAGCGATTCTGTCCGTCAGTCGGTCTGTCGGTCCCGGTTTTGCTAGTTCGGGCACTTCCAGATAAGCTAGAACGATGAAACTTGGCAGGCATATCATGAACTGGACCACATTAAATTAGAAATGGTCGCTTCCCCGATCCGACCATCTGGAGGGGAGTGGAGGGAGGAGGAATCCGGAAAAATTAGGAAAAATGAGATATTTTTAGCTTACGAACGGGTCATCGGATCTTAATAAAACTTGATATCTGGAAGGACCTCGAGTCTCAGACCCTCCATTTTAAATCCAGACCGGATCCAGTGACATTGGGGGGAGTTGGAGGGGGAAACCGGAAATCTGGGAAAACACTTAGAGTGGAGGGATCCGGATGAAACTTGGTGGAAAGTACAACCAAAAGTCCTAGATACGTGACTGACATAACCGGAACAGATCCACTCACTTTGGGGGAGTTGGGGGGGGGGGAGTCCGAATTTCTAGTGGTCCCGCGAGTTCGGTGTTTCCTGATGCGCTGGGACGATGGAAATTGACAGGTATGTCAGGGACCCGACCAGATTAAATAGGAAATCGTCAATTCCCCGATTCGAACATCTGGGGTGAAGGGTGAAGCCAAAATTTTAGGTATTTTTAGCTTGCGAACGGGTGATCGGATCTTGATGAAAGTTGATATGTAGGATGACCTCGTGTCTCAGACATCTCACTTTAATTCCGACCCGGATCCAATGACACTGGGGGGAGTTGGAGGAGGGAACCGGAAATTTTGAGAAACGCTTAGAGTGGAGGGATCGGGATGAAACTTGGTGGGAAAAACAAGCACAAGTCCTAGACACGTCATTGAAATAACCGGAACGGATCAGGGCACTGTGGGGGAGTTGGGGTGGGGGTCCGGATTTCTAGCGATCCCGCGAGTTCGGCATACTTCCTGATTTCCTAGGGCGATGAAACTTGGCAGGTATATCAGGGATCCGAACAGATTGACTTGAGAACAGCCGTTTCCCCGACCCGACCATCGTGAGGGGAATGGGTGGATGGGAAGTCCGAAATCTAGTGGCGTGCATAACTTTTGAACGGGTGATCGGATTTGAATGAAACTTGTCTGGTGAGCTATCGCCTCGGACGTTCACTCTCACGTCTGGGTCGGGTCCGTACCTGTGGGGATGGGGGGTGGGGGTGGGGTGGAAAACTCAAGAAACTCTAAAAGCAGAGGGATTGGGACGGAACTTAATGGAGAGAACAAGCATTAGGCCTAGGTACGAAATTGACGGAGCCGGATGGTTTCGGGGCTCTGTGGTGGGAGTTGGAGGGGGTTTCCTGGAATTCCGGTAGTCGTGAGTTAGAATAGTTCCAGATGTAAAACGACAACAAAACTTTGAAGGCATATTAGCGACCCGAATTATCTTGACTTAAGAACCTGACACAACATACCCCCAGAAACTTCCGTTCCTAGATCCGAGCATTTTTTGGGGAGCAAGAGAAGAGAAATATGGAAATTGACTTCTATAAAGTGCGAACGAGTGGTCTGATTCGAGTGAAACTTCATGGGTGATACGAATCGACGGCCTCGACATGTAAAACATGCGTTCCAACTATATGCGACCACGATTAGGGGAATTGGGGGGGGGGATTTTTGGCATGCACAAAAACCAAACGGATGGACCGAATGAGATGCAAATTCGACAGTGCCGAGTTTATGCGGCCTGGATTTGTTATTTGGCGTCCGGGCCGGATTCATCCAAGGTAGGGGGGGGTACTGGAAACTTGCAGATAGGCTATGCTCCAATTTCAGTAAAACTTGATGGACAGGAACAGGGGGGGGGGGGTACCGGAACTTTCCAAAAATGCTCAGATTCGAGTGAAACTTGATAGGCGGTATAAAAGAAGATGCTTTAGGTGGTCAATTTTTTTTATTCCGAACCAGATTCGGCCACGGTAGGTGGAGATAGAGGGAGTACCGGAAATCGTGTAGCACGTCTAGGGATCAAACAAATGGATTTATTGGGATGAAAATTTGGACAGTCATGTGCATTTGCTACAGATAATCGAGACGATGCCGGAACTGCTCAGAAATGAGTGAAACTAAATACCCTATTTCTGTTTCCGAACCGCATTTTTGGATGGCGGGTGTATTTTGTGACGTTCTCGTCTACTTTCTTGTACAGCCTACTGGTACAAGTGCCATATGAGCTCCTACAGCGTGTTCCACCCTTCTAACAATAGTTACTATTTCCGTTCCATCCTCACGAAAAGTTACTACGCTGGCCGTTCCAACCTTGTCGGAATATTAACTAATAGTTACTATTTGCTTACCATGCTCGGGAGCGTAGTAAGCGTAGTAACTACGCATCTCTGTAACGTGATTGGTCGGATTCACCCCTGGCGTGAAATCCTGCTGGAAAATGGAAAAATCGTTCCAGCCTTGACGGCAAAAAGCCAGAATTCGTGACGTCATGCGTAGTAACTACGGTAAGTAGGGTGGAACACGCTCCTAGTTGGTCCTTATTTCAATGGATACAAAAAAAAAAAAAAAAAAAAAAAAACGTATTCAGTGCTATATTCTACAGAAACGTAACATTTGAACTCATTTCCTTGCACTCTGCGACAGCAACACTTTGGTTTTGTCCTAGGTTTTTTGCTTTGTTTTTCCTATGCCGCCGATTTCAGCTTATTGCTAGAAAGTGGTAAGGGACTCCCGGGGGGTGTACCGCACAGGTTAGAACCTGTGCGGTTTTTACGGAAAGTGTGGACCTTAGGCCAGATGATGAATATGAAATAACATTTTGGAAAGCTCCGTAGAACTCTTGCCTTGGGCCAAAAAGGATGTTTTTTGCTTGTCCTCGAGCCAGGGCCTACGGTGTGGGAAGTGAAGTAGAGCGTATTCTTTGTTTCATCAAAGCATGTTCCTGCTTTCGAGTGGAAAGCTCCGTCCTAGCAGGCAAGCAGGAAGACACCAGTATGAAATCTAAGATGCACTAATATCTATAAGAGCTGAATATGTGTGACAGTTGCCCGGCCGGCCTCACAGCCGATATTTCTTCTCTGAGTAATAATCATAAACTTTACACACAAAAAAAGGTGGCATTTTCCCACGGGTCCGAAAGTAGCACTATCAAGAAAACGTAGCACTATTGTAGCCCTTTTTAGCAAGATAACACGTTTTTCTAAAAAAAAGAACACTTTTCTTTAGTTCAACTACTATTCTGTTTACAGGCACAGAATTGGTTTGAAAAATAGTGCTCCCATGAAGTAATTGAAGTAGAATTAAAGTGAACTATGGTTGCATTCAACGACAAGATATGGCCACTGGCTTTTAAATACACGTATATATATATATATATATCCTCTACTGCTACGTTTATACGATGGCTTCGTCCATTTGTTACACTTTCCTGTTTCAACTGGACTTGTGAGGAGAAGCAGATTTACTTTGACGAGCTTGGGTTTGTGACAATTACCATTCGCCAGCGTTCAGTTGTTTATAATTACATAAGTGCAAAATAATACGTATACATCTCGTCGAAAAAAAAACTGATTATCAGGCTCCTGCAACCTGGTAAGTCAGTGCAGTAGTTTCTGGAGGGGAAGCAAAAGCTACTGCTATTTAGGTAGAAGATTAAAATTTAAGCGAATAAAGTAGGCTAATGTATATATAGCGTACTGCATTGCAAAATGGAGGAAAAAAATAATATATAAAAAATGTTAGTTGTAGTGTGGTCGAGTCAGACAAACGTTGGGTACGTCAGACAAAATTTGTGTTGAAGTAGCATTTTTTTCCAGAAAAGGACACTTTTTCCAGTCTTCAATAGCACGAAAAATTTCGGCGGTGTGGCAACCCTGTTCATATATTACAATTATTTTCTCACCGGATGTATAGATCGCTCGGAATCCGGCTTAAACCGGAAAATTTGTTAAAAATAAAAGTTTAATCCGAAGTTGATTAGAGGTTCGATGTAGGGTTAAGGAGACATGCTGAATTCGTTTTTTAGCTTAATTTTTTTTTCCAGGGAAGTAATTTGTCCGGAACCCTGCCGAAACCAAAAGTTGGACAGAAGTAAGCAAGGAAGGAGAATACGATGTAGGCTATAGGGTAAACCATATGCTGAATCCATATCTGAATATTTAAAAGCGCAAAATGCGTATCTGGATATATGTAAACTTGGTGAAATTCAGCTGGCGTATCCGTTTTGAACTGTCAAATACGAATTTGGTGTTCTCCGATTATTACCATTGCCCGTATCTGTTTCTAAATTTTTAAAGTAAAGATGTTTACGAAGTCTGTTGAAGACAGAATCGTCTGGAGCAAATTTTAAAATTGTGTGATCCCATCGAAACTTTTGGTCTTGTTATACTTGTCTGTAGAGTTGTTCACAGTGAATTTTTTAAATTTTTTTTCCATCACATGCTTCCATTTTTATCGCATATTTTGCAGAAGTCTTGACCTTCCGCCCCTACTTAAAAATAGGAAAGAACACGGTCCTCATTTCACTCTGGCCTCAAGCCATCCAAGCTTCAAGGGTTCTTTGTCTCAGGGTCCTTTCTAGGACATTATAAGATCCCTTACAAAATAACGAAAGAACTCGAGAGGGTCCCAAATGCCTTTCTCTAGGAGATAAGACAAAGCAAGACCGCATGTTTTTGTATCATCCCAAATAAAGGTCCATCTACACACTGCGTAAAATCCGAGCGTATTTTGAAATCAGGGCGTATTTTATGCACGTTTGAGGTTGAAAACATTTCTAGCAATACGGACGTAGGCTATTTGGATACAAAACGGACCGATTTCTCAAATTCGTCCGTATTGCTAGAAATGTTTTCAAGCTCAAGACGTGCGCAAAATACGCTCGGATTTCAAAATACGCTCGGATTTTACGCAGTGTGTATCGCCCCACCATAAGAGCAAGTTTTGATTTTATTAACTCGGACAATGTTTGCATGGAGCAATGAAATAAAGCTGAACGCAAAAAAAAGACTGCTGCTGAAATTCTGTGATAATTCGTAACAGGCCTAGAATGGCAAACAGTAAAAGGACTACCCCAAAAGAACTTCGCAAGTTAATGCCTCATCAGCCAGAATAACCCTTCAGAACTGCCAAGCATAACTTCCTTACAGATGAGATGGAGTCTTTATTATCCTGGACAACAGGGCCATGATTGTGCGCTGGAAACGAATCCTATCCAGTCGATTTCTGACGATGAATTCTCGTGCTTGCAACTTTCGGCGAAAATACGGAGACAAAACCAGGACCTTCCAATCTGCCACGTTACCATAGTGACTGGAGAAAACCAATTACTCAAGACCGTGATAGCCTTAATGAAAACAAGGCTAGCTAGAACCAACCTAATATAGAGAAAGGACATGGTATGGTGCTCTTAATCAAGGAAGATCAGGAGTAATGTCTCCCCCCCCACCCCCAAAAAAAAAATTTTATGGACTGTGCCCGTAGAGAGCGACTGAAACTTTAAAGGACCCGTCGTGTCTATAACGCCAAAGGAAAACACTTCCGTAATTGCATTCATTAGTTCTTAAAGGACCTGTCTTACCTATAATGATGAAACCTACTTCCATAATCACTCCCTATGTTTCTAAGCCCGCAATTTCGTACGGTACATCTCACTTGCCGTGTTTTGCTACCTTCGATGTTTATCACGCTGTCGGCGGTCGAGGATCAACCAGTTTTTCCATCAGAAAAACCGGTTATGTAAATTGTTTCCCTGTTTTCGTTATAAGTCTATTTATAAGTCAAAGGGTCTCGGAAAAGGCTTAAAACATCAAAACGGTGGGTTATTTGTTGAAAGCACAGCCTAGTTTTAAAGTATTCAAATATCTTAAAATACTGTAAGTTGAACAGTAAATAGTGTGAGGGGTCCTTTAAGCCCGAAAACCAAGAAAGAAAGCCCACTAACGATACCTCACTAATCTTTGCACTCCATGCGCGTTATGCTCCGGACGAGTGCTCGCGTATCATGCTATTGATGATTAAAATCGGATGTCTGAATCTTCCCGAGTTTTTGCTAGAATTCAATGGGCCTAGAAAAAGGCTTTAAGAGCCAAAGCCGTGGATAATTTGTTGGCAGCAGGGCCTAGTTGTACAGTATTCAATTAGTTTTTACAATATTCAAGTAGTTTTGAATATTGGAACATAAAGAGTAAATAGTGCGAGGTGTGCTTTAAGGTGGCTTTATCAAAACACTATTCAACTTTCCTTCCCGGAGCGTTCCATCCATTTTTATTCCTGAGATTTCCTGAATCGAACGCAGCTCATCTCAGCTGGCTTATCCGTTCAGCGCTCTCAAATATTATTGACAGTCAGCTTCGACTGACGGAATATTCAGCGCATTATTACCATGTCCGACCTATTTCTGGTACCTTGACGCTCTTTCTCCCTGCTCAGGATAATATTAGGACGCTACGTTTCCCACTTTCAAATGTCCTTTTTTGGCCTACATCAACAAATATCCCAAGCCACTCTAAATGGAAGAGCCCTCCCCCCCCCCCCCCCTAGGAAACCAGACCAAAGGTTTCGATGGGATCCCAAAAATCTAATACTTGATCCAGACAAGTGCGAACGAACTACCATACTTGTCCAGCAAAAAAAAAAAGGTTTAGAAGCGAATTCAGCGTATCCCCTTATCCATATAAAGAAAATCTAATCAACTTCAAGTAAAACTTCTTGTAAAAAAATCCGAATTTCAACCCTGTTCAACCCTGCGAGAAAATGGTGTTGAACATGGAGTTCAGCATGTCTTTCTACCCCTAAATCGAACATATAATCAATTTCAAATAAAACTTTTACTTTTAAAAGACTTTTCGGTTTTGGAAGGATTCGGGGCTAACTACTTGTCCGGCGAAAAACTTTGCGGTTAAGATACGAACTTAAAGGAGCTAGAAATTCATTAGTAAGCAAAATCCTTGAGGCGAAAATTATCACGGCCCCATAGGGATCAATAAAATGTTTATTTTACTTAACAGTATATTTTTGGGATCCCAAAAACGTAAGTGGAGGGATACCTATGACATCGTAAAAAACGTCCGTCTGCTAGCAAGGTAACTCTCGATGGGAATAGATCAGGTTCGTTGATGGGCTCTGTGGCCCTACATTCAGGGGTGGGGGTTCAAATTAATTGACAAACAAAATATGTTTAAACAGCTTATGTGGTAGTCGATTATGGGGTAAGAAGACATGCTCGACACGAATATGCAAAACATTATCTCGTCCGACAAGTAGTTCGCCCGGAATCCCGCAAAAACCGGAAAGTTGGTTAAAAGTAAAAGTTTCATTTCAAGTTGATTAAATGTTCGATTTATGCATAAAGACATGCTGAACACGATGGTGAAAACCATTTTCTCGCCGGACCAGTAGTTTGTCCGGAATCCGGCGAATACCGGAAAGCTGGTTAAAGTAAAACTTTGATTTGAAGTTGATTAGGAAGAAATCTGAAAAATAGTTCATGGCAGCCCATGAGATCACCTTTGAGAAAGGCACAGTGTTTGTTTCAAGCCCTGATATCATGTGGTTCTTAAGTTATAGGTGAGAAACTAAGTTTTCGGTGAGTATTAGGTGAGAAACCAAGTAAAATTCGATCTTTAGTTTCATGCATATAACTTATGACTGAGATTGAGTGTTTGTTAGGGAACTGGTGACATAGTAAAACACAGTCATCTCAAGGGATTAGGGTGGCTACCTTGTCTCTCGACAACCCATAAATAAAAATTCTGAAATTTCAATTTTGTTTTTTTCCTGTCATACTTGGTTTCTCACCTATAACTTAAGAACCATATGATATCAGGGCTTGAAACAAACACCAAGCCCTTCTCAAAGGTGGTGTCAAGGGCTGCCAGGAACTTTTTGTTTAGATTTTTTCAAGTTTCTGTAATTCTAAAATTTGAATTTCCTTTTTTCCAGTCATGCATGGTTTCTCACCTATAACTTGAGAACCACAGGATATCAGGACCTGAAACAAACACTGAGCCCTGCTCAAAGGCGGTCTCAAGAGCTACGAAACACTTATTCTTCAGATTCTTTAATAGTTAAGCGGATATCAATCGATACTGGGAAAATTAATTATGTATCCTCAGAATTTCTCAGAATCTTCCCGTTTTCTTCGTGTCTGTACACCGGTAATCCACTTTTTACGCCGCGGTAACGAGAGGTTATACCCCCTGGACAAGACCCAGTTGTCTGGACCAAATATTAGATTTTTGGGATCCCATCGAAACCTTAGGTCTTGTTTAATATGCGGTAAATATTATTACTTTAAGGAATGGTGGAATTGGAAATTGGCGATTTCTAAGCCAATATTTTCAAATCTCCAATATTCCAGCCAAGTTTCGTCGTCCTAACACGTCCAGAAGTACCTTAAAGTGCAATCACCGGGATTTCGGACCCCCCCCCCCTCCAACTACCCCCACCGTGTCCGTGTACAATCCGGTTCTGTGAATGATTTAACTAGAGCATTTGTTAGTTATTCCCACAAAGTTCCGATCTCTCCAGTCTAAGCGGGTCACGTATTCCCCCTCCCCCAACAGTTGTCGGATCCGGTCCGGATATGAAAAAGAAAATCAGAGACCTGTCATTTCTTTGTCCACTGGAAGCCAAGCACCCGTCCCAAAGTTACGCATGGCTCAATGTTCTGCATCCCCCCTCCCTCCACTACCCCCACGATGATCGGATCGAGAAAATTACTATTTCCAAGTCAGTTTGGTCGGGTCCCTGATACACCTGCCAGGTTTCGTCGTGAAGATCCCCAAAACCGCCATCACCGGAATTCCAGGAAATCACCCTCCACCCAAGTTTCATCGTCCTAGCACATCAGGAAGTACCCTAACTCGCTATAGTGGGGCAGACCGCCCGACCGACAGACGGAATTGCGATCGGTATATTGCATAACAATACTGTCTTATTCTTATGAATCTTATTCTGAAGAAAGGTAGGCCTACCGCCACTATTACAAACTACTACTGCTGTATTACTATCACGAATTTTATTACTACTGTATTATGCCTTGGAGACCATCAGGGTTGGGCGGTCGAGGATCGGAATTTCTGCAAGGATCTTCCGCACTATCATCACTTCCAGTTCAGACTTTTCAACTTTAAGACGAAATAGAAGAAGAAAACCAGATCGTATGTGGGCAGCACACGTGTGCCTTATTAACAATTATATAAGCGTTCAGGGGATCTGTTTTAGCAGTTGGGGATGGAAACAGAGACGTCAATTCGAGGAAACCTAAGGAGGGGGTCAACGGCGCCGTCCAGGAACCCGTTCTCACTCCCTAGCGAAAATCTTACATAACAGAGACCGAAGATACTTAGGATGCGTCGCAATTATGATAGTAAACATTCTACTTCAGTCGTATTTCCATCCATTCTCTTTTCCGAGATTGTTCACTTCACAAGAGTATCCTATCTCCTCTATTAGCAATACACTGACTATCACGCTTGCCAAGTTGTACGTAACGTATCAGGAGCTCGTTCGTTGTTTCCGAGGAGCTCATTTGTCAGAAAACTGGTCATGCAAACTTAGACAAGATTTTCATCCAAGGCAAGGAACGTGGAAGGATGCTAAAAACAACAGAAGTTGGAAACACAGGGCTTCAGGGGCCATCTACGAAGTTGACATTTTTTTTTACCCGAAGGATCGTAACTACAAGTTTGAAGATACTTTCTCAGCCCTTTCAAGAGCTATGACAGACGGACGGGCAGACAATCTTTACAAAGTAACAAGTGTCCCTTTTGGGATCCTAAAACGTCCTTTGCCTGTCGACTTGTTCCAGAAATAATTTGAAGGAGTGCAAAACAGGGCCGTATCCAGGGGGGTTAAGGGGTTGACCCCGCCTACCCCCCCCCCCAAAAAAAAAAAAAACATACACAAATAATCCTTGTACAGGCTTTTCCCTCTGATCTATGTCTTTTATGTACTATTTTGTCCGACCCGCAGGCACCCCCCCCCCCGAAATAAATTCCTGCCTGGTTCAAAATGTTGTATTTTCAATCAAAGTATTCCTCGGTTTATTCCAGGAAATAGGCATATTGGACATTTCTCTCTCGGTAATTTATTTTCGTTTGACTAGTTTCCAATTTCGCGCCAATTATTTTTTCCGGATCGCCAATTCCTGCGATCGAAGAAGGAGCAGAAACTAATAAGCCAAAATGATGAGAAGGGGATCGGAGATACAGATGGAGATAAAATGAGGCTGGGGTTGCTATTTTCACACTGATGCAGCGTTTACAAGTACAGGAAAACTTGAACAGAATCCGATCTTGGTGAGAAGATTCTGTTTACACGCAGAGGGAAAATAATAATTCTGACAAAAATAAATTAACTAGAAAATAAAAAGATGTTTTGAGAGCATTTACGACATCTGTACTGATGACTTCACTGTCAGAAGTTTACAAGAAGTTTAGTAACAGATAGCGTATAACACTTTCAAGAATAACACCTTTTCACTTAGAAATAAAGTGTTATGACCAATTAAGTTTACACTATTTCGTGCCTAGATCTCCAACAACAACTTCAATTGGTAAAAATACTAACGAGAACGAAAGAAACATAACAGATAACATCCCAAAGTGTTATCTGTTGAAACCGCGCATCCTTCTGCTGTCGTTATGTAACTTCTGACAGCGTAGTATTTTTACCTATTGAAGGTGCTGTTGGAGATCTAGGCACGAGTATAAACTTAATTGGTCATAACACTTTATTTCTTAAGTGAAAAGGTGTTATTCTTGAAAGTGTTATGCGCAATCTCTTGTGAAACTTCTGACAGTGCGCTGCTCTCAAAAGCTACCTAGACTTTTTGGGATCCCAAAACGTAAGTGGAGGGACACCTATGACATTGCAAAAGTTGTGTCTGTCCGTCCGTCCGTCAATCCGTCCATCTGTAAGCACGATAACTCTCGAAGGGATTGAGATATTTTGATGAAACTTGGTGTCAGGATTCGTTGGGTCGTCGGACCGGTCAAGTTCGAAATGGGCTGTGTAGCCCTACATTTAGGGGTGGGGGAGGGGGCTCAAATTAAGTGACAAACAAAATATTTTGAAACTGCTAATGTGATAGTCGATTATGGGGTAAGAAGACAAGCTGAAAACGATGTCATCAAAAATACGGAAATACGGAAAAAAACCTTCCCTGTCATCGCCCCAGTCGTGCAGCAAAAACAGCGGCAGTGTCAAAAATTAAATCTCAGGACTAGTTTTTTCCTTACAGTGGTATTTGAAAGTAATTTGCCCTAATAAAGATGTTTATAGTCGGTATAAGCTTCAGTTATTTATTACAGGTTTGTTTCCTTCCCCGACGTTGACCCAGAAGATTGATAACCTGACGAGGACCCTTGCGAAGAAGGGCCGAAATATCACTGATGAAGAATCGTAGTGACGTATATCCGTTGTAAACATTGTTTGAATAGATTAATAGAATTTGAAAAAGAAAATGTAAAAATACATTTTAACTCGATAAAGAATAAATTCTTCGTTCAGCCAATGCTGACTACGATCATATTTGACAGTGCAAAAGGGATGCGTCAACTGAATTTTATCAGAGGAAATTCAGACACCAAGCCCTCCTCTCCATCAAAACCATCAAAACCTCCATCAAATACATTTTAACTCGATAAAGAATAAATTCTTCGTTCAGCCAATGCTGACTACGATCATATTTGACAGTGCAAAAGGGATGCGTCAACTGAATTTTATCAGAGGAAATTCAGACACCAAGCCCTCCTCTCCATCAAAAACAAAGTCCGAATGCGAAAAAATCTCTTCCCTATCAACGACAACGATCCAATCGAACCAGAAACACAGCAGCCATGTCCAAAATGAAATCACAGCACTAACTGTAACTCCTAGCAATCTCATAAAGAAAGTCACGAAATCAGGCTAAGCTTGAACCATTAGTTGTTTTTCCCAGCAGAATAACACAAAGGAGTAACGCCAAGACCTATGCCTTCCATGCATCGGGAACGGGCCTTACTCGTATCGCTACCCACTGCGCTCAGAACATTTAAAGTGGGACAAACTTTGCGGATTTAGGAAATTTCTAGTACAGCTAAGATAAGTCTGCACACATCGAAGAAACAGGGGAGGTTCAAGGCCGTATCCAGGGGGGGGGGTAGGGTTGACCCCCCCCCCCCCAAACAGACAAAAATAATCATTGTTATAGGCTTTTCCCTCTGATCTATGTGTTTTTTGTACTTTTTTGTCCGACCAGCAGGCAAACCCCCCCCCCCCCCCCGAAATAAATTCGTGGATACGGGCCTGGGGAGGTTCTTTCTTTTTTTGCTGCCTTCGGAATATGGGGTTATCGGAGCCAGCGCTGGTGCACTACTGCTTTTGTTTAAGTAGAGACGTTCGCTATCGCTAATGATGCTAGTGTAACTGCTATTCGAGGGTGTGTCACTATTTCCAAGTTTTTTCTTCTCCTTTTTTCTTCAAGTTTTTTCTTCTCCTTTTTTTTTGTACTCCGTCACTAGGGCCACACACCCTCCATTGTTTTTGACGGGTAATAAACAGATTGATTGATTGATTGATTGATTGATTGATTGATTGATTGATTGATTGATTGATTGATTGATTGATTGATCCAAGTCTTGGCGCTACTCCTTAGTGTTATTTCGCTCTGGTTTTTCCACAATTTCATTTTCCAGCTTGAGCATGAAGAGGACCCTTGCCAAGAAGGGCTCAAATACACCTCTAACAAATTCAGTTGACGTATCCAGTCTGAACTGTCAAACTCAAAGAATAGTATTACGCATTTTAGGCAGCTTGATTTGCGGACGGAAAGCACGAGCCCAGTTTGAAAGGACTTTGCGGGAATGCTTGCCTCACACAACGCGCAGTGCAGGAAAACGCAACAATTTTTCGTCTTGCTTCCCCCCTGTAAGAGCCACTATAAAGCTCAAATCTTACTAGAAATCATATTTTCACGATCAAATTGTTCAGAAACATCGTTTGCCGGAAATACCAATCCTCGTCCCGTGAAATTAGCGGTTTTCTTTATGGCGCTTATCGTCACTTTCCAGACTTCCCGCAATCCGGAACAGAGGTTCGACGCAAAATAATTGAAAACAGTGAGCGCCGTGGTAAAAAATGGGGAAAGCCTGACATAAGATATGGAGTCCAAAATACAAGACAAACTTGTTGGCCTGGCAAAAATTGTGAAGCTTCTCATACCCTTATCTTTGACACAATTTTATTCCCGGCGGACCTTGAAGTTTTCCGCCGAGTTTCCGCTGCTTGACTGGCAAACTCGGCTCCGCAGAGAAAGAGCTAAAAGGCAGTAGCTAATGTTAATATAAAAGACAAAAGAAGTAACAGGGGTCCTTTAGGTTTGATAGATGCATAGGCTACTCAAATTCCTTTACTCTTTTTCTTGCTCTTATTTACCTTCTCAAATATTTAATATAAATATGCACAATCTGGAAATCTTACCTCTTTTAGGAATTCTAGCTGTGGGACGGGCTCATCTAAAGATTCGCAGAATTCTTTAAATAGAAGGTATCCTAGAAGAAAAAAAATTATACATTAGAAGGGAGTGAACAATTAATGTCGCAGAAAAAAAGGAACGGAATGACGGGGCTAAGCAAAGAGGCTAAAGACTCTCCTATTAACAACTTGAAAGACGCATTTAAAGGATTCCGGATTTAATAACTGATGTCGGCTTTAATAAAATATCAGCTAACAAACTCGTTTGGCAGCACCATACTTCGTGCAAGTGTGTATATAGATAGATCGATAGATATTTCATGCATAAAAGCCGACAAGAGCCATCGCACCACAACAACAAAAGAAACAAGAGCTGAAAGCTCATATGGCACTTGTAAGAACAGTTAGCATGTTTGTCGAAAGAAATAGAAAACCGTGATTTTCGGGGAAGGCTGGATCTCTCTCCCGATATTCATTTCATCAGAAAATGGGCTTGATCTAGTAGATCTGAAATGGTTATACCACTCATTGACAACTGTATCTTCCTCCAACGATGATCGGATCGGGGGAGGGACTATATTTTCAAGGCAATCTAATAGAGTCCCTAACATGCCTGCAAAGTTTCACGGTCATAGCACATCTGGAAGTACCCTAACTCGTGATCATCGGAATTAGGGAAAACCCCCTCCAACTCCCCCCACTGTGACACGATCGGTCCTGTTTTGTCAATAATAATAATAATAATAATATAATATATTTGCAAATTGAATGGCAGGCCGTTAAGCCTCTACAATGTATCTATGGCTTATGCTTGTTCTTCCCTCCAAGTCCCATCCCGATCTCTCGACTCTAAGCGTTTCAAGAGATTTCTCCCCCCGCCTCCAGCTCCTTCCGATGCTATCGGATCCGTTCCAGACTTGAAATTGATCATCTGAGTCACTTGTTCTTGACACTTGACAAGTTTCATGCACGTCTGATCACCTGTTCCAAAGTTATGCATGTCAATAGAATCTCCCCCATGATCGTCGGATCGGGAAAATAACTATTTTCCAGTTGACCTGGAAGAGTACCTAATATGTCTGCCAAGTTTCATGGTCCTATTACACGTGGAAGTACCCTAACTCGTGATCACCGGAAATCCGGGAAAACCTCTTGCATCCCCTCTACTGTGACATCCCGATCCATCGACCCTAAGCATTTCACGACATTTCCGGTCCCCCCTCTAATCCCCCTTTCTTCGGATTTGGTCCAGACTTGAAACTGAAAATCTGAGACACTTGTTCTTCACAATTGTCAAGTTTTATGCATGTCCGATTATCCATTCCAGAGTTATGCATGTTTCTAGTTTCCGGACTCCCCTTCCCTCTACCCCCCCCCCCCCCCGCGATAGCAGGATCGGGGAAGCGATTATTTCCATGTTAATCTGGTTGGTTCCCTCATATGCCTGTCAAGTTTTATTGTGCTAGCTTATTTGGAAGCGTTTCACCAGATTTCCGGTTGCCCCTCCAGCTCCCCCCCCCCCCAGTGATCCCTCCATCCCTCCACTCTCCCCACTATGATCGTATCCGGAATATGATTATATCCAAGTTAATCTGGTTGGTTCCCTGATATTCCTGCTAAGCGTTTCCGGGGGAGTTTCCGGACTCCCCTTCCCTCTACCCCCCCCCCCCGCGATAGCAGGATCGGGGAAGCGATTATTTCCATGTTAATCTGGTTGGTTCCCTCATATGCCTGTCAAGTTTTATTGTGCTAGCTTATTTGGAAGCGTTTCACCAGATTTCCGGTTGCCCCTCCAGCTCCCCCCCCCCCAGTGATCGGATCTGGTCCGGATTTGAAACTGAGCATCTGAAGCACTTGTTCTTGACATATGTCAAGTTTCTTGCATGTCTGATTACCCGTTCCAAAGTTATGCATGTTACTAGTTTCCGGATTTCCCATCCCTCCACTCCTCCCACAATGACCGGATGGGGAAAGTGATTATTTCCAAGTTCTTCTGGTCGGTTCCCTGATATGCCTGCCAAATTTCATTGTCCTAGCTTATGTGGAAGCGTTTCATGAGATTTCCGGTGCCCGCTCCTGCACCCCCCCCCCCCCAAGTTATCGGATCTGGTCCGGATTTGAAATTGAGCTTCTGAAGCACTTGTTCTTGACATATGTCAAGTTTCAGGCATATCTGATTACCCGTTCAAAAGTTAGGCATGCTACTACTTTCCGGATTTCCCATCCCTCCACTGCCCCCAAGATGGCCGGATCGGGGAAGTGATTATTTCCAAGTTAATCTGGTCGTTTCCCAACACGCCTGCCAAGTTTCATCGTTCTAGCTTATGTGGAAGCGTTTCACGAGGTTTTGGGTGCCCCCCTCCAGCCCCCCCCCCCCCCCCCCAGTTATCGGCAATTGTTCTTGACATATGTCAAGTTTCACTCAAGTCCGATTACC
This sequence comes from Branchinecta lynchi, assembly GCA_023053575.1. Classification (NCBI taxonomy): domain Eukaryota; kingdom Metazoa; phylum Arthropoda; class Branchiopoda; order Anostraca; family Branchinectidae; genus Branchinecta; species Branchinecta lynchi. The sequence goes on along the minus strand of JAKZAP010000022.1, from coordinate 17,061,277 downwards.
CGTTCTAAAGTTATGCATGTTAGTAGTTTCCGGATTTCTTGTTGCCCCACCTCCCCCCCCACGATGGCCGGATCGAGGAAGTGACTGTTTCCATGTTAATCTGGTTTGGTCCCTTATACGCCTGCCAAGTTTCATCGTCCTAGCTTATGTGGAAGTGCCCAAACTACCAAAACCGGGACAGACCGACAGACCGTCGTTTCCGGATTTCTCATCCCTCCACTCTCCCCACTATGATCGTATCCGGAATATGATTATATCCAAGTTAATCTGGTTGGTTCCCTGATATTCCTGCTAAGCGTTTCCGGGGGAGTTTCCGGACTCCCCTTCCCTCTACCCCCCCCCCCCCCGCGATAGCAGGATCGGGGAAGCGATTATTTCCATGTTAATCTGGTTGGTTCCCTCATATGCCTGTCAAGTTTTATTGTGCTAGCTTATTTGGAAGCGTTTCACCAGATTTCCGGTTGCCCCTCCAGCTCCCCCCCCCCCCAGTGATCGGATCTGGTCCGAATTTGAAACTGAGCATCTGAAGCACTTGTTCTTGACATATGTCAAGTTTCTTGCATGTCTGATTACCCGTTCCAAAGTTATGCATGTTACTAGTTTCCGGATTTCCCATCCCTCCACTCCTCCCACAATGACCGGATGGGGGAAGTGATTATTTCCAAGTTCTTCTGGTCGGTTCCCTGATATGCCTGCCAAATTTCATTGTCCTAGCTTATGTGGAAGCGTTTCATGAGATTTCCGGTGCCCCCTCCAGCCCCCCCCCCCCCCCCAAGTTATCGGATCTGGTCCGGATTTGAAATTGAGCTTCTGAAGCACTTGTTCTTGACATATGTCAAGTTTCAGGCATATCTGATTACCCGTTCAAAAGTTAGGCATGCTACTACTTTCCGGATTTCCCATCCCTCCACTGCCCCCAAGATGGCCGGATCGGGGAAGTGATTATTTCCAAGTTAAATTGGTCGGTTTCCCAACACGCCTGCCAAGTTCCATCGTTCTAGCTTATGTGGAAGCGTTTCACGAGGTTTTGGGTGCCCCCCTCCAGCCCCCCCCCCCCAGTTATCGGCAATTGTTCTTGACATATGTCAAGTTTCACGCAAGTCCGATTACCCGTTCTAAAGTTATGCATGTTACTAGTTTCCGGATTTCTTGTTGCTCCACCCCCCACGATGGCCGGATCGGGGAAGTGACTGTTTCCATGTTAATCTGGTTCGGTCCCTTATACGCCTGCCAAGTTTCATCGTCCTAGCTTATGTGGAAGTGCCCAAACTAGCAAAACCGGGACAGACCGTCGTTTCCGGATTTCTCATCCCTCCACTCCCCCCACTATGATCGTATCCGGAATATGATTATATCCAAGTTAATCTGGTTGGTTCCCTGATATTCCTGCTAAGCGTTTCACTAGATTTGTTTGACTTGGACTGACCATCTTTAAACCGTATCTATTCTCGCATTCGCTTTTTATACATCATGGCATGGCTCAGTGGTAGAAAACTGGACTGGCAACACAAAGGTCAAGTTTCACGTATGTCTGATTACCCTTTCCAAAGTTATGCATGTTAATAGTTTCCGGATTTCCCATCCCTCCACTCCCCCGACTATGATCGGATCCGGAATATGATTACATCCAAGTTAATCTGGTTGGTTCGCTGATATTCCTGCCAAACGTTTCACTAGATTTGCTTGACTTGGACTGACCATCTTTAAACCGATGTTATACCCGCATTCGCTTGTTGATACATCGTCGCGTAGCTCAGTGGTAGAATACTGGACTGTTAACCGAACTGGTTCAAACCCGCGCTCGGTCAGCGCTTTGTTTTGCTCCCGTTTTACTTTTTGCTCCCGTTTTACTTTATAGTTTCCGGACTCCCGGATCCGGGGAAAGTTGGATTGGGGAAGTGATTATTTGTAAGTTGATCTGGTCGGGTCCCTGATATGCCTGTGAAGTTTCATCGTCCTAGCTTGTGTGGAAGTGCCCAAACTAGCAAAACCTGGACAGACCGACAGAACGACAGACCGACAGACCGACAGAAATTACGATCGCTATATGGCACTTGAGTATGCTCAAGTGCCATAAAAATATGTAACAACATAACACTGTGAATATTTACATTTACAGGGATATACAATTTTCCCTATTCTGCGTGTTATGTTTAAAATGTAATTATTGTGGTTCTCGGCGTCCAGAAATGGACTGAGTTTTTTGGTTATGTATGATTTATTTTGTCTCCCCCCCGAGAAGTGGCTGAAAAGGTTCCCAAACTGACCCCAATCTACTGTAACACTATGCGCTACAGTAGAAGCTTTGTGCCAAGCTTCGTAAAGCAGTACAATGCTCTTTAGCATTGTTCTGCCTTGTTACTTTTTTTCCTTTTAAATTATCAGTTGACAATTTATTTTATCTTTATTTATGACTACAAAAGCATCGTATGTTGGCTCTGCCCACGAGAGATATGTTTTGCTTTATTATTAAATAAATTGAAAAAATTGAAAAATTGTTAATAAACCCATGGAACTTGAACTTGAACCTATGTGCTAACCCTATCCGGAGGAACCTTCCAAATAGTTGAATAGCCTGGAAACTGGAAACCAACATACAATTGCATGTCTCTACCGGTCTCTACCTATAATGCCGTGGCTCTGTCTTCACACGTTATAGCTTTGTCTCTACCGGCCTCTACCTATAATGCCGTGGCTCTGTCTTCACACGTTATAGCTTTGGCACCACTCTGAGACATAACGCTACAATATCGACGTCACACTTTCAAGCTATAAGCTATATCTAGGATTTTTTTTTTTTTTTTTTTTTTTTTTTTTTTTTTTTTTTTTTTTATTGTAAGAGATCTTTTGTGGTAGTTGCTATGGCCGGTTGGCTTTTTGCAATAAATATCATATCATATCACATAATCGGTACGCCAAGTATCTGCTAAGACTCCACCATGAAGTCTTGCCCGAGGTCTTGCCGACCCTGTGATTGCGACTGAGGCAAGGATAAAGAAGTTTAAAGCTCTTTAAATAGATCACACCAACGAGTCACGTGCTAATATTCGTATTCTCTTACACTGTTGTTGTGTTGTGAGAGTTAATATTGTATTGTGTTATCTTTCTTTTCTTTTTGTTTGAAACATTGTTTGAATACACATGTTATAGCTTTGGCACCATTATGACATATAACGCTACTATCTCGACGTCACACTATCAGATCTTATTATCCACAAATTAGTTCAGAAGTTCGGCGTCCAAGATGTGATTCGCTCACTCGAGAAAACGTCGGCGTCAGTACTATCTACATCTCGTCATCCTGGTCTTCAAGTACATGATGTTTTTCATGAATTTGTCAGGCCCAGTTAGTAATTATGTCTAAACTTTTGTGTGTGTTAATACTGTTATTTATCTTGTGTTATTTCGCGTTATTCCCTTTACTCCGTTACCACATTCTGTATTTGGCGGGTTATAAATAATATATATATATATATATATATATATATATATATACTATCAGATGTTATGAGTTAAGTTCGTCTATGACATGTCTCGAGTTCAAGTCTTGTATAGTTGTGGATATGTATGTATAGACGCAGAGGCGTAACAGCAACCAATAAGATCATGCGGCGTACTTCAAAGCACATGGGCAAGTGGGCCCAAATTGCCCACGAAATAAGTTTTTTACCCGGGACTGGAATCAAACTGATCGATGATATATGAATTGTGACAAAGCGGGTAAGAGTCTGCTACGATTTGGTTTATGCACTTGTTATTGCCTTGCTAATGGAAAAGAGGTTTAAAGGGTCGGACTAGATCAAGCTGTTCATACAGGATCTTCAACATTTCTTTGGATTTATATTTGCGGTTTGTTTACATTTAAAGCTTTTAAAATGGGATGATTACAAATTAGAATTTTTCAATACTAGTTAGGTTATTGGGGATGTGAAATGTCTTAGTTCTAAAGCTGTTTGTATATAAAATGTGACAAACGTTTTACTTTCAAACTTCACGTCTGAGCGTTTGCGCACAAACCAAATCAAATCATTTATTGATAAACCAACTTGGATGCTAGATGATAAATTACGCCGGTCGTACATTAATAAAATAAATAAATTACACCAATTATTCGCTTTGATAAAAGTCTCTGTAAAAAAGGGCACAAACGAGTTCATGAACCTTGAGGTTCGTCCTATTACAGGCACTTGTTAGTGGAGTGTTCCTTGGACACAACACAACAGATAACACCCGAAGTGTTATCTGTTATGCATTATCTGTTAAATTAGTGGATCTCGCAATCCACTATTGCGAGCGCTTTAGCAGCTTTCAGCTTTCGGTTTTCACCACATTTTGTGGATCTGATAACTCGTGAACGAGTGCAAGAATCAAGTTTAAACTTGGTACACTTGTCGGTATTGGGATTATTTGGGATCTAGTTGAGCTTTTCGGGGGTCCCACCCCCCACACCCACCTTGTTCAGCGGAAAATGGGCCCGGATTTCTCAGTGAATAATGTTCATAACTTGACCAGACTTAGACATAGGACGATGGAATTCCCTGTACTTGTAGACCCTAGGACTGGGAAATTAATTTCAAAGTTTCAACTACCCCACCCGCCAAGTTCAAGGGCAACTGGGCCCAGATACATGACATGAATCAACAGATATCAAGTTGAAACTTGGTAGGTTTGTGACCATTGGGGTCTGTTTTTGCGAGCCCCAAACCACACACCCCCTTGGTCCTGGGGCAATTGGGCCAAGATTGCCATTTTTTTATGTTTTTAACTTGACAAAAACTGGAGATAGCGATGAAATTACTTTGTGATCATCGGGTTGGGAATATCAATGTGGAGTCGAACCAGTCTCCCCCCCCCCCATTCACCGTTGATGGGCAAGTGGGCCTAATTTGCCCATGAGTAAAGTTTTTGACCCATGACTGGAATCAAAAACAAAAGTTGGTATAGTCGAGGATATAGAGGTGTAGATGTGCAATGTGATGGGTCCCGATTTCATGGGAGTTATGTTCGTCTATGACATGTCTCAAGTTCAACTCTTGTATACTTGTGGATATATATGTATAGATGCGGATTTTGGTAGAACACCAACAAATAAGACCACGCGGCGTACTTTAATCCTTAATGATCAGTTGGAAACTGGACGGTTATGTTATATGATCGATGATATGCCGTGTTTAATGAAGTTGTGACAAGGGGGGTATCAGGCAATAAAACGATTTGGTTTTATTACACTATTTATTACCATGCTAATTGAAAAGAGATTTAAAGTGTCGGACTGGCTAGCGAGACATTCAGTATGAAACATAGACCGTTCTTGCAACAGTTTGAAGATTCTTTGGATTACTAAATGAGGTTTGTTTACATTAAAAGCATTAAAAACTGGAATGATTTCAAATTAGGTTATTTGAGTATGGTTACTCGTGATGTGAAATATCTTGTTCTTACGCTGTTTGTTTATAGGAAATGATAAACATTTTACTTTCATACTCCACGTCTGAGCGCTTGCGCACTTGTTTCTTCTTGACTATGACAGCTTGTGTAAATAAATGCTTCTGATTCTAAAGGGATTGTCATGGAATTTCTACCAACTACTCAGTTAGAGCTTCCATTACAAAAGATCCTTTTCTTGGAAGTAGGTAAACAAAAAAAGCTTCAGGAAAGAGAATTGAGAAAGGATTGGACAGGAAAGGTTCTAATTGAATTAAGCCCCCAGAAAAAGCTGAGCTGAAAACAGGGGGGGGGGTAGGGGGATGACCCCCCCCCCACCCCGAAACATACAAAATTAATGATTTTTACAGGCTTTTCCCTCTGATCTTATGTGTTTTATGTACTTTTTTGTCCGACCAGCAAGAAAGCCCCCGAAAGGCAACCCCCCCCCAAAATAAATTCCTGGGTACGGGCCTGGCTGAAAACCAAACAATATGTTACAACCCGAACAAAAAAGGATCTAGTTGAATTTAGGTATAGAGGTGGAATTGACCTAACGACGTATTACAATACTAATGGTACTGAGCTAAACCTCAACGAAACTGAAGAATAGATTTCGAAATAAATAAAACTTTTCTTTTCAGTAACGACTGCATCGCTTTAAAGCTTAACTGAAAAGGGCTTAGATAGGGCAATCTAGTTACCCATCACTTATTCACTTAAAGCACAATAGACACTTCTAATGCTTTACTTTGTATTAAATGCTTCACAAATAAACATTTCCGACTTCCTTTAGAAGGCGCTACGAAAATCGGCCGTTTTCTTGTTATCCCTTGTCTTTATCTCTCTGGCATTTCGACGATCCAAATCTTAGGAGCTGGGATATCGTGGCAGGAAATTCAAAAACTCCCAGCAATGCTTGACATAAAAGGATATATTTGAGATGTCACCAAAGTCAAGCTGCAGATGTAGTTTACCTGATTGTTCTAGTGTTTCATCAGAAGTTCCATGGCTTAGAGTGCCTATGAAAAGTTTTTCTTTGTAGAATAGTATTGTGAAGCTTGATTAGCTTGCTTTATAGAATGTACCAGAATATGCAATAAGCTTATAAAAAAATAAAATAGCTACAAAAATCATTCAAAAACAAATAACCTATTCAAATCCGAATTATAAAAGCTGACTTGTGCATAAAATAAAGATCTACTAAGTATTATAAGAAACATCACTTTTATCTTTGTCCAAGCTAGTAAATTGAGCATGTACTGGCCGAAAAAATCACGCTTTGAAACATCACAGAAAGGGAACCTGTTGAAAAAGCTGCTGATCCAGGGGGTAAGCATTGTTCCTAGGTTGTTACAGAGTGGGATTGGGGTAGTTCGATGTGCCCATTGAACTTTAAAGGAGCTTGAAAACCCGGCGAAAATGCGTTACTTCGTTGCTGCGCTATTCGTCAATAATCGATTTTCAATTAGTGGAATTTCCTTGTCTGATTTGTATGCTCTATGTGCCTGTATCTGTGTTGTATGCTCGACGAAAACGATTTACAAAAATAAGTGTTCACGCAGTGAGCTACATTCCGTAAGCTGATAACTGGCCACTGAAACGCCGCGTCTCTATTGAGATTCAATTTTTTGGCGTTATCGAAGAAATTCGCGTTGTGAGGACGACCGCAGATATTCTGAACGTCATTCTAGAGCAAATAGTGAAAAATTCAGTTAAATGATACAAAAATAAATTTTCTTTTCAGTTGAACTTTAACATAATACTGCTTTAACCGCTTTAACAAAATATCTGGTGAGCTAGATACTCAGTGACGATGGACCTTTTACAAGGGCATTTTTTTGCACTTCTAAGTCTCGGACTCTAACGTCGGAGTCATTTAGACCGCCCAGAGCCGATATGGCAGGACATCATGGGAAATCCGAAGAAAAACTATTTGCCTCGAGATGTTCCTGTAGCCCGTTACTAACTGACAATTGTAGCGGTTGCGCAATTGTTCACAAGCCCCTCGATAGCTCAATAGTTAGAGCATCGGTAAATGGGGCCGAAGGTTTCGGGTTCAAAACAAGCTTAAGGAGCATTTTTATTTTTCAGTCCACTACTATTACTGATTCTAGCGAGCCGTTCAGCAAAACTTTAAGCAGGTTAATCCGAGGGTTAGTCGGACTGTCAAACAAGAGCTAGAAGCTCATGTGGCACTCGCAGGGCTGGAAAAGAGAATGAAAGTAGGAATTTGCCAATTCGTGAGTGAGTTGTAATCATCTGCAAGCAAAACGCTTGGGATAAGAAGATCATGGACCCTTAAATAAAAAACAATAAAAATTAAATAAATAAACACATAAAAAGTATTTTATGTATGCATTTGGCCGTGAGGCGCTAGAAATTCATCTTTAATCCTGGGCTCTTTAGGTTCATGAATATATATGGTTTGTTCAAAAGTATTTTTTTAAATCCCTGAGGCAAAAATGATCATGGGCTCATGGGGATCATACAAATGTAACTTTTGCTTAAAAGTATTTTTTTTTACTTTTCGGTAAGATATGTACTTTAAGGGATGGTCGGATCTGGGAAGTGACAATTTGTAAACCAATCTTGGCCTGTCTCTAATTTTCAAGCCAAGCTTCATCTTCCTAGCGCATTTGGAAATACCTTAAATAAGGATCACCGGAATCCCCCCTCCCCCTCCAACTCACCCCAGAATGCCCGAATCCGGCCGATTTCTGTCGCTGACGTATCTAGAGCTTATGCTTGTTCTTCTCACGACGTTCCATCCCAATGGCTACAATCTAAGCTTGTCACACACACACACACCCACACACACAACTCCTCCCACCTTAGTCGCATCCTGTCCACACTTGAAATGGGACATCTGAGACACGATTTCTTTCCAAATATCAAGTTTCATTAAGATCCGATCACCCGTTCAAAAGTCGGACATACCTCAAGATTCCAGATTCCTCGTCCCAACACTCCCCTCATGATGGTCAAATCGGAGCAACAGCTGTTCTTAAGTTAAAATGGGCGAGTCCCTGAGATGCCTACCAGGTTTCATCGCCTAGCACATGTGGATGCAACTTAACTCGGTATCCCCAGAATTTCGGAACCCTCCCTCAAACTCCCCCGGCAGTGCCCGGATCTGGTCCGGTTTCGTCAGCTATGTATCTAGGGCTTGTGCTTGTTCTTCCTACCAAGTTTCATCCCGATCCGTCCACTCTGAACATGTCAAAAGATTTCTGGTTCCCGACCTCCAACTCCCCCTGAAGTCTCTGGATCCGTTCCAGACTTGAAGTGTGACATCTGAGACACGAGATCTCTCCAAATTTCAAGTTTCATTAATATCCAGTTCCCCGTTCATAAGTTACACATTCGACAATATTCCGAATTCCCCCTTCCTCCACTCCTCCCACGGTGGCCGGGTCGGGGAAATGACTATTTCCAATTTAGTTTGGTTAGTTCCCTAATATGACTGCCAAGTTTCATCGTCTTAGCACATCTGCAAGTACCCTAAGTCGCGATCACCGGACTGACCGTCCGAGAGACCGACGGAAAGTGATCGGTATAGGGCACTCGGCCGGAATGCAAGTGCCATAAAAACGATTTGAATGGACTTCTGCAGGGATCCCCCATGTGTGATGTCTCCCATAAAAAGGATTATCATTCACGTTTGGGGTCAGTGGTGAAACTAGGGGGCGTGGAGGCAGCTGCCCCCCCCCCCACACGAAAATTCCTGTCGGTAAATCGGCAGTGTTTGTCGCTTTTATCATTACGTTTCTGATACCGATAAGCAGCGTTATTTGGCTGTACATCAATCCGGGAAATGGTCTACTTTATCCTGGGACTTATGAGTTACAAATTCTCGTCGGTGATACCCCCACGAACTGGAACACCCGCCAGCCAGGATATCTGAATAATATGGCCAAGTTTATCTCAATCGCTCAGCCTATTTGGTCCCTAAGCGTTCAAGAAAACGTGCAGGACCCACCTCTGATCCCCCCCCCCACAGCACTACCATGATGGCAAGAAGAGGTTTGGGCACATATATGGCACGTTTTTGGCATCTGCGTCTACCATCTATCAAGCATGGCAAGAAGAGGTTCAGGCACATAAATAGCAAACTTTTGGCATCTGCGTCTACCATCTATGATGCATCACTCGAACGGAGCATTTTCGAAAATCGTCCAGTAAGCCTACCAGAACGGTACCCCTCAGCCGCACCTTAAACCCACATACGAAAGATCCGGTGTGGGCCTCAAGTGACGTGTCTGGGTCCCATGAATTTTGTACCTTTCAAGTTTTATCCCAATCCTCTATCCGTTCGTCCCCTGCTCGTATTACAATATTTCCGAGATCTCCTTGCAGCACTGTTCTCGGACGCGGGCAAACGGAACATTCTGGGCAAGTTTCAGTCGAACCCGAGCCCTTTCTAGGGCCCATGAACCCTTTTGGTTTCTGAGGAATATCACAAAGTTACTATGACTCCTACGTTACACTCAGTTGTCGGATTTCCTTCGGACATAGAAGCGGCGAACCTGCTCCCATCAGCCATCAAGTTTCCAGAAAACTAGATAGCCCGTTCACTTCACCTGTACTTTTGGTCCAACGTGTTCATACCAAATTTCAACAAAATATCGAAACCCCTGTGTCAGTTATCATGGTAAAAGACGGACGGAGAAACTTTACGAACCCATAATTATGTGCTAACATTTTGGACCCAAAAAGTCGCTTAGTTTACAAGCGAAAAAGACAGCCGCATAAAATTTCAAGCGGTGAAGCAATCTGTTGCAGTATCTTATCACTTCTTTTCTGATTTGCAAGACTATTCACTGCATATTATGTTCCTGGATCCATGTGATAACCATTGGTGCCAAGGAGTATACGACGAATTCATTAACTTTTATTAGAAAACCATCTCAATTGATACCTATATTACAACTTATTATTGCAACGGTTGTAAGATGTGTTCGCATGGAACTTGCGCTGCTGCCGCGCAGCGGCAACTGCGCTTTTTGTCGGTAAAATCTGGGCTTGCACCCCCCTCCCCCCCCCCCACGAAAATAGGCTAGTTTGGCCACTGTTTGGAGTAGACGTGGTAGGTGGTAGGCAAGGCCGTATCCAGGGGGGGGGGGGTTAAAACATACAAAAATACTCATTTTTATAGTCTTTTTCCTCTGAATTATGTCTTTTTTGTACTTATTTTTTCCGACCGGCAGGCAACCCCCCCCCCCCCCCCCAAAAGGCAAAACCCCTCCCCGAAATAAATTTCTGTATACGGGCCTGGTGGCAGGGCACAGCTTTCTCGAATGGCAGTGCAGTGTTGTGCACATCCCATAGCACTTTGCTCTGCAATAGTCCTCCTAGTTATTCCCTCCATCTATCGCCTACTTTTCTATATATCTCTTTGGTTTCCATCACCATCATTAATTTCCCGGCATCGTGACAATAGGTCACTCGGTCTTTATCCACTAGCTTCAGTTAGCTGCTGGCTAACCCGAGGTCAGGCTTTGATCCATTTCATTCTAAGTATTTTGGCTGCGTAATGAATCCGCAGCCAAGAAGAGTTCTCTTTCATCCTTTGTCGGAGCAAGACCTCAGTTACGCTATATTATAATTTATGGTAAGGACCAGTTTATATATTTAGTTAGGGACCCATTAGTGCTATATTATATGTGTCACACTCTTGTACACGATTTGCATGAGATAAATTAACTATAGACGTTATGGTCCATCTCGGCTAGTAGGCCTCGGGCTTGACTGGAAATGTGAATTCCATCTTCGCTCGGATGTGTGAACCAGCTTGATTAGGGATTTCTGGATTGACTGCGGCTGAGCTATAGAATTCCCTGAGACTTTCCCTTGTCTCTTTTGTCCGGTTTCCTGACTGGTCCTGGGGCTAGTGGGCACCTACGGTGTCAGAATGTCTTCAGCCCACACCCCAGGAGCCTTATCTTCATTAAACCTCGCCTCCACTCGTCCATCCTCTCAACAAGGTGTAAGAACAGGGGTTGGAAACTTCCTCCACGTTCAACATCTTAACAATGGTCTCAACAGTGGGATGTAATCTTAACAATGGGGTCCAGAAGTGGGATAACAACCTTAACAATGGTGTAAGAAGTGGGACAACATCTTAACAGCAGTGTTTGCACCGAAAGCCTATCAACTTTAAGTTTTCCAACTCAGCCAATAGGGAGAGCCCTTGTAGTTTGGACGCCATCTAGAGGCGTATTCTCGCCGTTCCCCGAGGACTACACTTGAGGAGTCCCAGCGTTTTTGTTTGTCCCGGGGACTCACTCCCCTTATTCTCGCGAGTCCCTTCGAACGGGGAATGCTCCGATTACCATCATCAAAAAGGACTCCCTTTCAGATTCGGAGGGCAATCAATTTTTGCTGGTGTTGGTGCAATGTAAAATTAATTAAAAACTATCACAATAAACAAAACGCAAAATAGAGTGGATCTAGACTATTTTTGTCAACTCCATATTTTCTGTTCGAACAAAATCCATGCAGGAAGCATTCCCTGTGTTCTCGCTGTTTCTGTAAGCGGAGTCCGCGTGCTTTCTGTAAGCGGAGTCCGCGTGGAGTGACTCCCTCTATTCTCGCCACTCTCTTCGACTACTCAAGCAGTCCTTGGGGAACGGCAACAATACGCCTTAGGTTACTAAGTAGTGGTCTTTCTTCTTGAGACTTGTTGATAGGTAAACTTTTACGATGAAAAATGAATACTGCGGCGAATTCAAAATCCCTGATCAACTGCTCATATAAATATATGTTTAACTTATCCTTAAAACACAATGGACACTTCTAATGCTTTTCTTTGTATTAAATGCTTCACAAATAAACATTTCCGATTTCCTTTAGAAGGCGCTACGAAAATTGGCCGTTTTCTTGTTATCCCTTGTCTTGACCTCTCTGCCATTTCGGCGATCCAAATCTTAGGAGCTGGGATATCGTGGCAGGAAATTCAAAAACTCCCAGCAATGCTTGATGGAAGAGGATATATTTGAGATGTCACCAAAGTCAAGCCGCAGATGCAGTTTACCTGATTGTTCTAGTGTTTCATCAGAAGTTCCATGGCTTAAAGCAATTATTAAAGTTTTTCTTTGTGGAATAGTGTTGTGAAGCTTGATTAACTTGCTTTATAAAATGTACAAGAATATGCAATAGAAAAATCATTCAAAAACACATAGCCTATTCAAATCTGAATTATACAAGCTGATTTATGCATAAAATAGATGCACTAAGTATTACAAGAAACATCACTTTTATCTTTGTCCAAGCTAGTGAACTGAGCATGTACTGGCCCAAAAAATTACGCTTTGAAATATCACAGAGAGGAAACTGTTGAAAAACCTGCTTATTTACGGAGTAACCATTGTTCCTAGGTTGTTACAGAGTGGGATTGGGGTAGTTTGGTGCGCCCATTGAACTTTAAATAGCAGATTCGCAAACTTCCTAATGAGGATTAGATAAGAGAAAATATGATCGATTTCTTTTCTTCTTAATAACGCCTTCTTAATAACTTTTGGCCCAAAACAGAGAGTGCATTTTGGAGTGAAATTTATCTTCATGAAATGTTCACTTTTGGTCGGAATTGCCTCTGTAAAAATGACACATCTTCATTTTACTTTCATAAAAAAAAACTTCAAATAGTCAGTTCTGGTCGGAATCCCTGCTGCAAAAATTACACATTTGGTCATTTTCTGAATAGAGTGATTTTTATGTCCTACGTAGGACAAGAATGACAAAAACAAAAGAGAGTGACAATTCACACTATCATGCGACATGTGGCAACCCTGGGCCTGACAAGAATGACAAAAACAAAACAGAGTGACAATTCACACTATCATGCGACATGTGGCAACCCTGGGCCTGACGCTTGTAGCTCTTATGCAACAATAACGCCAAGTTGAACAATGCTTTATCACATCCATCCCTGTCAAACGGGACTCCGCCGTGCTATGTTTACCATCGCGCCCCATTTAAAACAATACTAAACGGCCGATGCAAACATGTTGCCAACAGACAGGTCATTCCGTTGTCAGGAGATCTCAGTTCAGCCAACTGGAAATATTATTTGTTTGGCAGCATGCTTGACACGGAAATGCCGCGCTCCCGAGTTATCGAATGATTAGTGGACCACGCTATTATCAGCCCTGTCAGAACTTCTCCATGGAGGAGATAGTGAACACGAACAAACTAATATTCAGTGCCAGTGTCCTAGCTACCGAGCGAGCTCGACTTTTTGCTCCTCTTACACTTCTGTTAGTAGGAGAAGGTAATCCTTGCGACGTTTAGGCCTGGATTTTGACTATAATCTTCCCCCAATTTAAGTGACGCCTTGAAAAACTTCATGTTACACTCTTAATGGACACCTGAATGAAGAGTACCAAGTATCATCCCTATCTGTATGACTTCCGTTAACATTGCCTGCAGAAAACACAATCCAAATACGAAATGGTGTTTCCAAGCTATGATTTTTGCTCCATTTTGCATCTGTCCTTATTTCAGTACCGAACAATTTTAGAAATGAACAAATGTCTCCAATCAACCCTTGTTCTGGAATATTTTTTAACCATTTAAGCCCAAACGTATATCTAGGAGAAATTCCAATATGATCAGACCCGCGCTGTACAAGATTTGAATGAATTGCGCATTTTGTCTTGGAGTCTGCATGTGCAAACCTCCAGAAACGAACATCCCTATTTTGAAAACGTCACGCTCAGGAGAAGAATGCTCTCCGTGGCCATGTCTGTAAATGCATTCTCCGTGGTGTGTTCAAATATGGTTTCATTGTTCAGGTGTCCTTTAAGCCCGCTAACGATGAGCGTGTTCCATCCTACTTACCGTAGTTACTACGCATGACGTCACGAGTTCTGGCTTTTTGCCGTCAAGGCTGGAACGATTTTTCTGTTTTCCAGCAGAATATCATGCCCCGGGTGAATCCGACCAATAACGTTACAGATATTATTAAAAAAATATGTTTTAACGGGGAAGAAGGCTCACTGAATCCATATCTGAACTTAGTTTTCTTGCCGGACTAATGATTCACCAGGAATTCAGCCAAATCTGGAAATTTGGTTGAATCTCAAAGTTGTTTCTGAAGTCGATAAGAGATTCGGTATCGGGACAAGGAGACATACTGAATCGGACTTTGAACTTTATTTCCTTCTCGGATAAGCTGGAAAAATTGCAAAAACCTGGAAATTTGGATTGAAAGGTTCGGCTCTCACTGACACTCAGAAGTGTTACTAGATCTTTTGCTCTGCATGCAGTTCGCCGGCAACGCTGCTAAAATATGAGGAATTTGGAAAAAAAATCTAAAAGACCTTTTTGAAGTCGATTAGAGATGAGATAATGGAGTAAAAATGCTTGTTGAATCAATATCTGACTTGGTTTCTTCATTTGGTTAGTTGTTTGGCCCTAAGCAAAAGAACCAAAACGGTAAAAAAAAAAAATTGTATATATATTCAAGCGGTTGATTATGGATAAATAGCAAAAATGTCAAAGGGGTCTAGCGAAGACTCGGAAATGTGCAAGATTCGATTGTCTGGATAAAGAAGTCTGATAAATATCAAATTTTGGGATCCCATCGAAACCTTTGCTCTTGTTTCCTCAAGCACCTTCCGGGGTACTTCTGAGGAAGGTCTAACAGAAAAGCCACAAATGCCAAAAAAAATTTGCTGACTAAGAATTTTTGGGTAATTTGTGAGCTCTTGCACAGGTGACCTGTTGTTACATAATAATAATAATAATTTATTGGAAAAACCCGAATACGGCCATACAACAGATTCCTGAAGCGCCAACAACAATACATAACACTAATAATGAAACACAAACTATTTTCTTCTTTTCATTGCATTCAAAACGAAAGAAACTACCTCACGGATTACACTTTTATTTGTCGACTTTAAGATACCAGGGAAGAGAACACCACCAGCCACCCCAACTAAACCCAATGAAGGAAGCTCTTGGCACTGTCCTAGAAGGTGGTCAATGGTATCTTGCCCAGTGCAACAAACTGGGCAATTGTAATTCTCCTCACCGACCTGTTTTCGCCTATCAAAAACTTTATTTCTGTACCGTAATGGAAGAGAGTTAGTCCGGAGTTGGAACCATACCCTAAGTGCATATTAAGACGTACTACTACTAGTAGTATTATACGTTGGAGAATAAAACTGAGAGAGAGAGAGTACCACGACTTTGCTGTTCATGGCTAGAACAATTATCTAGTGCTTATTCATGTTCCTTTCTTTTGTACAACCCTTTCAATGTCTCACTGCCGGTTTTTTTCATTAAACCCGTCTCTCTCTCTATCTTTCTCTGTAAGTTTTGTAAATTTCTTTTACATTTTCTTTGATGTTATTCGTTCAAAGTTACCATCAATTGCCCGGAATCTCTGCGTTTCTGCACTTGACCATTTCCCCATATGTCATCTAGGACGAAGATATTTTGGACCCGAATGTTCCTTTTCTTTGTTCTATGTCTTTTGCAAATCAATTATTTTTTATAAACTATACTTTTCCTTACGCATTTACTCCGTTACTGAAAGCTCAGTAGACTATAACTTTTTATTTTCTTTTTTGTACTGCGTTATTTATTGTTTATTTTTTAATTGATTAATTGATAAAATTATAAATAAATCTATAATGTTAAATTTATTTAATTTATATTATTAGTTCTATTATTTTTTGTACTGCATTATTTCCTTTTTCTTCTCTAGTGCGTCAATAAATCATCATTTTGGCTACGCGAGGAGAGAAATAACAATAAAAAGTTCTGCACTTGACCATTTCCCCATATGCCATCTAGGACGAAGATATTTTGGACCCGAATGTT
Source organism: Branchinecta lynchi (assembly GCA_023053575.1). Taxonomy (NCBI): domain Eukaryota; kingdom Metazoa; phylum Arthropoda; class Branchiopoda; order Anostraca; family Branchinectidae; genus Branchinecta; species Branchinecta lynchi. The sequence continues at coordinate 17,045,020 of JAKZAP010000022.1, read as the reverse complement.
CCTTTTCTTTGTTCTATGTCGTTTTTTTCTTACGCATTTCCTCCGTTGCTGAGAGCTCAGTAGACTATAGCTTTTTATTTTATTTTCTGTACTGCGTTATTTATTGTTTATTTTTTAATTGATAAATTAAAAATAAATTTATAATGTTAAATTTATTTAATTTATATTATTAGTTCTATTATTTTTTGTACTGCATCATTTCCTTTTCTTGTCTACTGCGTCAATAAATCATCATTTTGGCTACGCGAGGAAAGAAATAACAATAAAAAGTACGGCACTGATGAAGAGACTTACCTAATTTCTGGTTGAATATTTTATCGAAGTCCAGGTCGTTACTTCGTTCGATGTGCTTGAACATGACACTCTTCACACTGCAAGAAGAATGACAGTGTTACTAATTGGTTGAGCCTCTTGCCGTGCCGACCCCTCCCCACAAAACAAACCTACCGCTTGCTTCCGAAGACGTGCACGTTGATTAATTTGAAGCACAATGGACACTTCTAATGCTTTACTTTGTATTAAATGCTTCACAAACAAACATTTCCGACTTCTTTTAGAAGTCGCTACAATCGGCCGTTTTCTTGTTATCCCTTGTCTCTGGCATTTCGGCGATCCAAATCTTAGGAGCTGGGATATCGTGGCAGGAAATTCAAAAACTCCCAGCAATGCTTGATAGGAAAGGATATATTTGAGATGTCAACAAATTCAAGCCGCAGATGCAGTTTACCTGATAGTTCTAGTGTTTCATCAGAAGTCCATGGCTCAAAGTGCCTATTAAAAGTTTTTCTTTGTGGAATAGTGTTGTGAAGCTTGATTAACTTGCTTTATAAAATGTACCAGAATATGCAATAAGCTTATAAAAAAACAACATAGCTACAAAAATCATTCAAAAACAAATAACCTATTCAAATCTGAATTATACAAGCTAATTCATGCATAAAATAATGATCTACTAAGTATTATAAGAAACATCACTTTTATCTTTGTCCAAGCTAGTAAATTGAGCATGTGCTTGCCCAAAAAACTACGCTTTGAAATATCACAGAGAGGAAACTGTTGAAAAAGCTGCTCATGTAGGGGTAAGCATTGTTCCTAGGTTGTGACAGAGTGGGATTGGGGTAGTTTGATGTGCCCATTGAACTTTAAGAAAATATTATCGTAACCGAGTGGAGAAGGAGTCGTACCCCAAAAAGTTAGAATCCTGATTTCTTATGGAAAAGATGCTACGCGAGTAAAAAAAATAAAAAAAAATAAAGTAAACTGTGGCTTGGCACAACAGGGATGCTGAAGAAGATCACGCTTTCACAGACTGCTTGCAAGCTGGATTGACCATCGAACAGAAAGACCACGCAGAAATCTATGGCCTTTCAAAGAATGGCCTTTCAAAAAATGGCTCAAAAGAAAAGTCAGCTACGATATTCCTCAGTAGTTTTTCGGCCCAGACCCGGACAAGGATCCCCATAAGGCTATTGCTGGATTATTTCCCTTTTCTCGTCTAGTGCGTTAATAAAATTACATCATCATCATTAGCTAACAGCGACGGGACTGTGCGTTACATTTTTCCAACATTTGTCTTTGCTAACAAACAGCCAAAAAAAGGTTACAGCGCTCTTGGACTTTTTAAAAGGCAAGCTATAACTACCTATGACATCTCTTATACGATGTGGTTTACCTTAGTTACCGCATGCCTATGACAACACTTCAATTTAGGCAAAAAAAAGCGGAACAGCTTCTTTGGCACCACTGGAACGTCTGATTGCTGGGCCCTCACCGCCGCCAAAAAATTCTCCAGCTGGCCCATTTGACTATCAGTCGCCCCTGTTTCTAAAAATCTTGAGACATCAAAAATATTTTCAGTGGTAAATTACAATCCACTTGCGCTAATTACCAAATCGAATGTTTACAACTCTCATCGATTCCTGTCGATTTATTAGATCATTTGTTGTTTATTATTTTTTTCTACATCCCTCAACACAGAGGTATTTGAACAAAACCAAGCCATATGTGGCAAGGCATTCAGGTACGGTGGTCTGGAATACTTTTCCAGACTCAATTCGAGAAGCGGAAAGTGTACCGCAGTTTAAAAATCGGTTAAAGAAACATCTCCTTCAGGGTACTTGGTGAGTGGAGGGTTATGAAGACGAGAGAGGACAAATTGACAAATTAATTAATAAATTTTTAGTTTATTTTAGTGAATGTTTGGTTAGAATATGATAGTAAATGTGTACTGGTTGCGTTTTTCAAGCGCGTATGTGCTTTGTGTGTAACCGGTCGTCAAGCCGGAATGATTTTTTTTTTAGTAAAGTTGTTGAATCCTAAAAGAATCCATATAGACTGACGAATAATAACATATCACCAAAACCGACCCAGTAACCCGATACACCAATTGCACAAACATGATGAGAAAGATAGAAACCATACACATGCTGTTAAGTTTACAAGATTATTTGTTTTGGGATGAGAATTCGGGACCCAAACTGTCCAGAACAACCATTTTATATTTTCCTTCAAGTATCGCCATTGTCGGGGAATAAAAAGGACTTTATTTATGAACAGTTCACCTTTTTTCGATGTTGTTTCCATCCCAGGCCTACATGTAGTATTTCTAAGACAGGATTTATTTTCAAAAATCTACCCCACATAGACCTGCTCTTCAAATTACATTATTCAATAGGCTTAGCACATCAGCTGTGTAATGAACCTCTTACGCCTAGAGCCTCTCATTATAATTCACTCAGAGCGACATCCCCCCCCCCCCTCCTATCTAATAGAAAGATGCGATAAAAGGCCTTCCGGTACGGTATCTTCCGGTTGCTGTTCGGAGCACGATGCAGGATCACAGCGACTTAAAGAAGTTTATCAGCCTATGGGAATGATTATTGAAGCACAACTGTTCACTTTCTGTGCAAAATTAAGGGGACGTTTTCGCATCGATGGCTCTGGTCCCGTCGACCTCCCGTTGAGCTTGACGGACGTTTTCCCGTGGATGCCGTCGCTTTTTTTCTTCATTTTCGCGTGAGCGGTTGAACGTGTAAACGGACCGGGCCATCGAACTCGATAGACGCAGAAGTGAGATATTTAAACCGATACAACAATACTTCTTCTATAAGAAATGGAGTAAAGAATTACTTGAGACGAAATTAAAGTCACAAGAAATGAGCGGCCGCTGCATGATAAGTACCGCCTGTCTACGGTGCAAAACGGATAAATCAGCTCCATTTTACTAGAGCTATTTTTCGGCAATTCTTGGCAAGAGTCCTCTTCATGCTCAAGCCGATGACGTTAGAAAATTACTTGTGGAAAAACAATTAAAGATTCTTCCTTAAATGTCTGATTTTGTGAACTTCTTATGTGAAAACAGGTTGGAGTTAAAGCTGGTGCTGTGATTTCATTATGGACATGCTATTTCATTATGGACATGGCTTCTATTTTTGCTGTTCGGGTGGGTCGTCAAAAGGGTAGAGATTCTTCTGCGTCTTGGTTGTCGAGTCTTTGGCTGTTTTAAGCCTTTTCCCAGGTTCATTGACTTCTGGCAGAAACTAAGCAAATATTCAAATATCCGGGACATGCTATTTCATTATGGACATGGCTTCTATTTTTGCTGTTCGAGTGGGTCATCGAAAGGATAGAGATTTTTCTGCGTCTTGGTTGTCGAGTCTTTGGCTGTTTTAAACCTTTTCCCAGGTTCATTGACTTCTGGCAGAAACTAAGCAAATATTCAAATATCCGGTTTTACGCATCAGTAGCATGATACGCTAACCAACACTAGTTTAGAGGATAATGCGCCTGGAAAATATTAAATCGTGGCAAGTGCAAACATTAGTGAGGCGTCGAATGAATGCAAATACGGAAGTAAGTTGCTTTGGTAGTATAAGTGCGACAGGTCCTTTAAAGCTTAACCGTATAGAGCTGAGATACAACAATCCCATAACGTATTCAATTAAAGAGGCTTGAAGACCCGACGGATGTGTTACTTCGTTTGTCCGCTTATCGACAGATTATCAGTTTGATCGAATGAACTTTTCTTTCCGATTTGTGGTACCTCTGTGTGCTTGTACCTCTATGCTTGAAATACTTAGCAACTACAACAGTAAACAATTGCACGTCTTTGTTCGGTCACACCAGAGCAAGGTCACACGCAATAGCCGGATTTCTTTAGAAGTGACCTTACAATCCGGAATTAAAAGTTTCAATAACTTTACTTCGTTATCCATTGACCTGCAAACTTTCGTTGAAAATTTAGAGCGTGTTCTACCCTTCTACCAATAGTAACTATTAGTTACTATTTCTATTAGTTACTAGTAGTAACCTGGTAGTAACTATTAGTTACTATTTCCGTTCCAACCTCACCAAAAGTTACTACGCTGACAGTTCCTTCTCGCAATAGTAACTATTTGCTTACCCCGCTCGGGAGCGTAGTACCTACGGATCTCTGTAACGTGCTTGGTCGAATTCGCCCGTGGCATGATATTTTGCTGGAAAATAGAAAAATTGTTCCAGCTTTGACGGCAAAAAGACCTGGTTCGTGACGTCATGCGTAGTAACTATGGTAAGTAGGATAGAACAAGCTCTTAGTGTTCCACACTTGGAACACGCTTCTTAGTCTCCTGCTGAGTGATTTTTGTGTATTTCGTAAATATTCTATTCCTCTTCTAACTTTAAGCTATTTAGAAACAAATTTGAATGATTGATTAAAAAAAAAACTGGCTTTTCGATTAAACTTTAAGATTAAAATAGTTAAAAGTTTCAATAACTTTGCTTCGTTACCCACTGACATGCAAGCTTTCGTTGAGATTCAAATTCTCCGCGTCGGGATAGACTTTGTATTCTCGGGCCAGCAGTCTATATTCTTAAAGGACCCCTCTTACTTTTACTACCTTTTACGCCTAGCTGGCTTGTACAATCATAAGCTTCTAAAATCCCCACCTTTCTTCATTGTTTCATTTTGTGCCTGCGGACTAGACCAGCACACAACGCAAAGTTTCCCAGAATCTTCAATGTCCGCTGACGACTCTTTCACATATAAGGATATGGGAATCTTCTGTTTTTGACTTCCTTTATTTGGTTAGTTTTCCAACTTTTTAACCACGGCGCGTTCAGTTTTCAAACGTTTTTCGCCCAGCCACCGCGTCGGAGAGCAGGAGGGCTAGATAGAGTCGACAAGCTCTAACAAGAAAATAGCTAATTTTAGATGGAAAGTATATAATCGTATTTTCAGAAAACATTTTCTCCGATCCGTTTCATGGGGAAAAGATCATTTCTAGTAAAAGTTAGGCTTTAACGTCAGAACTAGAGCTAGCGTGAAAGAAGAAAAAGTCACTTTGTCGAGTCAAAATAATTTAGTTTGTTTATATAATTAAGTAATTTGTGTCGGTTTTGTGTATTTCATAAGTATTTTATTCCTCTTCTAGCTTTAAGCTATTTGGAAATAAATCTGATTGATTGATTTAAAAAAAAAAATAAGCTGGCTTTTCAGTTAAACTTTAAGATTAATTCAGGTTTGGAATCATTCCATCCATCCGTCCGTTTTGAAGGTCAAGACTCTGTATGACCAAGTCCAAAACACGCCAGTGATCCTCAGGAAGAAGGAGTAAGCGTGTCCGTACGACTCAAACTCGACGACTCAAATCCTGTGTCAATCAATCACCGCGATCTTTGGGAGCAGCTGTGACACCACTTCTGCCTTTCTTCGGCTAGCTACCCGGAGAGGCCGGAGATTTTGGATCGGCAAGGAGATCAAGAGTATCTCAGCGGGTGTGTTCGAGCCTGTCACGTCGTCTGATAGATGGCAGCACGAGCCTCTACATCAAAGCCTATCGTTTACGTACAGATGAAAGGAAGATCAATACAAGAACGGAATGAAAAGAACGGGGGAACCAATTAAGGATTTGCAAGGACGACTCAATTTTTCCCTCTCCAGCTGAGTGATGAGGAAGATATCAGCCAAATAGGAGAGGGTAACGAATCCCGCGATTCCTAAATTGCGTTGCTTGCGAAGTGTCGGATCTTTGTTCGTCAGGGCGGTGCCTAATTTCATCAGTACAAACAATAATGAAAATAATAGTAATTTATTTATAATTTAGAAAAGTTAGTGGAATAATGAGAGAAAAAATACTAAACCTAAGAGACGACAACTTAAAAACACTAAATAAAATTCGGATGAGGCCGTTATACGAACCAAGCCGGAAACACGCGTCAGCAACAATTTTAGTCTGCCGAGTTTCCAACGATAACAAAATTTCGGTAGCCCCGTAGCTATGTACAAGGCATCTATACATTTTCGTAAGACCTAGATTTTTGTGAGCCTAGGTTTATGTGCTATTTGAAAGATTCATGTCATCTCATCAAGGTTAGAGACGATCCTAACCCTTTTCAACCATTATCCTAAGTGTCAGTGCGGTAAAGAAGCCCTTCAATTAACCTTTATCTGCTATAGGTGATTGACTAACCCGACATCTCGTATTTATTCTGCCTTTCAAATTGTCCCTTGCTCCCTATGACCCTTTGGACACCTCCACCCTTCGTCAATATTTGTCATCTACTTTTTTTCGCATTTATTCAGCGGGTTCGCCAATCAAGCAGCGGAAAGCTTCAAGGCCAACCGACAACTGTATCTAAAATAAGGACATGGGGAGCTTCAAAAGTTGTTCTTATGGACCATATGGCGATCGCAACTTCTGTCCGTCCGTCAGTCGGTCTGTCGAACTAAGTTTTGCTAGTTCGGGCACTTCCATATACGACGTCGATTGACCGGATCCGACAACTGCGTGTGGGTGGGGGGGACCGGATATCTCGTGAAACGCTTTGACAGGAGTGATCGGGATGGAACTTGCTGGGACGAACAAGTATATACACCAGATATACACGAAATGAATCATTTACGGAACCGGATTGGATCCGGGCACTGTGGAGGTAGCTGGAGAGGGGGGGGGGGTCCTGGGATTCCGGTCATCGTGATTTAAGGTGCTTCAAGACGCGCTAGGACAACGAAACTTGTCAGGCATATCAGGGACCTAGCTAGATTGACTTAGAAATAGTCACTTCCCGGATCCGGCAATCTTGGGGGGGGGGGGAGTGGCGGGGAGAGGAATCCGGAATCTTGTGTCACGCATAGCTTTCTAACCAGTGACTGAATTCAAATGAAACCTAATTGCTAAAAAAAAGGACATTTCTGATTTTCCACTTGAAGGCCGGACCGGATCCGGCAACTATAGGGGGACGGCGGGGGGGAGAAACCAGAAATATCTATACAAGCTTAAACTGGAGGGGTCGGGATGGAACTTGCTGGCAAGAACAAGCATATGCTCTAGAATCATTTAAATAACCGGATTGGATCTGGACACTCTGGGGGGAGCTGGAGGGGGGTGGAGTACCGGGATTCCGGTGACCCCGAGTTGAGGTACTTAAGGTGCTAGGACGATGAAACTTGGCTGGCAAGTTAGGGACCCGATAAGATTCGCTTAGAAATAGTCACTTCCCGGAACAAGTCTGGATCCCCTAGGGGTCCATCGAGTGGAGTGACTGAACTGAAATCCGGAATGTGCACCAGTTGCTCTATTGTGGGGTCAGGACCGGATCCGACCACACCTGGGACAGGTATCGGAGTTTCTTCAATAATACTGAGATTTGAAGTGAAACTATATGATTAATAAAATCCCTCATAGCCTAGATAACCTTTATACGTATCCGAAAGGATTCGGGAAGAGCGGAGGAGTTGGAGGAGGGATTACAGAAATTTGCGGCACGAATAGTGACTCCCGGAAATGAACTCAGAAAATCGCTAAGTCAGGGGTTGGTATTTTCGTACAACAATGTTTCTTAACCGTTTTACCGTAAAAATATAATTTCTAGTAAGAGTTGTGCTTTAAAAATAATACGCTTGTACTGACTGAAGAATCCAATGTTTCGGAGAAATGCCTCTGAGTGAGAAAGCATGCGTTATAAAAATTAAATTTCGGTATGTCCGCTATTTTCGATAAATAATTTTTATTTTTTATAATCTCTCTTTATTTCCTTAATAGCTCGTACAATTCACTCGCTGCCATTGGATCGTCGTACAGTTTACCACCAATATATATAATAACACTATAAAAGACATTTTGATAATAAATTTAAAAATTCATAGTCGACACTTAATGTATACAATTTACCTTACTAATTACTACATAGAATTAAAGTGGTGTACAAAATAGGGTACAAAGGAGTTGAGGTACCTGTCAGTAGAACGTGTATTTGGGCGAACAAGTTTCGGACAATTTTCAATTGCTGCTTTGTGTCTGGTGTTCGGCCGATTAGGGTTTGGTACTTGAAAATCCGGTAATATAGTTCTATGAAGGTCTGAGGTCAGGCATTTGCGTCCAAAGTGCATAGTCAGTTTGTGCTTATTTAAATAGGCGGGTACCACTGCCCTCTAAGCACCAGTGCAACAAATCTTCTCGTTTCTAGACCATCCCTATGCCTAATGGGAAATATTCAGAAAGCACTTAAGCACTTAGGCAATTCTATGAACTGCTTTGAACCACTAAAAGCATCCGCAACTCGCTATGTTGGGAACACTCAGAGAAACGGGTATTAATTACTTAATTAGGTATTCTACTTCTTTGATTTTTTTAAAGGACCCTTCCGTGCTTAGTCGGCCTTTTATGTCATCACTAGCTCCCCTATGAAATTACAAACTTCGGAAATCCCTACCCTTCGCCATTGTTTCGTTTTTTGTTCCGTTCATTTTTTTTTCTAGTCAAGCAGCTCATAATGCAGCGGAAAAAAGATGTTAACAAATTTGAGAAGCTGTTTCTTTAAGTATAGTAAATTTCTGACGCATCTCCCAAAATCCTTTCGTAATTACCTTAAAGGACACCTGAATGGAGAGTACCAAGTATCGTCTCTATCTAACATTGCCTGCAGAAAACCCAATCCCAATACGAAATAGTGTTTCCAAGCTATGATTTTTGCTCCATTTTGCAAGCTGTCCTTACTTCAGTACCGAACAATTTTTAGAAATGATCAAATGTCTCCAACCAACCCTTCTTCTGGAATAGTTTTAACCAGTTAAGCCCAAACGTATATCGAGAAGAAATTCCAATACGATACGGCCTGCGCTGTATAAGATTTGAATAAATACACTTGAAGACTATCTCTCCCTTCCGACGCAGAATCTCCGGGTACCTGCGGAAGAACGGAAGAAACGGTGTCACAGCTGCGCTGACTCAGGATTTGAGTCATTGAGTTTGAGTCGTTACGGACACGTTTACGCCTTCTTCCTGAGAATCACTGGCGTGTTTTGGACTTAGTCATACCTTGGGTATGAATCGGTTCTGGATTTCCACGAGGTTTAATTGTCTTCTGTTTATATATAATATTGAACAAAAAATGTATTTATGTAGTTGTTTATATATAGTACTGCATTTATTTTTTCCCTTTTCTTTTTTGTTTAAAATATAACTAGGCTAAGTGATTAAATTATTTAGTCCTGCCACAAACAAATCTATATAGATTTTCACGTGGTAGGTCTGTTATGATATCAAAATTTTCTTTTGTAAAATTCCATTATATATTACATTATTTGTCTCTCTATTGCGCTTTTTGTCTTGGAGTTAGACTCCAATACTCCAGAAACGAACATGCCTATTTTGAAAACGTCACGCTCAGGAGACGAATGCTCTCCGTGGCCATGTCTATAAATGCATTCTCCATGGTGTGTTCAAGTATGGTTTCATTGTTCAGGTGTCCTTGAAGTATTATAGATTTTGTATGCATCTCCAAAAATCCTTCCCTAATCACCTTAATTCGCACTTCGGAGAGAATTAAAATTAGTCTTCATCTGTTGAATCTCTCCATCATTGATGATGTGATGATTTGTTCAGCATCCGATGCATCTCAGTAATACTTCGAGGGCACACCGTTCCATTCTTAATCTAACGACTTTTTGAAGTCTTCCTCGTTGGGTGCTGATACAGTTTCGTTGGTCATACTGCTCCCTGAGTTGACAACTGGACATGAGGAGAATTGTTGTTGTTGTCGGGTCCTTACAGATGGCTGAAACAGCTGCTTCGAGTGTCCCCTTCTTTCTGCACCAACACTCTTTACAATGGGCATACAAATACTCTATATCTATCCAAAACACGCCAATGATTCTCAGGAAGAAGGAGCAAACGTGTCCGTAACGTCTCAAACTCAATGACTCAAATCTCGAGTCGGCGCAGCTGTGACACCGTTTCTTCCTTTCTTCCGCAGGTACCCGGAGATTCTGCATCGGAAGGGAGAGATAGTCATCAAGTGTCTACGTCGGTTGCCAGTCCAGGTCTAAAAAAAGGACTGTGAAGTACTAGAAAAAGTACAGAGAAGGGCCACCAAATTAGTCCACGGTTTAAAAGACAGGTCCTACAGCCAGAGACTTCAAGAGCTCAACCTACCAAGCCTTACCTACAGAAGAAGAAGAGGAGATGCAATCCAAACATTCAAAATACTTGACAAACAAGTAATGCCCCAACTCTTCAACTTCAGTACAGTGGGAAGGAATAGAGGGCACTCAAAGAAGATCAGCAAGCCATCCACTAGTATCCAAGCTAGAAACCAGTTCTTCACAACTCGAGTGATCAACAACTGGAACTCCCTGTCCGAGGATACTGTCAACGCAGGAACAGTAGAAGCTTTCAAAGTTAAGTTGGACAAGGAATGGTCGTGAAAAGCCTGGAAGTACGAATGGGATGCAGCGGACTCAGCAACCAGACATTAGCTGTCTACAAACTAACTAGAAAATCCAACCAAAAAAATCATCACACCACCAGCGACTCTACAGGAGCATTGGCACCTTTGTCGCTGGACAATGCGATTTAAGGTAATTTTAAGGTAAGTATATTGGGGGTTGTTCTTGTGCGGTCAGCTTATATGTCATAAGCATGCATCTGTGCATATTGGATGGATAGGATGCCATCCTTACGTCGTTTTCGTAGACAATTCGAAGGTGTCGCCTTTGGCTGGAACTGGAGGATGGGCGGGTGTAATATTAAAGTCATAAAAGATGTGTGGTACGGAAATATTGCTCTGAATTCCAGATTTTGGTGAAAAATACAGCACCAATTTCAGTTGAATAATATACTTTGGTGTCCATCAGCTCTATAATCAAAATAATGTTAGGATACCGATCCTAAATTCGAGCCATTGCTGTCACTGGCGCCAAGTACCTTATACGTCATAAGCATGTCAGCTCTTCCTCGTCGAAAAAAAAGTGCTGTCAGGTTCAGCTCATTCAGAAGTTGTTCATAGTATTTATCTTTAATGTTTGTTATTATCTCAGTGGCTCTCCTGCACTCCTTCTAGGAGCTTTAGACCTCCCTTGAACCCTGGTGATGCTAAGCACATTTCTAAGTCAACCACTGGCCTGACAAGGGCCTTACACAACTTCAGGAAAACGTGGGAAGATCTACTGAACACAGGGTTGCCACATCAAAAATATTTAGAGAATGACTTTTGGCCCAAAATAGAGAGTGAAAGAAATAGAAAACCGTGATTTTCGGTTGTTTTTTTGTTTTTTTTTCTTGATCAGCCTACGAAAGAAGTAGAAAACCGTGATTTTCGGTTTTTTTCTTGATCAGCTAATTATCCCTCTATGATGATGTACGAGGGATAAATATAAATTCGGATGTTTCGGTTGCACTTAAAAAGCTTGCACGATAAAAATAAAATAACGAAAGATAAAATGTGCGTGTTAAAATGTATATGTACAAATCTGTGATTATTTACAATTCTGAGCTCTGTGTATATTTACAATTTACCATCCGTCTGGGAAAGCGCAGAAGCTTTCACGCAGAAAACGGCCCACTCGAAAAATCCATTATATGTTTGACAACTTTGGATAAAATCTTCCACAAAACTGATCACAGATCACAAATCAGCACTGAATCACAGATTATTTTTATTTTATTTTATTTTATTTTTATTTTTATCTGCATCCGCACCGTTTTCTTCTGGTTTTTAGTTACATCTCGTCTTATTGTCTGTTGGTTCCGCATCGTTCTCCTGTTGTGGTTGTGGTGGATTTTATGATTTAGTTTTGTTTTGTTTTTCGCTGAGGACGGTTTGCCGGAAGTGCAACCGAAACATCCGTGATCAAGAAAAATAACCGAAAATCACGCTTTTCTATTTCTTTCGTAATGAATGGTCAGCTTGGCTTCAAACCTTAAAATAGAGAGTGAATTGGGAGTGAAATTTATTTTCATGAAATGTTCACTTTTTGGTAGGAATCGCCTCTGTAAAAATGAGATATCTTAATTTTACTTTCATGAAAAAACTTGAAATAGTCAGTTCTGGTCGGAATCCCTGCTACAGAATGACACAATTGGTCATTTTCTGAAATAGAGTGATTTTAATGTCCTACGTAGGACAAGAGTGCCAAAAACAAAAGAGAGTGACAATTCACACTATCGTGCGACATATGGCAACCCTGACTGAACATGGTTCTTTCGAGAAGGCCAAGAACAGAGTTTGCACCAGAGAGTCTTTTTGTTTTCTGCATGGAACTTCAGCTGATGATCAACAATAATCCCAAGATCTCTTTCTTCGTCAACATCCTGCAGTTCTCTGATACTGTTTGTGGCTCCGTTTAGCATGGTGCGTGTGTTTGTCTTGCCAAAGTGTCCAACACTGCATTTTTCAATGTTGAAAGACATATGCCATGTTGTTTGGTTTCAATGTTCAGGACAACATCACGACACATCTTCCTTCACATTCAAATCTGCTTACACTTCACCAACATCCTGCTCAAGACATTAATAGACATTTTTTTTTTTTATTCCTGAACCCGTTTAGTGTACATGTCAATGTGTCAGAAGCAAACATGTTTATTTATTTTGTTTTATTTAGAGTTTTAATAGTGTGTCTTTTACTTAGTTTCTTTTACTCTGCTGTAACCAAAAAGCGGGTCATAAATAAATAAATAACAAACAAAAAAATGCCGAAAGCTTCAAAGTCGAACGATAACTCTTTCATAAATAAGGGCGAGAGAGGCTTTTCTTTTTTTTTCCTCCTTTTTCCCTTTAAACTCAATATTTCAGTTAAATATTATCATAAGGTTTGAAGACAGGCTTTCATATTTAAAGAAACAAATAGGAGATACTCCGAGGGATTCCTTGCTCAGCTAAGTATCCCTCTAATATGTTAAGCGAAGGATGAATACAATTTCGGAACACTTCCGACAACGGTCTTCAGCGGAAAAAACTGAATCATAAATTCTAAAGCAATATGAACAGAGGAGTGACGAATAAAATAACGAATATTAAATTGTGCATGTTTGAAAAAGTTATGTGCATGAATGTATAATTTTGTGATTTTACTACATTTACTCGGTATAGGCTACATGTAGGCTGCAACTGCAATCCGAAATTGTATATAGGGTGGCTCACGCTTAACATTTAAAGGGATAATAATTTGACCAAGAAACCCCCCGAAAATCTTGTTTGGTTTCTTTTGAGTTGAATTGTGTTTGTTCTTCTTTATTTCTTACTATATTCAGCTGACTAGTTGATTCTGCTTGGGTGTTTTTTAATCAATCAATCAATTTTATTTTCAACCCTAATAGCACTAGGCTAACACGGGGGAGAATTGGACACTCACTAACAATAAAAATAAAACACAAAGTAACAAACAATAAATAAGAAACGAATGAATTTAGGTATCTTTCTGAAGATTTCGTAGGTGGGGGAACAAGGGTTTCGGGTTGTCCTTGCTTCGCGTATTAGGTCCATGAGAGGTTGTAACGAAGTCCGGAAGATGGTCCTGCGGTGTTGAGAATTCAAAATTGGGTGGCCAAAACGCATGAGAAGATTGTGTCTTCTTTCAGACAGATTTTCGATATCGAGGATTTGAAGGCTTTCGTTGTAAGATGTGTAATTGTGACCAAGTATTATTCTGCAGGCTCTCTTCTGCAGTCGTTCGATTTCGGCATCCTGAGCTTTACTTAAGCCAGGATGCCAAATTTGACAGCCGTACTCTAAAATGGGCCTTACATAATTTTTATAAAGTGTCACTAGTTCATGGCGTGGAACCCCAAACCGTTTCAAGTATGAAAATGAACGAAGGGTAGCACAGCTATTTTTCACTATTTTTCCCACTTCACTTTTCTATTGGAGGTTATCATCCAGAATGATGCCACAAATTTTTACAGAATTTTCAGTTTTCATCGACGATTCCGACTCGACTGTTTGTAATACTTGTTTAGAAGTTAATCCTGATGATGTGACTTTTGGAGTTGCTGACTGACTAATTTGATATCCGAGCATTGCTGATGGAGATTGGCGATCATATCATGGATACTTAGATGTTACTTAGAGATAGTAAGATGTCAATCAAGTGTTCTTTCTTGTTTAAAAGCATTTTTTCCTTAAAGCGGGCCACAAAAATGGTCTTTCTACCACCCACACAATGCTACTGTCACTATGAATTTTCAAAACCACAAAAATCACTGTCAAACAATGAGCAAATTGAAGAAAAAAAACCCACCAAATTTCCTAGGTTTGAAATAATTCTGCCTGGACTAAATCTCAGCCGATTATCCCGGACAGCTGTTATAGCACGTAGGGAGCCAAGGATCAAAGTAATAATTTCCATCTAATGCTCCAACTGTTTATTACAAATACAAATAAATTAAAAAACCAAGACCAGTGTGGTACCTCTAAAGACATACACAAATTAATCAGTTAGGTCTTATAATTCTTTGCTAATCAATCCTGGAAAATCTCTTCATCTAGAAAAGAAGACGTTCTGCGTGGGTTTTTTCTCGAGCCAAAACAGCAACTCGGCAATCTTGTTCAAATCTAAACAAACAAGCTGGTGGCATGCGATCACTATGAGAAGGAAAACAGAATGTTCGGATTAGGTCTTTAACTAGTTTATCATTTAACATATTCAAAAGGCGTCAGGGAAACGGCACTACACTTCCGGCTGGGATTTATTTCCAGCTGGGAATTATGTTCCATGGTTCTAACAGCATTTCTTGCAGAAAACAATTCAGAGACCTTCTAATGAGCAAAACGTTCCAAGTTTCACTCACTAGCACTCCAATTATGTAAAACAGTGAGAATTTCAAAAGCAGGATATTTGCATGTTAAAGTAACGGGGACCAAGACCGAATTTTACCGAGAATTAAGGATTTAAAACAGTCGGGACAAAGGGATGTGACCCGTTAAAACATTCCCAACTATCATTTCAAACGATTAACTTTTTCCTTGCCGACGGAGAAAGAACAATGAATGTCCGAAGTAAAAACGCACATCAAGTTTTTCTGCTCCTTCTAAACGTGCAAACCCCCACTCCAAGTCATGTGACGTCACGACTGGGGGGGACGCCCCCCCCCCAATGTTGTGAGCCAGTCGGTCAAAAAAAAAACGAGTCGGTGTGAAGCGCCGCGATATTTTCGTCAAAACTGTTGATTTTTTTTCATGAAAACAGTCGGTTTTTCTGAAAATCAGTATTTACTAAAAAGCTACGGATAGCTCTAGAATACCAACTAGGTTATATGAGATAATGTTCCAAGTTTCAACAGGTCACGATGTCTACGATTGAAAAGGATAATGTTCGTCTGGCTGCAAAGTGAATTTAGTCCCTACCTCCGATATTCTGTTGTTTTTTTCAACGCTGAGGGATAACCATGTGATTACAGATTATGTCATCAGTTCAGAAAAAAATCTTCTTGAATTGGAACGTCTCATTTCGGAAAACCTCGATGGTTTGACAAAATCAGCATTTAACGTTAGCGAAGAAACAAAACCAAACTTTAGTCGGCGAGCCGAACAAAGGTTGCTTCAACACTTCACGTTGCCAAGGCAACGTAGGTCTAGCTGTTCTTGAAACCAGTCGTTTTTTCTCAAAAAAAGTCATTAAAAACTACCAGCCAGACGGTAAATGCCTTGCCCTCCCCCCCCCCCCCCAAACATTTTGGCTAGTAACGCCTCTCGATGTGACCCGTAAAAGATGTTATTAAATAGCAATTAAAAGCTAGACTTTTTCCTTGCCGACAGTGAAAGAACAATGACTTAAAAGGGGCACATTAAATTCTTCTGCTTCTTCCTCTCTAAGAAAGCTTACAAAATCCCATTCCGCACCCCACTTGAACTCGAAAAGTTGCACTATCTTTGTGGTGCGAGAGCAACACTTTGGTTTTGTCCTAGTATTTTTTGTATTTTTTTTGTCCTATGCTGCCGATTCCATTTTATTCCTGGTAACTGGTAAGGGGTAAAAACCTGTGCGGTTTTTACGGAAAGTGTGGACCTTAGTCCGGATTGGAACATGACCATGACTTTACATTTTGGAAAGCTCCTTAGGACTCTTGCCTGCAATGGAGCCAAAAAGGATGAGCCCATGTCAGAGAAGACTATCTGAAGTTGTGCAGCCAACCTGTCGTTTCATCAAACCATGTTTCTGCTTTCGAGTGGAGAGCTCCGTTCTAGCACGCAAGCGGGCAGGCACCAGTTTCAAATTGAAGATGGACTAAAATCTATTTGTTAAATATATGCGGCAGTTATCCGGCCTCACAGCCAACATATCTTCTTTGAGTGATAAATAGAAATAACTATTTTTCGTGAAAACAGTTGATTTTTTTCATGAAAACAATCGGTTTTTCTGAAAATCGGTCAAATTTTTTCAAAACTGTCATTTTTATTCTTGAAAACGGTCTTTTTTTTTTGAAAAAACAGTCGGTAAAATTACCAGCCAGTCCGTAAATGCCTTGCCCCCTCCCCCCCAAACATCTTAGCTAGTAACGCCTCTGGATGTGACCCGTAAAAGATGTTATTAAATAGCATTTAAAAGGTAGACTTTTTCCTTGCCGACAGTGAAAGAACAATGACTTACAAGGGGCACATTAAATCCTCTTTAAGAAAGCTTACAAAATCCCATTCCGCACCCCACTTGAACTCAAAAAGTTGCACTATCATTTCTTATAATCCCAGCAATGAACAGTGCCGTCTTTTACTGTTGGTGGGCCCTATGTCATCCATGGGTTTTGACCCCTTTTCATGAATCAAAATTGTAAAAGCGCCAGCACATTAGTACACAGGATTCTGGGTCGAGTCACACTGGTCAAATTTGAGCATATTTCGGTAACGTAAATGACGGTGCAACGTAGTTGGTCACACCTGGATCCTGGATGGTAATGAACAAAGCAACACGGCTAGCAACCGTAGCCTGGTTTCTCAGCAATTTACACCGGCTGCTTGGCCTCTCGTTTCCCCTGGCCTCCCAGCCCAGGCCTAACCGGCCTAAGGGTAAAGACGGCACTGGCAATGAACAATTATTCTTACCGGCACGTTCTTATAAATTAGGGCTTTGCTTTGCCCCCGTCCCCCACAAACACGTAAGACACGCGTTGCGTCAGGATAAAGCCGCTGTCACATTGACGCGTCGTTTGCGTTTGCGTTTGCCTTGCGCTGCGTACAGGTTGCGTAGAGTACCTTTCCCACCTGCTCTAGAACTTTTCGCACTGGATGCGTATTTACGTTTTCTTTTCTCGGTTTCTTCTGCTGTATTTTCGGTCTTTCATCATAATTAAGTTTTTCTTCATCGTTGGTACGTTTTTCTCCAGTTTTTCTTCACAAAGTTCCATTTTCAATGAAAAATATGCTGCGTACGCGTCATCGCAACGCAGGAAAAGAACTTGATATTATTCTAGCGATGCGTTTAATTTAAAGGACCTATCTTACGTATAATAGTAATTTAACTTAAATTTTAAACCAATATGCTATTCCAATTCCAATATGCTATTCCCAATGCTATTCCAATATATTGCTAAACCTGGAGACCCCAATTTCGTACTGTACATTCTAACCCCTCTAACAAAAGCACGGTGGTTTTCTCACTTGCCGTGTTTTGCTACCTTCAATGTGTATCACGCTGTCGACGGTTGTCTGCGAGAAGTTTTCCATCAGAAAAAACGGTTGTGTAAATTGTTTCCCTGTTTTTACTATAAGTCAACGGGTCTCGGAAAAGGCCTGAAACAGCCAAAACCATGGGTAATTTGTTGAAAGCAGAGCCTAGTTTTAAAGTAATCAAATATTTTAACGTTCTGGAAGTTGAAGAGTAATTAGTGCAAGGGGTCCTTTAACTAAGTAAGCTATGCGTTGCGTAGCCGCAAGCGCGACGCAGGGGTTGCGTAGAATCAGTGTGAAAGGCTCAACGTGTGGCTTAAATGAGACCTATTCAAGGGCCGCTCTTGCTTATTCTGTTTTTGTATTATACCTAGCTCCGTTGCGGAATTACAAGCTTTTGAAATTCCTACCTTTCTCCATTGGTTCGTTTTCCTACGACTTTTAGCGCTCTTCCCGGCAGTCGAATTTGTCCAGGTAGATAACGCAAACTTACCGAAAAAGTGAAGGTACCCCAGACCCTAAACTTTGTCATCTAAGGCAGACAATGTCTCTACTTTCCAAGTTTCATCCAAATCACTTCACTCGTTTAACCCCTATGCAAGCCACAGCATTTCCGGGACTCCCCCTACTGTGGCCGAATACGACTCGGACACATGCTAACATCTCTTCTCCCCGTCCATCAAGTTTAACTGGAATCGGAGCATATCTGCAAATTTCCGGTTCCTACTTCATCCTCCTCCTACCTTGGTCGGATCCGGTTCGGACGGCAAACGACAAATCTAGGCCGCATAAACTTTGTACTGTCCAAGTTGCATTCCATTCTGCCCATCCGTTTGGTTTTTGTGCATGTCACAAAGTTTCCAGACCCTATCCCCCCCCCCAACTCCCCCAACCATAGCCGCATGGGTTCGTACACATGTTTTACACATCTAGGTCATCAGTTTTTATCATCCATAAAGTTTCACTTGAATCAGACCATTTTCGCAACCTACGGAAGTCAGTAATTTCCGGGTTCCCTTCCTAGGACATTATGTCGGGTCCTTAAGTCTATTTGGCCAGGTCAATAACATGCCTGCCTAGTTTTATCGTCCTTAGCACATCTGGAAGTATCCTATCTCGCGATCACCGAAATTCCGGGAAATCCACTCCAACTCCACCCAAAGAGCCCTGACGTGATCTGGTTCCGTCAAGAACGTATCTAATGATTATGCTTGTTCTTCCCAGCAAATTCCATCCCGATCCCTCGACACTATGCGTTTCACAGAAATTCCGGTGCCCCCTTCCAGGTCACCCCCCACCCGAAGTATCGGATCCGGACCGGTCCCACTTGCCAAGTTTCATTCAAATCCGAACACCAATTCAAAAGTTATAAATGCCACTAGATTCCAGATACCCCATCCCTCCACTCCCCCCACGATGTTCGAATCGTGTAAACGACGACTATTCTCATGACGGTCTATTCGGATCCCTCATATTCTTGCCGAGTTTCATCATCTTATTACATGAGGAAGTACTGAACTCGCTGGATCACCAGAATCCCCGCCCACTCCCCCCACAGTGCACGAATCAGGCCCGGTTATGTCAATGATCTGTCTAGGACTTGTGCTTGTTCTTCCCACCAAGTTTCATCCCGATTCCTCCAGTCTAAGCGTTTCCGAAGATTTCCGGCTCCCCCCTACAACTCCCCCCAAAGTAATCGGATCCGGTTCGGATTTTAAGTGGGTCGTCTGAGACACGAGGTCTTTCCAAATACCAAGTTTCATTAAGATTCGATCACCAGTTCAAAAGTTAAAAATACCTGATTTATACGAAAAGCTAAAAAAAGCACTAGCTGAATTTACCAATTTCACTGATTCTCACCTACTAACCCTGAATTTTTTTAAAACAAACTATATGGTATTCTCGAGAACCTCATCCCTAACAAGCCCTGGTCAAGTTATGGTGGGTACTTCAGTCATCAAAAGAGTGCAATCCGTCAAATACCTTGGTTTTCTACTTGATGAGAATTTGTCATGGAAAGAACACGCCGATATTCTGTCGTCTAAACTTTCTCGGTCTCTTGGAGTGATAAGGGGAGTTAAAAACATTGCATCATCTAAAATTCTACGAATGATATATTATGCTATTTTTCATCCTTACTTAATTTATGGATGCTCCGTGTGGGCTAGCAATTTTGTATCTTGTTACAAGAAAGTTCAAAATCTACAGAACAGTGCTATCCGGGCAATCACGTCGCATGACCCCAATAAGAATCGCAGTGAACGTTTTAGATCTAATAAAAGAATGGATGTCGCCACAATTAGAGATTACCAAGTTGCAGTTTTCACTTTTAAGTATTTTAATGATCATTTAAATTCATCTTTTCAGAATTTGTTTTCACAGAATCAGGATTTCCACGAGTATTCTACTCGGAATGCCGGACAGTTGGCGAGTGCCCCCCGTAAAACAACAAGAGCTTCTTTCATAATAAAACACTTCGCTCCGGGGGTGTGGAACTCAATACCTGAGGAGGTAAGGGTTGCGTCTACCCTTTCAGCGTTCAAGTCACAGGCCAAGTCTTTTTTCTTATCGAGAACATAAAGTTCCAAAACATAATTGAATTTTTTTCTTTTTTCCTTCCTTTTTTTTTGTGAAGGGGGAGCAAGGGCGTTTTGTTGATGGAAGATCGTTCGTTAGTGAATTTCTCTTGCCAGTTTGTTATGCCCTTTCATTCTTCTTTTATTCTTCTTCTTTTTTCTCTCCTTCTTTTCTTTCTTTTTTTTGATTTCTTTGGTTTGTCTCCCTTAAGATTATATGAATGATGAATAAGCCCCGCCCATTGCCAGGCCTTATGTTAGGCCTTATGGTGGGGCCATAAACAGTTAATGGTGTTCTCTATTTTTATGAATAAAATGAACTGAACTGAAAAAAAATGAACTGAATCTCAAGTTTCCGGATTCCCCCTCCCTCCACTCCCCCCACGATGCTCGGATCGGAGAAGTGACTAGTCCCAACTTAATCTTTTGGGGTCCCTGATATGCCTGTCAAGTTTCATCGTCCTAGCTTATCTGGAAGTGCCCAAACTAGAAAAACTCGAACCGACAGACAGACCGACGGACGGACAGAAACTGCGATCGCTATATGGCACTTGCCGAAGGGTAAGTGCCATAAAAATGTATAGGAGTATTCGAAGAGTAAAAAAAAAAATAGGATTGTGCTGTTAGCTGATATACTAATACATAATAATAATAATAATACAATATATATATAATTGCAATAATAAGGCTTTCATCTCTATAAATTTAAATAATTATAAATACTATAAATACTAGTTTGGCATGTTTCCTTTCTATTTGACTGTTTCATTTAAACAAAATCAAAGTCCACTACAGTGGAACAAAATATATTGAAAATATTCAAAGAAGCATACTTCCACTGTACACCTCTGCCAGTGGGCACTCCCTCGAAAACAGAGCAAAATAGCTCAAGAGAGTAACGCGAAGACCTATCCTTCCCATGCATCAAAAATGGGCCCCCGTCGCTTTGTTCGCGTGCAGTGGCGGACGTAGATTCTAGCCAGCGCTCGTTAACGATCGGTCAGAGTAAAACAATTCTGCTCTGCGATTGGTTGAGTTTCGGTAGAGATGTTCGCATCCTGTAGTGGAGCTAGTGTTGCTGCGATTTGACTGTGTGTCACTTTTTCAAAGTTCGCGCATTACTCTTTGGAGTTCTTTTGCTGTGCTCGAAAAGCAAAAGGTGAACTAACCTTGGGTCTGGAAGAACGATCTTCTTACTCGCTCGTGCAGCTGGCGTGCATTTGGATTTCTCCATGGCCATTAAATAAGACACATCCGCTAATACTGCTTCGAGGTCGGCCATCTTGTCCTTCACTTCTTCAACTGCCTCACTATCTTCAGTCTTCAAAAAAATCTCTCCTCGTCTAAGAACACAGAACACTAGGTGGCCTTCTTTGCATCGCCAAAACGCGAAAAGCGGTCTTTAAATAGGGACTAAGCTATCTCTTTGGAGACCCCTCACTTGTTAGAGGTCTTTGCACAATGTCCTTCTACAGTTAGTGCCTTATGACAAGTGTCACTAAGCGCAAGTAACATATTCCTCTGAGGATACAACAATCCAATGGCGGAGTCACCGGCGGAGCAAAATACTCCTCAGTTCCTTTGGCTTTTAATTTATTTCTCTTCTTCCTCGAGAAGAGCGCAAGATAAAAGTTTCACCAGCAATTCTCAAATTTTCAACCATGAGATACAGCACTTAAAGTCCTAACACTGAAAGGAATTTCTTCTCGCTATGTCATACTGTCTGCCATTCACTTATCACGCCGTTTAGAGAGTCGACGACACCTTTCTCTCCAACCTTCACTAACCCTTCACTCTCCAATACGAACTTGTCGTCTTTCAATCAATGTCCCAAAAGAGACCACTTGAAAGCCTGTGTAAGATGACTCGTTAAACTTTCAAATTGCTTTTTTCCCTCGCAAATTTACTTGTGAAGGACCTTCAATAGAAGAGCAGCTCCATTTTTACGGCAGCATAGAGGTGGAGTCAATACGAAGAAGAGCACGTGTCAGAACTGGCGAAAGAAGCTAACGAAACCTGAAAGCAGGACCGAAAATTAATGAACTGGCAATACATAAAAGAGATCAGAATTCAAGAAAAAGGATCCTCCATTTAGTTGTGACTCCGCAGACTAGGGTTACCAAGCCTGTTCAGATGAGAAAGACCAGATTTCTATCCTTATTATCGACTGAACTACAGTCAGTGGCTCCGACCCCCACCCCCTCAGTGACGTCAAAAACCTTCAAACAAAAAAATAAACGGAAAAGCCAAATGTTCCGTGTTCTTCAAAACTGTGCTACCTACATTTCCATAATTTTTGGGCCCAGTTTTGTGTATGCCATCTGCAGGAAGAAAGTAGGAACTCAGAAAGTTAAAACTAATATACCTGTTAGATGGTGCTCATGTCGTCATCTAAGACTTAGCACAATTTGACAGGACACCAAATCAGCTGTGTTCTTTCCAATGGTATAGTTAGCTCAGCTTTCAAAAAAAGTTCAGTTAGCACAGTTTTGAAGAACGCGGTACAAATATCACTAGGTCTAGCTACATTGAAAAAAAGTAACGTCATCTACACTTTAAATATCAATATTTTATGATTAAATTATATAACCCATCTAAAAATTTCATTATAACATGTATTTCATGATAGGAATTAAAGCGCAGGGCGGGCTCTGATCCTAAGTATGGAGATTGAGAGCGTGTTCCGCCCTCCTAACAATAGTAACTGTTAGTTACTAATTCCGTTTCAACCTCACGAAAGTTTCTACGCTGACCGTTCCAAACTTCTCGAAATAGTAACTAACAGTAACTATTTGCTTTACGGTATAATTATGAATCTCCGTAACATGATTAGCCGGTTTACCCCGTGGAGCTGCCGTGGAGTGATATTTTCCCGAAAATTTAAAAACGTGTTCGAGCCTTGACGCCAAGAAGCCAAAATTCGTGACGTCAGGCGCAGTCGCTACGGGAAGTAGGATGGGAGACGCTCTGAATAATTCTTCAGCCCAAGCTGACTGCGAATCATATTTGCCAGTAACGCTAAGCTAGAATCTTTAGTTTGTCTTTCCACAAGTTCATTTTTCCAACTTGAGCGGCTTTGAGCATAAGAGGACCCTTGCCAAGAAGGGCCGAAATGTAGCTATAATAAAACTCAGCTGACGTATCTGTTTTGCAATTTCAAATGGAGAATGGCATTGCAAGACCCCAGATTGAAGCTTGTTTAACGATGCTTCAAATATGATTCACAGCCGGCTTGGGCTGAAGGAATATCTATAAAATAAAGCTATCCAGAAATGACGCGGACATGTGCATGGATAAAAAAATGGATTATAAAGACGATGGGTAGTAAGGATTTTGAAGAAATAAGAATCCAGTATTCTCAGGGAAGGAAAGTTTTCAAACGAATATTTATCGACGAAGTACGGAACTTCAAATCGCACAGACATGCCGACAAGTATCCATCTTAGCTGGAAAAAAGGGATGGGTGATACCAAAACCAAAATGTCAGATACCTAAGCAAGAATCTTTAGTTGTTTATACACAAGTTCACTTTCCAGCTTGAGCCTAAAGAGGACCCTTGCCAAAAAGGGCCTAAATATAGCTATAATAAAATGTAGCGGACGTATCCATTTTCTAGTGTCAAATATGAAATGTTGTGAAATTGCTACAATTAGCTTTCAAACACCAGAGAGATTTCTTCCAATAGAGAAGTTGACGAAATAGAGTACCTAAAGTCATTTTAATTCATTCGAATACGCTTTAGCACATGTGCTATTAGCACGTCCTGAGTAATTTTCATCGAGTTTCCGATTGGCAATTCCAGTGCGTCAAGCAAGATGACAAGGCCTGGAACAGACATCCAATAAGGGCGATAACGGTTTACTCGTTAGCCCGGTTGGTAAACAAAGGCGATTCACGGATTCGCTTTCCAAAAAGTAAAGCGAGAAACCGCCGAGCGCAAGAACAAGCGGAAAGTCATTGCGTCTTTACAACCTGTGGCTGACTTCCCGAGATCACTTTCCACTTACGTAGCGGGTTCACTTTCGACGCCACTAGCGGCAACTAGCGGCGGCGGGTTCACTTTCGACGCCACTAGCAGCAACTAGTGCACTCCGCAAGAACAGCTCTGGAACACTGTAAAAAAAAAGCTCTCGGCTTTCAGAAAACTTAAACTGCAATATTTTGCATTCTAGAATTTTAAACCTCAATTGGATTGTATCCCTCCGAACTCGATCTCCGAATTCGGTGATGCACGATTGCTAAAGCACGATGTAGAAGAGACTTTTTATAGTAAAGGCAAAGCTTTCCAGATCGCCACAATCCCCCCATAGTCGGTCCAGAGGGGTTGCTAGCAAAAAATTTTTGGGGGGGGGGGCATTTACCGACTGGCTGGTAATTTTTACCGACTGTTTTTGCAGAAAAAACGACCGTTTTCAATAAAAAAAAAAAACAGTTTTGAAAAAAATCTACTGATTTTAAGAAAAATACGAAAAATCGACAAATCTTCAGACCCCCCCCCCCCCCCAGTCCTGACGCCCCCGAGTCGGTCATCTTCTTTTCGGGACACTGCACCCAAAATTCTACAACTGGAATATAACAACACAGATACGCGGTTGTATGCAAAACGCCATCCCCAAGACGTCCCCGAAAAAAAATCCCCATACAAAACGGTCACGATGGAACACAACCAAAACCATGAAAGGGAAAACACTGTAAAAAGTCTCTCCGACATCGGACTAGTGGTTGGACCACCGAATTTGGTAGAGTTGAAATCCGAATTCGGACAGTTAAAGCCCGATAGAGATAGCTAAACTGATACGAGGACTCAAACGTTAGAATGCAAAATACTGCAGATTAGGATAACGTAATCTGAAGCATTTTGCATTCTAGCGTTTTAACCCTGTACCGGATTTTAACGCTCAGAAATCAGAATATAAATCAACGAATTCGTTGTTGTGCAACCACTAAAGCCGCGTTCGATTCAGCAACAGTTATCTATTTTTGTCAACGACCAGCCCTTGATTCCGTTTTATTCAACTAGCGGCATTCGCTGCAAGACGAACACTTCTCGAGAACATCGCTGTTTGCTTGAATTTGTGTTTCGTACATGAGAATATACAAGTTTTTAACGACCTCTCTCAGTCTTTCCGAGTTCCAAATTTAGCTAATAAATCCTTGACTCTCCTCGAGAATATATAACACTAATATGGATGAGTAAATATCGGAGATAAGAGCAAGAATTAAAAATAATGATTCACAGACTGATTCAAACAACCTCTTGTGAAGGGGTTGTAATTTTGATTTTATCCAAACTACCTTTGTAATAGCAAATTTTCTAAAATATGACGAACTGTCCTAGTGACGAATTGTCCTAGTGACGAATTATCCTGTGACGAATAATCCGTGTGACCAATTGTCATGTGACCAATTGTCATGTGACCAATTGTCATGTGACGAATTGTCCCTGTGACTAACTGTCCGTGTGACGAATTGTCTGTGACGAATGTCCTGTGACTAATTGTCCTATAATCCCCAGAACGGATCATATTTGCTGCTGATTTAACTTCCTTCTCGCAAATCCTTTTCAGAGTTGGTCTAGTAAAATATATTGGTCAAGCAAAAGAGAGAATTAGTCCTTAGTTCTGGCAGTTCTAGCCTATGTGTGGTCACAAGGGTTAAAGCGTAATTCATTTGATGTGTGATTGTGTGAAACTGAATGAATGGAGAAAGGAGGTATTTGGTGAGAGAGTTTACAATGAAGAATGGATGGTAAGGATGCTGAATGATGAATATCTGTTGTTGTGAAAAAACTTGGTCGGTAATTGAGGCTTGCGATAGAGCATAGAACGAGAATTTTAGAATAGGAGGAGTGTGTTAGTTCAATTAGTTAGTGAATTTATTGATGAAAATTTGTGTGGCCATGGCCCAAGGGCTTTTTTGGATAAACAAAATTATATTCTATTATGTCATAGCTCTACCCGATGTTTGTAGGATTTTGCCAAATTTATCTTTTTTCAAACCGTTAGATTTCGGCAAGGTTCATTTTACTTACTTTATTCTTGTCAAATTTAAATGCGTCCTTTATGGGTTTTTTTTCCTTCCAATTCGTAACTCATGTAACTTTACAATTTGAAATACCTTATGATAACGATTAATAAGCAAGAGTCGGCAATGATAAATGAAGTGAGACGGCTGAATCCCTATAATAAGAATGATAAGAATTGTAATTTATTTGTAACCAACTTCACAAAAACAATGTGAAGATAGTGGAGTAAAAAGGAGAAATAAACAAATAAACAACCGAAGAAACACCAGTACAACAAAATAGACACAAAAATCAACAGAACAATCGGAAGAGCCCTATCTTCAGTTCTTTGTCATATCATGTGCCAGACCATGTGTAGGTTATATGTTATTTATGGGCTCCTTCACTTGCACTAAGAAGTATTATGATGTCTGTACCTATTTATAATACATATTGTACTTGTCTTATCAGCGGATTTAAATGAATAAACGAAAATTTTGATTACCTACTTATACATGATATAATGAACTAAGGAGAAAACAAAGAAGCGAAGAAAAACACATGAGAATAAACAATTCCATTCCAGACAAACGGGCTTAACCATACACACGTGAAAGTTTATTTTGAATTACGAAAGTGTTCAGGAAAAAGATATGCGTGTCGTGATAGGGCAATATTTCCCGTCGCCTGGAAACGCCAACCTTTAAAGAAGAAGAAGAAGAAGAACTTGGTCTGAAGAGAATGACTTGGAAAATAGTCTGAGAGATGATATCGACTGGCAAAGCAAAAGAAGGACGATCCCCGCAAGCCGTGGATTACGGAGAAAATAATAGACATGATAAACAATAGAAATATGTTATATGAGCAATATCTTAATAGTCAGGATGACGCAGATTTTGCAGAGTGCAAGCAAGTGAGAAATAAGGTGAACAGTATGAGAAGGCAAGCAAAGAAGAAGTATTTCGAGGAAAAGTTTTCTGATAATAAGGGAGATACAAGAGCAACATGGCAAGTTATTAATGAATTCATGGGAAATCAGAAAAGTAGCCAGTCGCCATGCATTGATATAAACGGAAGTTCTGTGAGTGATAAAAACGTAGTCGCGAATCATTTGGGCCAGTTTTATTCTAGAATTGGCTTGTCAGTTCATGAAGAGAGTGTAAGGTGTGACAGGGAAAATGTTCTCATTGAGGAATTCGAGGACTCTCGTGGAGACAGTGTTGAGTTCCAGTTTGAAAAGTGTACAAATGATAAAGTGGTTAAGATAGTGAAAAACATAAAATCGAATTCTGCCGGGATAGATGGCGTGAATCTTAGAACTTTTAAAGCTGGGATCACGTATATACTACCATGTATCCTTCATATTATCAACCTGTCTCTGGAAACAGGGACCTTTCCAGAAGAGCTGAAGCAAGCTAAAGTTGTCAAACTTTATAAAGGGGGAGCCAGGTTAGATGCCGGTAATTGGAGACCGATCTCGATACTGCCTCTATTTTCAAAAATTTTGGAAAAAAGTGATTCATCGTCGTCTATTTGACCATCTGACGAAACATAGCCTACTCAAGGACACCCAACTCGGGTTTAGAAAAGGTCGTTCAACTAGTCATGCAGCCATTCATCTTGTTGATTTTGTAAATAATTGTTTTGAAAAAGGTGAGATCCCCCTAACAGCATTTTTTGATTTTAGGAAAGCGTTTGACACGGCAGATTTTATACTTTTATTGCAGAGATTGGAATGCTTGGGTATTAAAGGAGGGAGTCTGAAGTGGTTTGAAAGTTATTTGTGCGGGAGGTCTATTAAAGTGATGATTGATGATGTTTTTCCTTCCCCTTATCTAGTGTCGTGTGGTGTGCCGCAGGGGTCGGTCCTTGGTCCACTTCTTTATCTGGTTTATGTAGATAGCATGAGGTTTTATCTTCCGGATTGTTGCGTAACGTCATTCTCTGATGACACTGCAGTTACGTTTTCTAGTCGTTGTTTGGATAGTCTTGTCTTAAAAGTGAATGGCGTCCTGAGAAGTTTCTCCGTATTTACTCGATTGAGTTTGTTATCAGTAAACGTTGTTCAGACTAATTTTATTTTATATTTTAAAGCCTAGTGATATTAATGGTAGAATTCTGTTTGATAATAAGCCTGTGGTTCAGGTTCAGGAAATCCGTTATTTAGGTTTTTACATTGATTGTAATCTTTCGTGGAAACGCCACAGTGATGTTGTTGCAACAAAGGTTGCCCGAGGCCTGGGTGCAATTCGACGTTTCAAAAAATTTTTACCTTCGAGAGTTTTATTGCTTTTATTCCACGCTTTGATTCACCCATATATTTCGTATGGTTGCATGTTATGGGCAAGCAATTTTTATGTGAATTTTAAACGTGTTCAGATCCTTCAAAATAAAGCGATGCGTCTTATTGGTGGATATGTTGAAGGTGTACACAACACTTGAAAATTGCAGTGCTGAATGTAGGACAGTTACGGGAGTACCAAGTCGGAATTTTTGCTTATCAATTGGAATTATTTAAGTCCAGAGGTTTTTCGTGATTATTTTAGTAACAATAGATCTTTGCATCATTATGAAACGCGCCATGCTAGCGACTTCGTCGTCCCGCATAGAAGTGGAACCAGGGCCGGCTTCCCTACTAGATTTTCAGGGCCTAATGTGTGGAACTATGTTCCGGAGAGCATTCGGGCGGCTGAGCACCTGGGGCTATTTAAAATAAATTGAAAAAGTATTTGTTAGGCCAAGGTTCATAGTTGTTTTTTTTTTTTTTTTTCTTTTTTTGTTCTTCCTATTCTTATTGTTTTCTTTTTTCTCATTATTATTATTAAATGAGCTGATGAGAGATTGGTTATTATTTCTTATTTTAGTGCTCTTTTCTGTTATGTTTTCTTTTTAGTTAATTATTAGTTAGGAAACAAATTTGATGTACCCGCCCAATTTCAAGTGCTTTTTTGTACCTTTCTTGGGGCGGGTACTGGCATCATAGTTGAATGTATTTTGGTCGTAAAAAATAAACTGAACTGAAAAATCATAGCAAGCAACAACGAGCTAATACACTGTTAGAAATTAATCGACAGTGCTAAACGGATACATCAGCTGAATTTTACTAGAGCTATATCTCATAGAGTCAGCTTGGATTGGAATATTTGTTGTCAGAAGTTTCAGAACATTCAACAGAATGATGCGGAACTTCAGCAGACAACGCTCTAGATCTAGGTGTTTCAGAAATATTTCCATTTTGATCTATTAATTTTTAATTTTCTTGAATAACCCTGTGACCATTTTAGTGTTAGGCTTTACAACGTTGGACAGTGTGGCGAAATGAAGCCTAGCTTACCTAACACACAAAAACGCTACAGAATCTCTTCGCTCTTTAACAAAAAGCCTCCCACTAAACTCCAATCGATTTTCACTGAAACAAAACGGGTCCCGCAGGAATCTTTACACTTTATCGAACAAAGAAAAATAGGTCCGCTAACTCATATCAAACTGTTCCCTCTTTCTCAGGGAGAAGACAGATCACGGCGAAGCTCTCCAGTCTCCAGGGGCATGCTCAAAAGAAGCTAAAGAGCTAGACCTTCTTCCCCGGTCTAGAGGGAAGCTATAGTAACCTTCCCTGCTGCAAAGCGTGTGCGAACGTAATTACATGTAGCAAAGAACTTACAAAGTTGGGAAGCCTCGAAACATTTTAAACATAATGAGACCAGTGTTTCCGCAAACCTTAAAGCAGAACTCTTACTAGAAATGATCTTTTCATGATTAAATGACTCAGATATATCGTTTTCGAAAATACCATTAGCCTACTTGCCACGTGAAATTAGCAATTTTCTTGTTACCGCTTGTCGACTCTATCCAGCCCTCTCTTTATTCGACGCGGCGCCTGGACGCAAAATATTTGAAAACTGAACGTGCCTTGGTTAAAAAAAGTGGGAAGACCAAGCAAAGCAAAAGAAGGCTAAATAGGAGATCGACCTGATGGTTTACCATGTCTTCGCAAATGAAAAACAACACTGTGAAGTTTCTCATGTCCTCATGTATGAAAGAGTATCGGCGAACCGGGAAGCTTTCGGCCAAGTATAGTTTGCGTGACGGGTAAAACTCGGCACTGCAGAAAAAGCGCTAAAAAGACGTAGATACAAAACGAAACAATGGCGAAAGGTAGGGATTTCATAAGCATATACTTCCATAAGGGAGCTATGGGTAATACAAAAGGCAGAATAACTAACAGGGGTCCTTTAAGACAGCAGAATCCAAAACCGCATATTCCAACTCTGGACTAATACATTCTTTTTCAAAGAATTCTTCACGACTACTATTTCTACTCTCGACTCCCTATCGACTCCTATTTCTTTCCTATTTCGCCTTCAAAAAGGGGCTGACACTCAAAGCCGTATCCAAGGGGGGGGGGGTTTAGGGGGTTGAACCCCCCCGCCCCTCCCCCCCCCCCCGAAACACACAAAAATAGTAATTTTTATAGGCTTTTCCCTCTGATATATGTCTTTTTTGTCCAACCCGCAGGCAGACCCCCCCCCCCCCCCGGAGTAAATTCCTGGATACGGGCCTGCTGACGCTATTACGTAACGATGGAATGTTACAGACAAGGCCACTGCTCTACAGCTAAGCAACATAGAGCCTTGTGAACATAGTCAGATAGGAGCGGGCTACAGGAACAGTGATCCTGAAGAAAACGATTGGTCTAAGCTGTTCACAATACTCTTGATGACTCTCTCTCCTTGCCGATCCAAAATCTCTGGCCTCTCCGGGTATCTAGCAAAAGAAAGGCAGAAGTGATGTCACAGCTACAGCCAAAGATCGCGGTGATTGATTGACACAGGATTTGAGTCGTTGATTTTGAGTCGTATGGACACGCTTACTCCTTCTTCCTGAGGATCGCTGTCGTGTTCTGGACTTAATCATATAGAGTACTGAGACTGAGCAGTTTCTATTTAGTACTTAGTACAGCAGTGGTCTTGTAAGCCAAAGGTCGCGGGCTCAAGTCCCTCCTGTCGAGTACTTATGTCTTTCAGTCCTTACAGAGATACTGACAAAACAATTCAAAAAATTTGTATACTATGTTTGATAAGCTCGCAACTAAAAGATAAAGCCCTAAATTTTTCGACGGGATCAACAAGGGAAACTATAAAAAACAAGAGCTTAAAGCTCATATGGCACTTGTAAGAACAGTTAGCATGTTTGTCAGATACGGTTTGCAGTTTTCAAGGCTGGATCTCTCTCCCGATATTCATTTCATCAGAAAATGGGCTTGATCCAGTAGATCTGAAATGGTTATACCACTCATTGACAACTGTATCTTCCTCCAACGATGATCGGATCGGGGGAGGGACTATATTTTCAAGCCAATCTAACATGCCTGCAAAGTTTCACGGTCATAGCACATCTGGAAGTACCCTAACTCGTGATCATCGGAATTAGGGAAAACCCCCTCCAACTCCCCCCACTGTGACACGATCGGTCCTGTTTTGTCAATAATAATAATAATAATAATAATATATTTGCAAATTGAATGGCAGGCCGTTAAGCCTCTACAATGTATCTATGGCTTATGCTTGTTCTTCCCTCAAAGTCCCATCCCGATCTCTCGACTCTAAGCGCTTCAAGAGAGCCTTCAGCTCCTCCCGATGTTATCAGATCCGTTCCAGACTTGAAATTGATCATCTGAGTCACTTGTTCTTGACACTTGACAAGTTTCATGCACGTCTGATCACCTGTTCCAAAGTTATGCATGTCAATAGAATCTCCCCCATGATCATCGGATCGGGAAAAGAACTATTTTCAAGTTGACCTGGAAGAGTGCCTAATATGTCTGCCAAGTTTCATGGTCCTAGTACATGTGGAAGTACCCCTCGACGTACCCTAACTCGTGATCACCGGAAATCCGGGAAAACCCCTTCCAACCCCTCTACTGTGACATCCCGATCCATCGACCCTAAACATTTCACGACATTTCCGGTCCCCCCTCTAATCCCCCTCTCTTCGGATTTGGTCCAGATTTGAAACTGAAAATCTGAGACACTTGTTCTTCACAATTGTCAAGTTTTATGCATGTCCGATTATCCATTCCAGAGTTATGCATGTTTCTAGTTTCCGGATTCCCCTTCCCTCCACCCCCCCCCCCCCCCCGCGATAGCAGGATCGGGGAAGCGATTATTTCCATGTTAATCTGGTTGGTTCCCTCATATGCCTGTCAAGTTTTATTGTGCTAGCTTATTTGGAAGCGTTTCACCCGATTTCCGGTTGCCCCTCCAGCTCCCCCCCCAGTGATCGGATCTGGTCCGGATTTGAAACTGAGCATCTGAAGCACTTGTTCTTGACGTATGTCAAGTTTCTTGCATGTCTGATTACCCATTCCAAAGTTATGCATGTTACTAGTTTCCGGATTTCCCATCCCTCCACTCCTCCCACAATGACCGGATGGGGAAAGTGGTTATTTCCAAGTTCTTCTGGTCGATTCCCTGATATGCCTGCCAAATCTCATTGTCCTAGCTTATGTTGTAGCGTTTCATGAGATTTCCGGTGCCCCCTCCAGCCCCCCCCCCCCCAGTTATCGGATCTGGTCCGGATTTGAAATTGAGCTTCAGAAGCACTTGTTCTTGACATATGTCAAGTTTCAGGCCTATCTGATTACCCGTTCAAAAGTTAGGCATGCTACTACTTTCCGGATTTCCCATCCCTCCACTGCCCCCAAGATGGCCGGATCGGGGAAATGATTATTTCCAAGTTAATCTGGTCGGTTTCCCAACACGCCTGCCAAGTTTCATCGTTCTAGCTTATGTGGAAGCGTTTCACGAGGTTTTGGGTGCCCCCCTCCAGCTCCCCCCCCCCCCCCAGTTATCGGCAATTGTTCTTGATATATGTCAAGTTTCACGCAAGTCCGATTACCCGTTCTAAAGTTATGCATGTTACTAGTTTCCGGATTTCTTGTTGCTCCACCCCCCCCCCCCCCACGATGGCCGGATCGGGGAAGTGACTGTTTCCATGTTAATCTGGTTCGGTCCCTTATACGCCTGCCAAGTTTCATCGTCCTAGCTTATGTGGAAGTGCCCAAACTAGCAAAACCGGGACAAACCGACAGACCGTCGTTTCCGGATTTCTCATCCCTCCACCCCCCCCCCCCCCACTATGATCGTATCCGGAATATGATTATATCCAAGTTAATCTGGTCGGTTCCCTGATATTCCTGCTAAGCGTTTCACTAGATTTGTTTGACTTGGACTGACCATCTTTAAACCGTATCTATTCTCGCATTCGCTTTTTATACATCATGGCATGGCTCAGTGGTAGAAAACTGGACTGGCAACACAAAGCTCAAGTTTCACGTATGTCTGATTACCCTTTCCAAAGTTATACATGTTAATAGTTTTCGGATTTCCCATCCCTCCACTCGCCCCACTATGAGCGGATCCGGAATATGATTCGGGAATATGAATCTGGTCGGTTCGCTGATATTCCTGCCAAACGTTTCACTAGATTTGTTTGACTTGGACTAACCATCTTTAAACCGTAATTATTCCCGCATTCGCTTTATGATATATAGTCGCATAGCTCAGTGGTAGAATACTGGACTGTCAACCCAAAGGTTCTTGGTGCGATCCCGCGCTCGGGCAGCACCTTTTTTTGCTCCCGTTTTACTTTTTGGTCCCGTTTTACTTTATAGTTTCCGGACTCCCGGATCCGGGGAAAGTTGGATCGGGGAAGTGATTATTTGTAAGTTGATCTGGTCGGGTCCCTGATATGCCTGTGAAGTTTCATCGTCCTAGCTTGTGTGGAAGTGCCCAAACTAGCAAAACCTGGACAGACCGACAGAACGACAGAACGACAGAACGACAGACAGACAGACCGACAGACCGACAGAAATTACGATCGCTATATGGCACTTGAGTATGCTCAAGTGCCATAAAAATCTTGCAGTATTTGCTACTGGGACTAATCTTGTTTTTACTAAGATAAGATTATCCCTAATTCGAAATAATTATATCCCCCAATAGAGATTAATCCCAGTAGCAAATACTGCATCCTTATTCGGAGAAACTTTTTACAGTGTAGTTCCATAATCACATGTTGGCAGTTCCGGGATTCGACTGTTGATTTCGTTTCATTTAAAAAAAATAAAGCAAAGCAAAAGTATTCAATGGGTGAACCAGATTGTTCCGCTTTCAAGCTTAGACGAATTAGATACGAGAATAAATTATCGTACTGTTTGTTCTTTAGTGTAGGTTATTTTCTGAAGAAACTGTTCTAAGATTTTGAAAATGAAGCAATACTTAGTTCTGCATATTCAATAACATTTCTAAGCGAATTTCCCCGACTGAACATTCTAACCCCTCTAACAAACCACGCTGCTGCAAATTCAGTGATTTCTAAGATTATGCAGACAACCGCACATAAGGCGTATTCTCGCCGATCCCCGAGGACTCCTCGGGGAATCGAAGGGAACGGCGAGAGTAGAGGGAGTCACTCCATTCGGACTCCACGTACATAAAGAGCGAGAACACGGGGGGTGCTTCGAAATTGGATTTTGTTCTAAAAAAAATATGTAGTTGACGATATTAGTCTGGATCCACTTTATTTTTGGTTTTGTTTATTCTGATTGTTTTTAATTAATTCTACATTGCACCAACGCCGGCAAAAAATGATTCCCCTCCGAATTCTGAAAGGGAGTCCTTTTTGATGATGGTTATGATAATCGGAGCACTCCCCGTCGGTGGGGACTCGCGAGAATACGGGGAGTGAGTCCCCGGGACCAAGGAAAACGCGGGGGCTCCTCAAGTGGAGTCCTCGGGGAACGGCGAGAATACGCCTATAGATTATTGCAAAAACTTCATCTCCATGTCTATTGACATATGACTGTTCTACTACGGGCGGATCTTTTGTCACAAGATAGGGAGGTCAAACCGGGTCAGTTCTGCTCCAATTACTGGCGATACAGCGAATAGTCGCTCTGCAAAATTAAGTCACTTCAGTGTGAATGCAGCTTAGAGATGAACAGAAAATGCAGACTAACTTCATCTTCCTCAAGCCAAAACAAGCTCTTGAGCGAAAAGGAAAAAAAAACCCCAGAAAGCAAGTCTCTCCGAGAGTCTCTCCTAGGATGTATAAAAGGAGCTTTGCGGAGTATGGGGGGGGGGGGGGGGGTAACCAGTAGGGAATCCAGCAGGTTGGATCAACTTCTGCATTACGCCCAGAGGAAATCACAATGTCAAGGCAAAAAGTAGCATACCATAGAGATAGGATGGGGTAAAGACTGCAAGAACTAGGTACAGTTTCCGAGTCATTTCGCTGGGACCTTGGTTTCCCGCTTGGCGGTAGGAAAGGCCCCCTCTGGGAGTCCTGGTTTTCCCTCCAAACTTCAAGAAATTTGAACGAGGAGCTTACCCTGCTTGAAACAATTAAGTTTGGCTGTATATCAATTAAATAAGAGCTACGAGCTCATATGGCACTTGTTACGAGTAGGTACAAAAAAGTAGATGAGAACGTCACAAAATACACCCACCATCCAAAAATGCGGTTCGGACCTAGAAATGGGATTTGTAGTTTCACTCAACTCTGAGCATTTCCGGCAGCGCCTCGAATAACCTAGGGCAAATAACTGTTCTAACTTCCAAGATCCAGACCAATAAATCCACTCGTTTGATCCCTAGACCTGCCACACGATATTTCGGTCCTCCTTCCGACTCCCCTACCGCGGCTGAATCTGGTTCGGACTCGTGAACGGATCATCCATAGCATCTTTTCTTACCAGCTATCAAGTTTCACACGAATGTGGGCGTTTTTTGGAAAATCCCCCTACCGTGGTTAGATCCGGTTCGGACCATAAAATATGTCATCAAGGGCATATGCTCTCTATACGTTCCATTTTAAATCGCTGCACTCGTTTGACGCCTATGCGAGCCATAAAATTTCCACGACTCCCCCTCCAAACTCCCCCTCCTGCTGAAACATAAACGTCGCACCTCTGATATCCCATCTCCTCTTCCCGTCCATCAAGTTTGACTGGGATCGGAGAATAGCCTATCTGCTAATTTACGGTTCCCGCTCCCTCCTTCCCCCCCCCTTACCGTGGCCAGATCAGGTACGGACAACAAATAACAAATCTAGGCCGCATAAACTCGACACTGTCCGACTTGCAAATCCCAAAACGTAAGTGGCGGGATACATATGACATCGCAAAAGTTGTCCGTCTGTCCGTCCGTCCGTGCGCACTATAACTCCCGAAAGGAATGAGATATTTTGATTAAACTTGGTGTGAGGATTCTACGGGTCAAGAGTAAGGTCGAGTTCGTAGATGGGCACTGTAGCCGTACATTTAGGGGTGGGGGAGGGGGTTTAAATTAAGGGGCAAATTAAGTATTTTTAAACAGATAATCGTTTGGTCGTTTATGGGGTAACAAGACATGCTGAAAACGATGGTGAAAACCATTTTGTCATCGGACAAGTAGTTCGCCCGGAATCCGAAAAAAAACCGGAAAGTTTCTGAAAAGTAAAAGAATTCTGTAGAGGAGTTCTGTTAATTTGAGGCATCACAGGATAAGTTGTCGATTCTTAGTTGTGATTTGTCTATGATTTTATCCAGTTTTTGTTTGGTCATTGGTTATTTATTTATACTTACGGAAAGCTGGAATACAGTTGTGCGGTTCAAAAATCCTGGCTTGTTAATGTTCGTACTGTGATGTGCAGCCACTAAAGTCCGATGTGGGAGAGACTTTTATAGTGTACGCTCGCGGCATATAAAGCAAGACAAACTTGAGGGCTTAGAAATGTCTAGTAAAGCAAAGGTGCGATTTGCACACACCAAGGAAACAATGGAGGCTTTAGCATTTTCTATGTTCAGAATATGAAGTTTTCACCATCGTGCTCAGCATGTCTTCATACCCCTTCATAGCCTAGGACGAGTTTCCTCGTCCTAGCAAATTAGAAAGTACCGAACTCGTGGGATCATCAGAAATCCGGGCCCCCACCTCCCCCACACTGCCAGAATTCGGTCCGACTATTTCAATGAGTATGTGCTTGTTCATCCGACCAAGTTTCGTTTCGATCCCGCCACTCTGAGCGTTCCCAAAGATGTCCGGTTCCCCCCTCTGACCCCCCTCCCCCAAAGTCACCGGATCCGGTCCGGATTTGAAGTGGGAGGTCTAAGACACGAGGTGGGACGACTTGGTGGCGAGCCAGCACATTTCCCTGAAGTGCTCATTGAGTGAAACCTGATTTCCGAGCTGTATCTGGCCATGGGGGGGGGGGGGGAGTGAGGTCGGTTAGAGGGGGGGGGGGGCTGAAAGCTTGCAACATATGTAGGGACCAAACGAATGGATGAACTGGGATGAAATTTCGATGGTACACACGACGTGGGCATTAGATATGAAATTATGAATATTCATTCAGTCCAAGCTGACTGTGAATCATATCAGATAGTGCAAACGGATACGTCAGCTGAATTTTATTAGAACTACTATCGTGTCTTCACGCTCAAGACACTTAAACAAGTTCATTTTCCAGCTTGAGCCTGAAGAGGGCCCTTGGCAAAAAAAAACGAAATATAGCTCTGATAAAATTCAGCTAACGTATTCATTTTGGGGTTCGGTCCCGATCCCACCTCGCTGGGGAGTTGGAGGGTGCACGGGATATTTGTATTTCTATAAGGGAAAGAAAGCGATCGGTATTATTTACGAAGTACAAACAACTTCCTTGTCAAAGCATGTAGTAAATTCTTGCCACAACCAGATCTTTAATCCAGGCTAGCTGCTGGCCTTAAATATCACGTACAGTGATGAAATAGAATGTAGGGCCTTTACTACAGAAATATTACAATCCTACATCATCTTTCTGACGCAAATCGGTGCAACCTACGTCCGAAATTACGTCAAAGACCATAAAGACTGTCTTTTTTATCGCCATCTGTCTCCCTGCGTTTGCCATAACGAGACCAGCGTTTGAAAAGATCGCCGTTTCATTATCACTGTTCGCCATTGATCACCAAGGTAAAACGCATAGCCCCAAATGAAAAGTCCGGAGCTCAATGATCCAAGTGGTCCTTGTAGTGAACGATCACATATAAGTTTTCAATCGACACGTCTATCATTTCACAAAACTGATAAAACAGGGCAAGTTCAAAAGAGATCGCTGCAAATTATCTATGGCGGTTCCCCCCTACAATACTCTTTTTACCTCAAAGAATTCAAAATTGAATCCTTTTATTCCCGCCGCGAAAAACTATGCCGCCACTTTGGCTCCTCCCTTCTCCAGCACCCCATGTACCATGTATAATATCTCGCCCCCCCCCCCCCCCCCCCGAGAAGTGGCTGAGAAGGTTCCCAAACTGACCCCAATCTTCTGTAACTCTATGCGTTACAGTAGAAGCTTTGTGCCCAGCTTCGTAAAGCAGTGTAATGATCTTTAGCATTATCTGTTGAGAACTTATTTTATTTTTGTTTATGACTAAAAAAACATCGTATTTGGGCTCTGCCCACGAGAGATGTTTTGCTTTATTATTAAATAAATTGAAACTAAAAAAATCGGTAAATTCCAGTCAGACAAGCTTACCGCTAGGCAAAGTTGATTTGACAAAAGAAAAAAATGTACAAGTACAACAAAAGACAAATTGTAGACAGGCAGAGATTGGAGAATCCGGATTCGGATTGGAATCCAGGATTCGTGTTTTTGGCCGGATTCCGGATCCAAATCTTCTGCTTGTTAGGCCGGATCCGGATTCGGACTCGGATTCCAAATCCTCAATCTTGCGAATCCGCTCTAAATTCTAGACTACATCCTTTCGGTTACCGTTTTGCCGATTTTTACACAGTGGGCTTAGGCAATCCAACTTCTTGGTCTCCACCACCAATCCTCAGTAACCTATCACGTTATCTGATTACCTTAAATACCAGTGATTTTTGTCACCTCTGATTTTTAAACTCTAACATATGTACATGATTTGATTTTTGTTAAGGTAGTATTCGATCCGGATTCAATTCCGGATTCAAACCCTCAGCCTGAAATGGTGGATCCGGAATCGGATTCGTACCTAGCACTGGATTCGATTTGAATCCTTTGATGATCGGATTCGCCCATCTCTGTAGACAGGTAGGTCAAGTAACAAATTTTTTGCAAGAAATTACCCGTCCCCAAAACTATACCATCCGGTAAAAAAAAAAAAAAAAAAAAGTCCTTGATGGTCATCGGGGCACGAATGGAGAGACTCTGTAGCTTCCAACTATTTTCGACCCCCTCGCTTCGTTCGATAGGAGAGCGCTGCCGATGCAGAACTGCTTTAAGGCGTTTTTAGCGGTTCAACATTGAGCCATTGTTGATCAACAGTGCGTCCTAGCAACCAACAGAAACCTCTGTGCTGTTTGTCAAAATGACCAACAACTGAAAGTGTTGTTGATCAAGTCTGTTGGTCAATCTGTGGAGTCATCAGCCAGATTTTTTAAACAGAGCGTTCCGGCAAAGATTCACCTCTGTTGATCAACAGGGACGTTTCGGCGGACAACAGTATTTTGTTGGTCAACGCAGTTGATAAACAGAAGAACCGCTAAAAAACGCCTTTACAGGGATGATGTCACTCGATTCGTGGTCTAT
The DNA here is from genome assembly GCA_023053575.1 of Branchinecta lynchi. Classification (NCBI taxonomy): domain Eukaryota; kingdom Metazoa; phylum Arthropoda; class Branchiopoda; order Anostraca; family Branchinectidae; genus Branchinecta; species Branchinecta lynchi. The sequence goes on along the minus strand of JAKZAP010000022.1, from coordinate 17,004,995 downwards.
GATCATTGTCGGCAACTTGAAGATGTTTGGGTGGAGACACTCAACCTCCCTACTCAGTGACCGGTGGTAAGCTTTCTAGGAGCGTGTTCCACCCTACTTAAAGTAGTTACTACGCATGACGTCATGAATTCTGGCTTTTTGCCATCAAGGCTGGAACGATTTTTCTATTTTTCAGCAGGATCTCACGCCAGGTGCGATCCGACCAATCATGTTACAGGGATGCGTAGTTACTACGCTCCCGAGCGTGGTAAGCAAATAGTTACTGTTAGTTACTATTCCGACAAGGTTGGAACGGTCAGCGTAGTAACTTTTCGTGAGGATGGAACGGAAATAGTAACTAATAGTAACTATTTTTAGATGGGTGGTAAGCTTTCTAGGTAGTCATCCGCTCCAGAAGTCGTACAAGTTTTAAAATGAATTGTATATATCAGTTATATTTTGTTTAAGATGACGGTCCTATGTTATCATGTTGTGAAACAGATATTCAGGAATAAATTCGATGATTGATTATTGATCGATAGATAGATAGATGATAGATATCGCTTTTATTCTTTTCAAATTATCATGGTGACATCCAAATTTGTCGAAATCGTCATATATACATGTACACACTCATATAAAAATAAAAGTAAACACTAAATAAGATTAACAATTTGAACGAGAGACGGTACAAACGTCTTTTCATACCGTACATGGTCACATTTTACGTGTTGGAATTTTGGGATCACCGCTGAGGCCGCTCTTGCAGGTCGTTCGCGAGCAGTATTGAACGGTGGCGGAAGTATATACTATGGGTAGGGTGCTCAAGCATTTTCTTACCGGAAGCCATGCACAGTTTCAACCTACGGGACTCAAGTTTAAATTTCTCAAGGAGCTCATTGTAAGGAATTTTGGGGGATCGTGGCATAAATAGTAGGGCATGTTTCTGTATTTTTTTCCACCCGATAAGCCTGGTCTTCAGTAAGGCCAAAGTGCCAAGCTTCCACCATGTATTCTAGCCCCGAACGTATTAAAGAACCATAAAAACGGAGGAAATTTTTTTCAGGGAACCTATTTTTAGCAAGTAATTTCAGCATAATTAGAAGGGCGGTGTGTCCACGCTTTACCATTTCCTTCGTTTGGAGTTTCCATTTTAAATCGTTTGATATAATTAGACCGGGGAGTTTTATTTGGTTTACGCGCAAAGATCTGGAATAGGAGGTTCAAATTCAGGAAAGAAATTGTAAGAATTGCAGACTACTGTTCATTCAAAGCCATGTCTGAGTTTAAAGCTCCGGCCTGTATCTGCGAAATTATATTGGCCTCTTCACTGTTTTGACCTTTTCCACATATTTCAATAACAGAAAGATTGTCAACGTATTTCCATCTTTCTGGTCTGTCAGAAGCTGTATTGTTAATCATTACATGAAAAAGTAGCGGACCTAAAATTGTTCCCTGTGGCACACCGCAGAAAATTGCCTGCGGGTCCGACAAATTATTATTATATTTCAGAATCTGGGACCTATTACTCAAAAATCCTACAATAACTTTTACAATACTGGGGTTAACAATAAATTTATTCAAAAGTTTATCAATTAGAATATTATGGTTTATAAGGTCAAAACCTTTTTTAAAATCAATCACGATTAAATTGATCCATTTGGAAGGTTCATCAATGTTTTTAAAAATAAAATCTGAAAGATTTACCATATAATGGCTGGTTGACGTTTTAGGTCGATTTCCAAACTTTTTGGATCCAGAAGCAGAAATTTTTTTTTTTTTTAGCGAAACTTTCATAGACTTTACTGAAGATTGGGGTTAGGGAAATGGGGCTCACTCCGTCAAAAGCAATGTTTGCATCTTTTGGGGGTATTGGTGTTACATAGCCAACTTTTCAAATAGCTGGGTACTCTGAAGTTGAAGAAATAGTATTGAAACATTTGTAAGGGGTTTGACAACCTTATCTGGGAACGCTTTGATTAAATGAACAGGAATGTCTACTGGTGTCACACCACTACGTTTTAATCGTTTTAATTTGACTAGTACCTCACTTTCTGTAATTTTCGGTAATTCCTTATTATTGTCATTATCAGGAACCGGCTCGACAATATTTAGTTTTGATAGGGATCGTACAATTTTTGCAATATGGATGCTTAGGTCATTAGCAATTTGGAAATCACTTTGATTGGAACTGAACTGTGATAGTGTGAACAGTTCTATGTAATCCACCAATATGAATTTTAAAGCGTCGTTTTAATGAAATGAGTCGTTCTCAGGATGGCCGAGAATCCGTTCCGTTTATTTTTATTTATTTTTGGGGTTTATGTGTGTTTGGAGACGGGATTTTCGTATGTATAGCTTTTTATTTAGTTCTTTGACAAGGAACCGAGTGAGGTCATAATTTTATTCCTCTTTTTTCTTGTTTTTAATTTCTTATACTGTCATGTAGGTTAATTTGTCAAAGAGGGGTTGTTTAACCTCTTTATAGAGGCAAACGTCTTTTTGCTTTAGTTGTATTAACATTTATTCAAACAATGTTTACAACGGATACGTCAGCTACGATTCTTCGTCAGCGATATTTCGGCCCTTCTTGGCAAGGGTCCTCGTCAGGCTGTCAATCATCTGGTTCAACTTCGGGGAAGGAAACAAACCTGTAATCATTGTTTGATTAAAAAATTAAACAAACATTGTTTGAATAAATGTTTCAAATTCAGCTTGGGCTTAAAGAAAATGTATGTATTAACATGATTACTATTGTTTGAATAAATGTTTCAAAGTCAGCTTGGGCTTAAAGAAAATGTATGTATTAACATGATTACTATTATCATTACTATTATTAACAAGTGTATGATTCTGGAGGGTCTTGTTGTTACTAGTATTTTTTTTCTAAGAACTCGTATATAATCAAAAACTAATCCAGTTGAAATAAAAAAAATGTATCTCCATTATGGTGGACTGAGAAGCGTCTAAACAGCCCATACCACCTGCCTCCGAAACTAATCGCATTGGTATCTATCTCTTCTTCTTTTTTTCAGCTAAGATGGATGGTTCTCGGCGGCATGTCTGGGCGATTTGAAGTTCCGTACTTCGATGACAGATATTCCTTCAGCCCGAGCTGACTGCGAATCATATTTGACAATGCAAAACGGATCCGTCAGCTACATTTTATTAGAGCTATAGGTCGGCCCTTCTTGGCCAGACTCCTCGTCGAGCAGCTCGTAAAGGAGCCTTGTCTTTGGTACGATTGCCTAAAACGCGCTTGTCCTGTACTGACTTGCCATTCATGAAATCGTCCTGTGCGGGAACGTTCCGACTGGGAATTGCCAAAATCGACTTGCCGAATGAAAACTTGTCGACTGACAAGCTCCCTTGTGAACTCCCACCCCTGCCATACCTCATGGAAAATATCCACACGATTTTGGTAGATATTTCGGGGACTAGCATTCATTTATTGTTTAAGAATAGATTAAACAAATATTTGTTGGGTAATTGATTTGGTTGTTTAATGAAGATTGGGGCAGGATTGGGGAGGGGAATGGGAATTGGGTATGTTATGGGTGCTTGAGTGAAGAAAGCTGATTTGGAGTGAGTTGAAGTCACTGCGTGTATACAAAAAATGAAAAATAAAAATATTGATTAATAGATCTTGATAATTTGATGTCCTTCTTGCACAGGTGACCTGTTGTCACATATTGAGGCGGGCTATTGGTTTAAGAATATGTTCAACATATTGTTGTAGAAACGTTGAAGGAATAAATTCCTTCCTTCCTTCCTTTACGAAGAAAACTGACCCATTACAATGCAGTTGCAAAGCAGTTGAATATACTTTGACATTAGCCTATATATCCAAATAGTAAAATATGTAAAACTGAAGAACAGTCCCCTATACCTGCAACAATACTCTATATTACTAAGTCCAAAACACGCCAGCCATCCTCGGGAAGAACGAGATAACGTAGCACTAACGACTCAAACTCAACAACTCAATCCTGTGTCAACTAATCACGGTGATATTTGGGAGCAGCTTTGATACCGCTTCTGGCTCTTCCGCTAGGTACAGGGCGATTTTGCATCGGCAACAAGAATTAGTTATCAAGAGCATTAGTCCCATGAGGAACTTGTGTTATTTATGGGTTTGAGAGGGGATGGTTTACCTCTTGGTAAAAGAAGACAATATTTGGGTAAAGTTAGGGTTCTGGTCTTTACTCTTGCCCTATGTGTGGATGCGATAATGAAACTATGAATAATTGTGTGGGAGAGTGTGAGGAACTGAACGGGTTGAGACAAGAGTTGTTGGTGTGAGAGCGTGTGGGAGTGAGTGGATACTTAAGAGAATGAAAGATGAAAGTTTCCAGTCTATTCAACTATTTGCAAAGTTCCTCCGGATAGGGTTAGCTTAGCACACAGGGAAAATTGTATATCCCTGTAAATTTAAATATTGGCATAGTGTTATTGTTTTTATATATTTTTTCTTTTGTTGCTGTGGTGCGATGGCCTTTGTTGGCTTTTATGCATTAAATATCTATAGGCGTATTCTCGCCGTTCCCCGAGGAGTCCTGAGGGAATCGAAGGGAACGGCGAGAATGGAGGGAGTCACTCCATGCGGACTCCGCGTATAGAAACAGCGAGAACACAGGGAATGCTTCCAATATGGGTTTTGTTCGAACAAAAATACATGTAGTTGACGAAATTAGTCTGGGTCTGCTTTATTTTTGGTTTAGTTTATTCTGATTGTTTTTAATTAATTTTACATTGTAACAACACCAGCAAAAATTGATTCCCCTCCGAATCTGAAAGGGAGTCCTTTTTGATGATGGTGATGATAATCGGAGGATTCCCCGTCCGTGGGGAGTCGCGAGAATGCGGGGAGTGAGTCCCTGGGACAAAGACAAACGCGGGGACTCCTCAAGTGGAGTCCTCGGGGAACGGCAAGAACACGCCTTATGTATCTATAAATCGCCAGGGTCAGAGGCTCTGCGATCTAAAGGTTACATTCCCGTACGATCATCATTTACCACATTTCTGTGGCATAAGTGACGTCGTTTTATCAGTCTACCAAAAACGCAAAGCTTTACAGATATCCTGTAAAGGATATCTGCTCTGCAGGCAACTCAGGCAACAGCAAATGTTGCCTGTTGCAGGCAACAGCAACTCAGGCAACAGCAATATCTGCTCTGCCAACCGCTCTGTAGGCAAAACCACTTTTTAAAGGCCATTTTTTCCTCACATTTTGCGGCGTGGTTGAATTCAACTGATCCATGATAAACACGCCACTACACTGTACAAAAAAAATCATGCAGTATTTGCTACTGGGATTAATCTTGTCTTTACTGAGATAACATTACCCCGAATTCGGATTAATCTTATCCCAGTAGAGATAAGATTAATCCCAGTAGTAAATGCTGCACCCTTATTCGGAGAAACTTTTTATAGTGTATCTTCGCTATTTCAATCAAATTCTCAAACGTGTCAAACCCCCCAGAAAAAAAGAAACGAAAACGATTGAAATAACAGCAAGAGCGCGATTCAGGCTGAGGAAAGATTATAGGCGTATCCTCGCCGTTCCCCGAGGACTCCACGTGAGGATTCTCCGCATTTTAGGTTTAGGTTTAAGCTTTAGGTTTAATGAAAAATTGCCGCAATAGCAAAAGCTAAATAATAGGCAAGAAAAAGAAAATAAATAAACACACATTAATAACTAACACATCTAAACATGTACCATCAACAAAAAAACTTAAGACAAAATACAGAAACAAATCAAGAACCGAACGGGCACAAATAACCAAAAACGTGAAGCTTTATTGGTTATTAAAATAATTAGTAACAAGGGGGGAGAATGAGTGGTGCCGACGTGCGGTACTTGATGCTGGAAACGGCTTGAGAAAATTTGAATGTCTCGTTGCGGTTCAGGGAGTTGTTCGGGAAGGAGGTGGCGGAATCTGTTTGATTGCAAAATTTTCTTACCAAAATCAGTTGTTAAATTTAGGCGTCTTTTCTTTAATGGTTCAAGCCGGAGAGTTTTAAGTGCCTGGTCATAATTAGTGTATTTGTGAGAAAGTATGATTTTAACCACCCGCTTCTGGATCGCTTCAATTAAACCATGCAATTCGGACGTAAATACGGGGTTCCAGGCCATTTTTGAGAGGCTAAGATGACATCAGCAAGGAAAAGAGTGTTGTCATGAGAGTGAACTTCCACAAGAAACACATCGACAACACAGAAACAGAAGTTGAGATCAAATCAGTGGACTCTACCAAACTTCATTCAACTATCACTATCATCGAGAAAAACATAAAGTGGAATTCTCAAGCTGACTCAGGCTCATTGTTTCAACCCCAAGTTCACAATTGACGGTCAAACACACTCCAAAACGCAATTGTTCAAAAAATCACTATAAACACAACTGATGCACCTTTTGTCACATTCTTACCTTAAAACATGTTGAAAATACTTGTCAAATGAAGGTTCAGGAGCCTACACTATTTCAGTCAGAAGTTAACCTGTCTATTCCATTAGTGAGCTTTGGTTGTCTTTTTCTCACCACAGAAATTTCCAAAAAAGGTCAACAATATCTCAAAAGAGAGACATCTTCTTCTTCTTCATCCTAGGTTTTCTTACGAGATAATAGCGTGCAAGATGCATTGCCAGTACATGATTTTCTGTGATGACCCACAAATTTTCTGGAGACTTTGTTACGGTTACGGCTGGTAATCCGAATTTGTTTCTGTCACATATTCATTGTTTAACCTAGGTACTTGGAAAAATATGAAAGCAAACTGTATGATTGTTAAAAACAAACATGAATTCAATATTTGAAAACATTTAGTGTTTTAAACAGAGAAGATCTTTATCTTTTTGGCCTGTTTTTGACTTACAGAAATTGACGTCGACTCTCTTGTACTGTAACGATGCGGGATGCCGTAATTCTATTTCCATCACAACAGTGCCTATATATCTGAATTTAGAAAGATTCATCACTGAATATGATTTTAAACACACATCTTTCAACAGGTTTAACTATTTTATACAGGTTGTGGTGCATCTAAGGTACGTCTAAGCTAGAAAACTAATTCCATCGGGTGATGACGGAAATAGAAATCGCCGGAAATAGTATAGGCTCCAGCAGAGGCGTTATTAGCCAAAATGTTTGGGGGGGGGACGAGGTATTTACCGACTGGCTGGTAATTTTTACCGACTTTTTCTGCAGAAAAAACTACTGTTTTCAACAATAATAATGACATTTTTGAAAAAAATCGACTGATTTTCCGAAAAATCCACTGATTCTCAGAAAAACCGACTATTTTGACAAAAAATCAACCAATTTTCAGAAAAAAGTACTGTTTTCATGAAAAAAAATCAACTGTTTTGACGGAAAATAGTGGCACTTTGCGCCAACTCAGTACTACTTACAGACTGGCCAATGGCTTTGGGGGGGGGGCGTCCCCCCCAGTTGACCGCAAATCCTTGATTTTTGGATACCCTATGCCAAACTCCGGATATGTCTAGCGTTTCGCATACCCTATACCTAACGCTGGATACACCATGCCAGGTGCTGGATACTGTAACCCAGTAAAATATTGATGATTTAAATGAAGCTAAAAAATCAACCAATCAGAACTCCTTTCTATTGAGGTATGTCAGGGTTAGGTTACCAACAGGTATCCAGCATTTGGCATAGGGTATCCAGCGTTAGGCATAGGCTATGCTAAATGCTAGATTTACCCAGCGTTTGGCATAGGGTGTCCAAAAATCAGGGATTTGTGCAGTCTAGTACACTAGCCCCATTTCAGGCACGGTGCTCAAACGGGTAGCACCATGCCTGGGGGCTAGACGTTCAAGCACTGTACCTGGGATTTCATGTATGGTGCATGGATTTCAGTATACATTGCATACAGAAAAAACACAGTTTCTGTTATCACAACAGAGCACTGGCTCGGACAGGGCTGAAATTACTACTATTAATTAGAGAAATCAAAGAAAATCCTTTACATATTTTTCACAACAAAAACAAAAGGGCTCTAATGATGATGGAGATGAAAAACTTAACAGCACCCTATCTATTTTCCATGTATTTTCCCTATCTATTCGCCAAGAGCCAATATTCTGGTTTGCTGCTAGGTAGAAAAGCTGAGGCACAGGACACTTTGCATGCAAAACCCTTGACCATGTAGAAAAGAAAATGAGGTTTTTCACATCTGTCATCAGCCCAGGCCTTTTGTTTTTGTTGTGAAAAATATATAAAGGATTGTCTTTGATTTCTCTAATTCATGGTAGTAATTTCAGCCCTGTCCGAGCTGGTGCTCAGTTGTCATGACAGAAATTGTGTTTTGATGTATGCACTGTATACTGAAATCCATGCACCATACATGAAATCCAAGGTACAGTGCTTGAACGTCTAGCACCCAGGCACACCCAGGCATGGTGCTAGACGTTTGAGCACCGTGCCTGAAAAGGGGCTTGTGTACTAGACTGGATTTGAGGTAGACTGGTCCCCCCCTCCCCCCCCCCCAGTTGTGATGCCTCTGGGCTCCAGTACCTGGACAGTTTTTGTTTAGTAGACCAGCTTTTCTTGTTATATGGAAATCAACACCTTGAGAGTGGAATGCTGCTAGTCAGTGCCTTGACCAGGCTGGTCAGTCTTGAACAAAGAGTGTCTTCTTTTACTCCACAATAGTCACATACTGTACAGTACTGGAGACTGCAGGAGACTCAGTTTTTCCTTTATTTTGAACTAGGTTTCCGATTTCAGTAACAGCCTGGATACTGCCTGGATCAGGAATTTATAATTTTCATGCTGACTCCTAAATCTAATCTTCTTGGCAGCTGTTTGGCAGTGCCTCATTTAAATCTCCTATAGCCTAATAGAATTTCTACTGTGCTATGATTCCATAACTGACCCACCTGCTGGCTGAGAAGCTTTGAAGTTCTATTTCACACTATTCACATAAGTAGGATATTCTACAAAATGTCCATCATTCACAGCACTTGCAATTTTGTAGTGCTTGGAACAAAGACTATTTACACTAGCCTAGATATTCTTTGGCTTAGAATCCTACTTCTTACTCTTCCAGTATCGGTTTTTCATAGCGCTGATTCGCGATAGTGACCTTTGATAAAACAACACTGGCGGAAACTGTCGTACTCGTTACCGTCCGTACCGGAACGTACCACGTATTAGCCTTACTGAAAACCTACCTGAGAATCAAATCCATCGATTTGAGAGAAGTTTCCAGTGTCAACTTGAAAAGTCTTATTTTCCAGTTCTTACCTCTCGAGTTTTACTAAGTTGGAAAAGCAGGAAGTAGGAAGGAACACCGAACAAGCTAGTATCAGCTACTCCAGTGAAACGGCAGCTACAAAAGCAGGACAATCCTCTGCCCTAGGCAGGACCCTCTTCCCAAAATCTTGGCATAGCAAAATTTACCAAGCAACCGGTTGTGGCGATCGGTGATAAGACAGCCGTGCCCTAACACGGTCACACAGACGCAAACAGTGCTGCTGAATATCATCAAGATATTCATTATGGATTTCCGTCTTCATCCTCTTAAGTGCAGGAAGACGGACCCATCAATTGCGGAGTTAGGAACTGCGAGTGTCATGCAGAGGCGTCACTAGCTTTTTACATTTGGGGGGGGACGTCCGATTTGTGCCGACGGTCTAAGAAATGTGCGGCAAAAAACGGCTAACATTTCTCACCAGCATAGAATAGGACCGGTGTAAAAGTAACTGTAATGCATCAGTTCAGATTATTCTTCAAATGCAAGTTCGTGAATTAAACTTCACACATTCGGCTTTTCCTTTCAGCTTTTGCTAAAACGCGAAGCTTGACTGCACCGAGACAAGTTCAAGTAGACTACAATTGCTGCTGTTGCCGGAAAGTCGCTCCATCCGTTTTCTGGAACTTCTTAGAGTCTCCGTATTTCATCAACGGTAAATGATAGAATTTGTAAGAGAAGCAGTTAAGTTTTAGCCTACAAAAACAAACAAAAAATGGATTTCGAAAATTTTCGCCTGTGGCGCTCGATTCAATTTTCTATTGGCTATAACAGATAGTATATGTTACTGCAATCATGCCCGGCAAGATATTCTCCATGTGGGCTTCGCCAAAATGCCGCCTAATAGTTGGCTGATCGTCGTTCATGCTGCCTTTTATTCTTATTCTCCCTACGTAATCGTTTCTGTTCCATAATTTAAAGCTCGAATTCTTAGTTCTAGGATTCGGTAAATTTTTTGAAAGATTCGGCAAAATTTTGGCTCTGCACCCCCCCACCGAAAATGCACTTGCGACGCCCCTGGGCATACCATATGCCTAACCCTGAATGCAGTATGCTAAATGCTAACTAATCTAATCAAATATTGATGACTAAATGAAGCTCAGAAATCAACCTATCAACAACCCCTTCATATTGGATCAGGTCAGGTTAGGGTACCAACAGGTATCGAGCGTTAGGCAGAGTCCAATCCAAACCCTAGATATACTTAACATTGGGCATAGGGTATCCAAATTCGGGGTTTTGTGGTAGACTGTACTAGCCTATATATTAAACATCAACAATGGCGAAATATGGAAAGTCAGCTGCGGTATTGGTCAGTCAGTGATATTGCAGCCCTTGTTTCCAAGGTCCTTGCCAGGCTGTTGCTTGACGACGGTGCTCGCGGTCAAAACTGCAGTTTCAGTTACGATTTTCTGTATGTTTTTGTTCAGGGGGATTGGTCGGGGGGGGGGGGGGTCGCCAGGTTGGTTTTCGTGAGGGATGGTACCGGAGGGGGGTCGCCTAGACCAGTCAAGCGAACGATCCGGTAGCCACACGAAACCTTTACATCTCTAGTAGGCCTATAGTAATTTCCCCTCTCTTTGTAGGTCGGGAACATCGTGCCCGAATGTACGGATGCCGGTATCGCAGAACATGCTGAAACAAATGAATTCACCAGTGGGGTGACGCGTATGCAAGCTCAGTTACAAAAGACAAAAGGAAGCTTTCATCTGTCATGACTGTCCTGGGAGGTCGAATGAAGAGAGGTAAAGATTAGAATTTTTTTTCTTAAAGCACAACTCTTACTAGAAATTTTCTTTTCACGATGGCTCAGACATATGGTTTTTCGAAAATACCATTACTCCCTATGTGAAATCAGCGATTTTCGTGTTAGCACTTGTCGACTCTATTCATCCTCCGCACTTTGACCTCGGATGCCGGACATTAAATATTTAAAACTGTACGTGCCATCTTTGAAAAGCGGGGAAATCAGCTTTAATTTGAAAAAGGGTCTAGAGATAATAGAAAAGTCAGAATAAGCAAGAGTGGTCCTTTAAGTTGAAGATTGCGTCATGTGATGCCCGAATGATGAAGAAATGACGTTAATTGTCTAAAAGTAGACCAAATCTAGGCTTGTTCTTTAAATAATTCACATAAATCGTTCTGGAATAGTTCTTTAAAGCATCCGTGCCAGTATCTACGTCCATTCGTTCTTGGTCCCCACACCCTTTTGTGTTTCAGTCGCTGAATCAGGAATTCTCTTTACATAGTTTTCCTTCGCGGAATAACATGATGATGACATGCACGGTAATAGGAAATTCTGGAGTCTGACCTATTACCTTTTTTTTGCACAGCCTATGTTTTCTCCTGATCAGGATCGAACGCTCAAAGTTAGAGAATCAGGAAGCGAATCCCAGAATTTCCTAATTTTATTTCTTGGTTTCCAGATATTGAAAATGCAAAGAAAAAAGGTGCAAAACTATTCAGACCTTTCGTGTCGCTAGTTTTAGAAAGAATATACGCGGTTACTATCTTCTCCAACTTTTTGTTTGCCATCTAAGCAGATGGCCATGTTTTGGTCAGCTGTTTTATTATCACCCCGAAAGAACGACCATAATTCCTCTACGTGGTTACGTTACGACCAGACGGTCTGGGTCAGTGGTCAGGACCTTGAATTCCTGCCAGGATTTTCCGTACCATCATCACTTTCATACGGAAAAGGATTTGTTCAAATTTATGATGAAAGTGAAGAAAATCCGGCCGGGAAATTCGGATCGTGTGTTCGCACTATTGCTAGGAAAAGATTTGTGTGCAGTAACCAATTGTTTTAATGGAAAGACAAGATTAAGTCCAAGTATAACTAGACCTACGTTGCCCGGGCAACGTGAAGTGTTGCGGCAACCTTTGTCCGGCTTCGCCGGCTAAAGTGTTGCGAGAGCAACACTTTGGTTTTGTTTCTTCGCTGTCGGTTAAATGCTGAAATTGTCAACTTATCGAAGCTTTTAAAACGGTATGTTCTAAAAAGAATAATCACATAATCAAAAGCTGTTGTTTAGCGTTGTAAAACCAACAACAAAACAATATCGGAAGAAGGCTATCCGTAACATTTCAGGATTAAAATACCATAGATGACACTATTAATTATTACAAAACTACCTTCTTGGTTTACATTACCGTATCGTTTGTACCCGTTGCGTAAACAGTTAATCCTAGGTTATAGCGATAGACCATCGATACAAACTTTCTTACTGTCATATTTACAGAAATCGAATACAATGTGCACCAATTTTCAAAAATTTCTAGCCCCTCGTGAACCGATCTTACTTACAAGTCCCATGCATGTCTTACAATTGGGAACAAAATTGTTCTTACCATCGAATACACCTGAGACAAATAACAGGGATACCAGCTAGCAAAAGCTGCAAACTCCTCGTTGCCGAAGATGATTATGAGCTAACAGTCGACTGTTGCTTACAGTCGACTGTTGCTTACAAGTCCTTTACATGTCTCGCAACTGGTATCGCCTATTTTTGGTTTCAGTGTGTACCTTATTCCTGAAGTTGTCAACCCCTTGAAACTTTCAAACTGGTTTATCTCATGAAGGATTTTTGTTCAAAAGAATGGATGGCATATATTTTGATCAGCTCTTCAAGGGCTATCGATTGCCATAACCACAACAAAAGCATATCGGAAAAAGGGACTAAATTGACTTTGCAGTCAGTTGAACTTTATCCTTTTCAATCGTAGACATCGTGACGGATGAAAACTTGGAATAATATCCTATATAATCTAGTTGGTATTATAAAGCTATCCGTACCTTCTTAGGATTAAAATACCATAGATGACACTAAATTATTACGAAACTACCTTGTTTTACATTACAGTATCGTTTGTACCCGTTGCGTTAACAGTCAATCCTAGGTTACAGCGATAGACCAACGATACAAACTTTCTTACCGTCAGATTTAGATAAATCGAATACAATGTGCAACAATTTGCACAAATTTCTAGCCCCTCGTGCACCGATTCTACTGACAAGTCCCTTTCCCGTGATAGACATCAAGTTCACCGGATAAAAATAATGGGTACACCGACTAGCAAAAGTTGAAAACCTCTCATCGCTGAAGATTTGTGTAGCATAACAGCCGATTATTACTTACAAGTCCCTTGTATGTTTTACATTTGGGAACCAAATTGTTCATCAAATGACAGGTACGCCAACTAGCGAGAGCTGCAAACCCCTCATTGCCGAAGATGATTATGAGCTAACAGTCGCCTGTCGCGTACAAGTCCCCTAAATGTCTCACAACTGGTATCGCCTATTTTTGGTTTCAGTGTGTACCTTACTACTGAAGTTGTCAACCCCTTGAAACTTTCAAACTGGTGTATCTCATAAAGGAATTTTTTTTACCAAAAAATGGATGTCATATACTTTGATCAGCTCATCAGCGGCTATCGATTGCCGTCGAAGTTGAACTTTATCCTTTTCAATCGTAGATATCGTGATGGATGAAAACTTGGAACAATATCTTATATAATCTAGTTGATATTATAAAGCTATCCGTAACTTTTCAGGATTAAAATACCATAGATGACACTATTAATTATTACAAAATTGCCTTATTGTTTTACATTACCGTATCGTTTGTACCCGTTGCGTAAACAGTTAATCCTAGGTTATAGCGATAGACCATCGATACAAACTTTCTTACTGTCATATTTACAGAAATCAAATACAATGTGCACCAATTTTCAAAAATTTCTAGCCCCTCGTGAACCGATTCTTACTTACAAGTCCGTCTCCCGTTATTGACATCAAATTCACGGGAAACAAATAATGGATACACCAGCTATCAAAAGTTGCAAGCCCCTCATCGCTGAAGATGATTATTGCATAAGCTTTTTAAACGGGATGTTCTAAAAAAATTAATCATATGATCAAAAGGTATTCTTCAGCGTTGTAAAAACAACAACAAAATAATATAGGAAGAAGGGACTAAATTAACTTTGCAGTCAGTTGTACTTTATCCTTTTCAATCGTAGACATCGTGACGGATGAAAACTTGGAACAATATCTTATATAATCTAGTTGGTAATAGAAACCTATCCGTAACTTTTCAGGATTAAAATACCATAGATGACACTACTAATTATTATGAAACTACCTCATTGCTTTACATTTTCGTTTGTATCCGTTGTGTAAACAGTTAATCCTCGGTTACATTGATAGACCATCGACACAAACTTTCTTACCGTCAGATTTATAGAAATCGAATACAATGTGCACCCATTTGCAAAAACTCCTAGCCCCTCGTGAACCGATTCCTACTTACAAGTCCCTCTCCCCTGATATACATTAAGATAACCGGAAACAAATAGTGGGTACTCCAGCTAGCAAAAGCTGCAAACCCATCATCGCAGAAGATGATTGTAGCATAACAGCCGATTATTACTTACAAGTCCCTTGCATATCTTGCCATTGGGAACCAAATTGTTCTTACCATCGAATACACCGGAAACAAATAACAGGTATACCAACTAGCAAAAGCTGCAAACCCCTCATTACCGAAGATGATTATGGGCTAACAGTCGACTGTTGCTTAAAAGTCCCCTATATGTATCATAACTGGTATCGCCTATTTTTGGTTTCAATGTACCTTACTATGAAGTTGTCAACCCCTTTGAAATTTTCAAACTGGTGTATCTCATGAAGGAATTTTTGTACCAAAAAATGGATGACATATACTTTGATCAGCTCATCAATGGCTATCGATTGCCGTCGAAAAAAAAATTCTACCTGTCTTAGTTCAAAAGTTGACTTTTTTGCCGTAGGCCAACTTTCTAACGTCACGACTTAGAAAAGGAGCAAAGGATGAGCTCTAGTTTCTTTAGCAATGAGAGAACTTTTAAAGTTTAAGAGGCTCATCTGATACCGTTACTCTACCACAAACCAAAGTGCAAAAAAAAAAAATTATAAACTCAGCTGAAATCGTCGCAGACATGGACAGAAACAATAGATGGCAGCACTTTCGGACCCGTGGGAAAAAGCCACTTTTTTGTCTCTGTAGATTTTTCTATTCATCAATCAAAGAACATATGTTGGCTGTGGGGCCGGGTAACTGCCGCATATATTTAACACTTATAGATTTTAGTCCATCTTCAATTTGAAACTGGTGCCTGCCTGCTTGCGTGCTAGAACGGAGCTTTCCACTGGAAAGCAGAAACATCTTTTGATGAAACGAAAGGTTCGCTACACAACTTCAGATAGTCCTCTCTGACATAGGCTATACAACTCCACTTCACTTCGCAAACCGTAGGCTCTGGCTCGATGACAAGCAAAAACCATCCTTATTGGCCCCAGGCAAGAGTTCTACGGAGCTTTCCAAAATGTAATGTCATATTCATCAATCCGGCCTAAGGTCCACACTTTCCGTAAAAACCGCACAGGTTAGACCCTTCTCAGTTACCAGGAATAAAATGAAATCGGAGTCATAGGAAAAAAAAAAAAAAAAAAAAAAAAAAAAACGAGGACAAAATCAAAGTGTTGCTCTCGCAACACAAATCCACTGAAATAAAAATTGTGTACTTTAACGTTGGATCTGGTAGGTGCGAGATTCGTAGGCGAGTCCAATCTTTCAAATGTCGGGGGTGGGGGTTAAGAGGTGGTGTATTTTTTCCTTTTGATATCGATAAGGGCGCACACAAAATATGGAAGTAGTGTATCGTTGAACAAAACAATAACTTTGGGTCAAAGTGTCAAATGGTTTTTTTTCTAGATACCCTCTTAAGAAAGCTGCTTTGGTGGAAGGGATGCAACCGTCTGATATTGTTGCAAAGCATCATGCAGAGAGAACGCAGTTTTCGTGTTTGGAGATCAGCTGAACTTCAAAACCCCGGTGGAGGCAGTTTCAGCATCAATTGGTATCTACATGAATATTCCTATTTTCCCGTCTTACCTTAAGTTTTCACGTTGTGGGCCCTTTTATTTTAATGGCACTTGCAGCTTCGCTCAAGTGCCATATACCGATCACTTTTCGGTCGGTCAGGCCACTGCTCTCGAGGTATTTCCAGAAGTGCTAGGACGATGAAGCTTGGCATGCATATCAGGAACTCGACGATACTAACTTGGAAATTGTCACTTCCCCGATCCGACTACCGTGGGGGGGGGGGGGGTGAGTGGATGGAAGGGGAATGCGGAAATTTGAGGTACGTATAACTTAGGAACGGGTGATCGATACTAATGAAACTTGATATCTGGAAAGACTTCGTGTCTCGGATGTACCATTTCAAGCCCGGACCGGATCCGATAAATATGTGGGGGGGAGTCGGAGGGGAGAACAGGAAATCTTGTGACACGCTTAGACTGGAGCCATTGGGATGAAACTTGGTTGGAAGAACAAGCACAAGCCTTAGATACATCAGTGACAGAACCGGACCGGGTTCGGGCACTGTGGGGGAGTTGGAGGGGGGGGGGGGGGTCGCAATTCCGGTGATCGCGAATTTAGGTACTTCCAGATGTGCTAGGACGATGAAACTTGGCTCGGAAATTAGACACTTGACAAGGTTGGCTTAGAAATTGTTAGTTCCAAGATCCTACCATCCCTTAAAGTACTAATTCTAACAGCAAAGTACAAAAAATACTTCTAAGCAAAATATACATTTTCGTGATCCCTATGAGCCCCCATGATCATTTTTGCCTCAAATGTTTTACTTACAACTGAATTCCTCAAAGTACAAACAATACTTTTGAGTAAAATATACATTTTCGTGCTCCCGATGAGCTCATCATCATTTTTGCTTCGAGAGTTTTGATTACAGATGAATTTCTAGCGCCCTTAAAATGCGCATCATCACAGTCAAATGCATTACCAAACGATAAATTTCCTGGTTTCCAAGGACCCATGATCATCAAGGGTTTTGCTTACAAAAGATGAGAACAAACCCACGAACTGACGAATCCGTACTTTCATCCTCTGACCCAAACTTAAGTGCCATATGAGCTTCCAGCTCTTTGTTAGACTTGATAAACGGTTTATCTTTTTGACTTACCCTTGAAGCGGTGATATGTCTTTTGGGATTTACTGCCACTTATCTTTAAAAGTTGATACGTAGGTCTATCTTATATACACATCTATTCGAAGTGCAATGTTTTTGGTGACCATAACGTTTGTATTAATTTATTTCTCTGTCAGTTGTTCGATCTGAAGCAATAAATCAAAATTAGTTCTTACACGTGTGTTCAAGGACTTCCGTTAATGATATAGGCTATGGTAGCGGCTGACAAGGACTTTAGGATCCTTCCAACGAGGTGTTAGAACCGTTGCTCTGGGTGTATTATGTTTAAAGCACAATGGACACTTCTAATGCTTTACTTTGTATTAAATGCTTCACAAATAAACATTTCCGACTTCCTTTAGAAGGCGCTACGAAAATCGGCCGTTTTCTTGTTATCCCATGTCTTTACCTCTCTGGCATTTCGGCGATACAAATCTCAGGAGCTGGGATATCATGGCAGGAAATTCAAAAACTCCCAGCAATGCTTGATAGAAAAGGACATATTTGAGATGTCACCAAAGTCAAGCCGCAGATGCAGTTTACCTGATTGTTCTAGTGTTTCATCAGAAGTTCCATGGCTTAAAGTGCCTATTAAAAGTTTTTCTTTGTGGAATAGTGTTGTGAAGCTTGATTGCTTTGCTTTATAAAACGTACCAGAATATGCAATAAGCCTATTCAAATCTGAATTATACAAGCTGATTTATGCATAAAATAAAGATCTAATAACTATTATAGAAACATCACTTTTATCTTTGTCCAAGCTAGTAAATTGAGCATGTACTGGCCCAAAAAAATTACGCTTTGAAATATCACAGAGAGGAAGCTGTTGAAAAAGCTGCTGATCCAGGGGGTAAGCATTGTTCCTAGGTTGTTACAGAGTGGGATTGGGGTAGTTTGATGTGGCCATTGAACTTTAGCTTCTAGTGTCGGTATTATACTTCCACTTTTGCAGCTGTAACTCAGCTGCAGCATGCGTCAGTTTCGGAATCACACGGGTAAAAAATGTTGACAGAAAGTGTCGGCGTGGTTGAAAACGACTAATCAGGAAGTGTTGAAACCAAATGTGTTTATTTACCACGGAAATAAAGTGTTATACACTTTTCTTACACTTGTTCTAAAACTGTCTTACAGCTGAAAACGCTGGGGAACCTGGGAAAACGTTAATAGAAACTGTCTAATGAGCAAAGACTGTTGTGCCAAATCTGTCGAATCACAGAAACGTAAATAGAAACTGTTTAATGAGCAAAGACTGTTATGCCGAATCCGTTGAATCGCAGAAACGGACGGAAATAAAGTGTTATACACTTCCTAAAACTGTCGGAAGATTAAAAAAAGGTTGGGGGCCGAGGGAAAATGTTAACAGAAAGTGTTGAATGAGCAAGAACTGCTTTGCCAGAACCGTTGAAACGTAAAACGTTTATTTACCACGGAAATAAAGTGTTTGCGCCATATGGAGATTGCGAATGGGAAAAAAAGTGTTGAATTTAGAGGAAAGTGTCGTAAAACTTTTTACAGTGTAAGCGCCGCAGGCGGAATTTCTTAGTTCTGCCTTTTTTCAGAAAACATTTTTCCATACCTATACCATACAAGTTTTTCAACGTTTTCCAACGTTTCTTCTATGTTTTTCAAACCCCCAACAATGTCATTCCTAAAACGCCAACAAAATGAAACACCGATTTTCCAAATAGAGAAAAAGCTACTACAAATTGCGCCGCTGGCGAAGTTCTGTGTAAAACCAATTGTAATGCATCAGTTGAGGTTATTCCTTAAATGTAATTTCGTCTATTAAAGTTCACATCGTCGGCTTTTCCTTTCAGCTTTCGCTAAAAGCGGAGCTTCCAACGACTGTACCCATAACAAGTTAAAAGTAAGCGCCGCGCCGGCAAATTTTTTTGTTTAATCTGCCTTTCTTTCGAAAATATTTTGCTATATCTACCATACAAGTTCTAGCTTTTAATAACTTGCAAACCCCCAAGAATGTCAATCCTAAAAACACCAGCTAAAAGAAACACCGATCTTCCAAATAGAGAATACTTCAAAATACGAAGCAGGCAAAACTTTGCGGAAAACTAATTTTAATGTGTTAGTTCAGATTGTTCGTATGTCGTATATTTAAATTCACACATTCGCCTTTTCGAACTTTAGCTAAAAAGCGAAGCTTTCAACGATTACACCCAGAATAAGTTGAACTAAGCGCCGCATGCGAAGTATTTTAAATCTGTATTTTTTTCTGTAAAAATTTGTGCCCGAGAAATGTTTGCAGAATTTGATTTCTTACGTATAAGAAGACCAAAGATTTCTTCCAAATAGAGAATACTTCAAAATACGAAGCAGGCAAAATTTTGTGTAAAACTAATTTTAATGTGTTAGTCAGTATACGACATGTTCGCATGTCGTATACTTAAATTCACACATTCGCCTTTTCGTTTCAACTTTAGCTAAAAAGCTTTCAACGACTATATCCAGAATAAGTTGAACCAAGCGCCGCATGCGAAATATTGTAAATCTGTATTTTTTTTCTGTAAAATTTGTACCCGAGAAATGTTTGCAGAATTTGATTTCTTACGTATAACAAGCCCGAAGGTTTCGATGGGATCCCAAAAATCCAATATTTGATCTAAACAATTGAGTCTTGTCTTCGCCAGGTCCAGTCTTCGCCAGACTCCTTGAACATTTTTAATATCAAAATTCAGAAACAGACCAAGGCCAAATAGCTAATCATATGTCAAAACCAAGTTCAGACATGGATTCAGCATGCGTGTTTATCCCTATAAGTCATATATATTTTGATGAAAACTTCCTGCCTTACTTCTGCTAATTTTCCGGTTTTGACTGAATTCCGGAACTAATTGTCGCGGTGTCAAGGCAAAACCACGTATCTCGACCTTTTTAAGATTTTCAGGTTTTAAAACAGTTTTGTTTTCCGAAAAATTCTGCTTCGAATCGTCCATAACTCGTATTTTTCTGAAGCATATTGACGGAGTTGCAGCTAGCGGAATAACCACGTATCTCCCTCTCCCATCTTAGAGTGTCAAGGCAAAACCACGTATCTCGCGACTATGTAGTATTGCTAATGTTGTAAAATGCATTAAAAAAGAAAAAATGTATAGCCACGAGGACATAATAAAACGCGGTATATATAAATACGCGTGCACAATGTCGCTGTGTTTATAAATACGCGTGTAATAATTGCACTTAAAATCCGTGTGCTATAATTTCATAGTTTAAGAAACACGAACCCGCAAGCGATTTTGCAGATTGCAGCTTCTATGAGCAACTGGATGCGAAAAAGTTGATAGTAGGTCGGCATAGACAACCGAGTAGACAACTATATAAGCTAGTTCAGCTACTGTGGGGAATGAAACCGGAATCGTAAATTCAAAGTACATGCTCGATGGATGCAAAAATATGGTCTCATTTGAAATTACCAATCTCTGTAACTTCAAATTTTGAACAATGCTAACTTCAAATTTTGAAACAACGCTACTAGGTGTAGTGATCTCTTCTGACCTTTCATGGCATGAAAATACAAAGACAATTGTAAAGAAAGCTAACAGCGTAAGTCAAATGCTAAAAACACTAAAAAAGTTTCGGGTTCCTAAGGACAAGCTAAAGCTAATGTTTTGCTCTTTCATTCGACCGTTAGTCGAATATGCTTGTTCGGTTTGGCACTTTGCTCTTACCCAAGGTGAAACTTATACAATAGAGCGAGTTCAGAAGAGATCGCTGCAAATTATCTATGGCGGTTACCTCAAAGAATTTAAAATTGAATCCCTTTCTTCCCGCCGCGGAAAACTATGCCGCAACTTTGGCTCCTCCCTTCTCCAGCACCCCATGTACCGTTCATTCCTTCCCCCACCCTTTGTTCCTGTAAGATCTCGTCCCCCCCCCCCCCTGAGAAGTGGCTGAAAAGGTTCCCAAACTGACCCAAATGTACTGCAACAATATGCGCTACAGTAGAAGCTTTGTCCCTAGCTTCGTAAAGCAGTACAACGATCTTTAGCATTTATCTGCCTTGTTATTTTTATTTTCTTTTAAATTATCTGTTGACAACTTATTTTATCTCTGTTTATGACTACAAAAACATCGTATTTGGGCTCTGCCCACGAGAGATATGTTTTGCTTTTTTATTAAATAAATTGAAATTAAATAAATTGAAATGATCAGACATCCGTATGTGGCCGTCAATTCACTGCATTCGGCAGTGGAACGGAACACGAACGAAATCACAGTTTTTGCTCAGTCAGTGGTATGTAATCCTCCGATCAGCCGGACATGATCCTTTCCCTTTTAAGGTTGTTGTCCTTTGTCACTCTTCCAGTTACTTAAGTTGCGTTTTATTGGATTCACTTTTGTTTCGTCAAAGTTTGTAGTTTGGCTCTTGTTTTGTCTTACTTGCGTGTTATTGAGTTTTTGTTTCCGAAAAGTCAAACTACACCAAACTACGTCGGCGAGGTAGTTTGTAGTTTGAGTTCCGTAGTTTCAGGTTCGAAACTACAGCAAATGGAATGGACAAATAAAACGGCTTTTAAGCGAAACTACGCCGAAACTACCGCAACTTTAGTTATCCTTTTGTTTAAACTGTGCGTCACAGGGTGCAGTGGAAAACCAGATTCCCTGCATTTTCATCCTCAAGTTGAAAAAATCTAAATTTTTCCGTATGGAGGTGATGATGGTGGCCAAAATCCGGGCAGTAATTCATCTAGAGCGTGTTCCATCCTGCTTACCGTAGTTACTACGCATGACGTCACGAATTCTGGCTTTTTGCCCTCAAGGCTGGAACGATTTTTCTATTTTCCAGCAGGATCTCACGCCAGGGGCGAATCCGACCAATCACGTTACAGAGATGCGTAGTTACTACGCTTACTACGCTCCCGAGCATGGTAAGCAAATAGTAACTATTAGTTACTATTCCAACAAGGTTGGAACGGTCAGCGTAGTAACTTTTCGTGAGGATGGAACGGAAATAGTAACTAATAGTTACTATTTCATCGGAGCTACGCTAATCGAGAGGCAAAAGGGGCCTATTTCTCTAGGAAGAAGCGAGGGGGGATCACTGGACGTTTATAGGTCCTATAATACGTGTACACCAGGAGGCACGGAGACAGGTCGGAGGCAGGGCCTGAAACATAACCGGAGGCACAGAAATCTGTACACGTTGCGACGGCAATAATTCCCCTCGCGGGGAGAAGCCAGTGATCAAAATACAATTCTAAAATCAATGCTTCCGAAGAAAAATTGAAGGAGCTGATGGCCGAATATGGTAATCTCAAGACTAAAAGGAACGGTTCTGAAGCCTTATTTGAACCCAACGAAGACGAAGAGACACAGACTCACTCGAATGCTGAATTTTGAATCACATTGTCGAAAGTTACAAAATGTGCCTCGGTTGTAAGTTTAATCCGATGTAGTTTCTGAGATACGTGGTTCTTCCTTGTCACTTTTTGGGATCCCACAACGTAAGTGGAGGGATACCTATGACATCGCAAAAGTTGTCCGTCTGTCTGTAAGCACGATAACTCTCGAAGGGAATGAGATATTTTGATGAAACTTGGTGTGAGGATTCGCTGGGTCGTCGGACCAGTCAAGTTCGTAGATGGGCTT
Organism: Branchinecta lynchi; assembly: GCA_023053575.1. Lineage (NCBI taxonomy): Eukaryota > Metazoa > Arthropoda > Branchiopoda > Anostraca > Branchinectidae > Branchinecta > Branchinecta lynchi. Next base: position 16,982,103 of record JAKZAP010000022.1, on the reverse strand, counting down.
TGTAGCCCTACATTTAGGGGTGGGGGAGGGGTTTCAAATTAAGGGACAAACAAAATATTTTGAAATAGCTAATGTGATAGTCGATTATGGTCTAAGAAGACATGCTGAACAAGATGGTGAAAACCATTTTGTCATCGATCAAGTAGTTCGCCCGGAATCCGGCCAAAACCGGAAAGTTTGTTAGAAGTAAAAGTTTTATTTTAAGTTGATTAGATGTTCGATTTAGGGGTAGAAAGACATGCTGAAGACGATGGTGAAAACCATTTTCTCGACGGACAAGTAGTTCGCCCGGAATCTGGCCCAAACCGGAAAGTTTGTTAAAAGTAAAAGTTTTATTTTAAGTTGATTAGATGTTCGATTAAGAGGTAGGAAGACACCCTGAACACGGTGATGAAAACCATTTTCTCGACGGACAAGGAGTTCGCTCGGAATCCGGCCCAAACCGGAAAGTTTGTTAAAAGTAAAAGTTATATTTTAAGTTGATTAGATGTTCGATTTAGAGGTGGGAAGACATGCTGAAGACGATGGTGAAAACCATTTTCTCGACAGACAAGTAGTTCGCCCGGAATCCGGCCCAAACCGGAAAGTTTGTTAAAATTAAAAGTTTTAGTTGAAGTTGATTAGATGTTCAATTTAGGGGTAGGAAGACACCCTGAACACGGTGGTGAAAACCATTTTCTCGACCGACAAGTAGTTCGCCCGGAATCCGGCCAAAACCGGAAAATTGGTAGAAGATAAATTTTTTTTTGTAGTTGATTAGGTAACCGATTTAGGGGTAAGAAGAGATGCTGAATCCGTGTGTGACAATCATATTTTACCCGGACATGTAGTTCGGCCAGAATCCGGCTGGAGTCGGAAAATTTGTTATAAGTTAAATTTTTATTTGAAGTTGATTAGATGTTCATTATTAAGGACCAGTATCGGGCAGCAAAGCTGGCTTTTCTAGCTTGGCTGTGGGCTGGCAAGCAGCCTGGTGATGAGCTTGATGCAAGACGTCGGTCCCTCAACCGATCGTTTCGAAATGCGTTAAGGTGGTGCAGAAAGAATGTGGAGAGTCTGAAAGCATCCGCCCTTGCCAGATCACTACTTCATTGTAAGTTTAAGGAGTTTTGGAACCGTGTTGCTAAATGCAATAAAAATTCTGTCCCTAAGCCTGCTGAGACTGTCGGGGGTGTTTCAGGGCCTGCCCAGATTGCTGAGCTTTGGGGAAGGCATTTTGGCGAGGTGTTTTCGTCAGTGCCGTCTGATACTGGTCCGATGGAGCTATCTCTTAGTGCCACCCTTTCTAGAACCAGCAAGCAGCTGATAACATGCGAGGATGTTGCCAAGGTGGTGTCTGGGCTGTCTGGTAGTAAAAGTGGTGGACTGGATGGGTTGACTGCTAATCACCTGAAGCATGCAGGACCGATGCTAGTTTGCATGCTTACCGCTCTGTTTAATGGTTTTCTGGCGCATGGTTTTGTCCCGGATGGTCTAACGGAGGTCTGTCTAGTACCTATCCCCAAATCATTGGTGCTGGATCTTAGTAGTATTACTAACTATAGACCTATTGCTTTGGCGGCTGTGATATCCAAGGTTTTTGAAAAATGTCTGTATGGGATTGTCGAACCTCAAATACGGTCATCAGCTTACCAATTTGGCTTCAAGTCAAAGACCTCTACTGAATTTTGTGTATTCGTACTAAAATCGGTGGTGGAATATTTTTGGGCTTTTTCAACCCCCGTATTTGCTTGTTTTATTGACGCAAAGGCTGCTTTTGACCGTGTCAACCATGAGAAAATTCTTCGTAAGTTGCATGATAGGGGAGTAGACCCCCGTATTGTACTAACCCTTGCATGTTGGTTTAAAAACCAAAGATTTTATGTGAAATGGGATGGGCTGCTTAGCTCCCCATTTCGTGTCCTAAATGGTGTTAGGCAGGGGGGAGTACTATCCCCACTCCTTTATAACTTATATGTGGATGAATTAAACAGTGCGCTTGCTGATGCAGGGGTAGGTTGTTTTATCCAGGGTAGTTGTTTTAATAACATTAGTTATGCGGATGATTTGGTGGTGATGGCTACTACCATTCATGCCCTAAATGAGTTGATGAAAGTTTGTGATGTGTTTGCTTCGGCACATGATGTGATATTCAACACGAAAAAAACCCTTTGCATGGCATTCGTCCCACGTGGCCTGAAGCTGGTTCATCTTCCACCCGTTCTACTGTCTGGCCAGACACTGAAATTCGTGGATACTTTTAAGTACCTTGGATTTATTTTTACGCCAACGCTGAATGATGATCACCATGTTAATGCTTTAGCAAGGTCATTGAGCGCTAGAGCAAATCTTCTTATTCGTAGGTTTGGGTCTTGCAATGCGTCTGTCAAGACATTCCTTTTCAGAATGTACTGTTCCCAACTATATTGTTACTCTCTTGTGACTAACCAATCTCATAAGCGCGAAAAGACCTTTCGCGTCTTGTATAACAACTCTTTCCGTTGGTTACATGGGTTTAGATGGAACTGTAGTGCTTCGGGTATGTTTGTTGGTGAAGGAGTCCCTTCTCTCCCTGAAATCCGTCGTTCCTCCATTCTTTCTCTTCAGTCTCGAATTCTGGCGTCGAGCAATCCTCTGTTGGTGATTCTGTGTGGTCCGCAAATGCGCCTGTCTCCGCCTCTGTGGCAAGCATGGGGGAAAGAAATTTATTGTGGGTTTGACCCATCCTGATTTGAGTGGGTTGAACCATCGTGATTGAGTATTTTGTTTGTTGGAGGCTTCGTGCCTTCAGCATATTTGTTTTTTAGTTTTAGTGTATATAAATTATTTGTTATGTAGCAGCCCCAGTTGGCTATATTTTGAAGTAAATAAATAAATAAATATTGGGGAAAGAAGATACCCTGAGTTCATTTTTTAGCTTTCTTTTTTTTTGCCGGACAATTAGTTCTGGAGTTTGGCCGAAATTGGGAAATTGGCGGTAGTGGCAAGAAGTTTTCTCAGATGATTAGCTATTTGGCTTTATTCTGTTTCTGAATTTTAATTATAAAAATGTTCAAAGAGTCTGGCGATGACTGGATCTGGCTAAGACAAGACCCAGTTGTCTGGATCGGATATTGAATTTTTGGGATCCCATCGAAACCTTTGGTCTTGTTCTAATAGGCTTATGGCGGACCAACAAGGCAAAACCACATTTGTCAATTTTCGAGAAAAGTAAAAGGAATAGACAAAAACTTGTTATTTCCTCGTGATCCGCGACAAAAAAGGCCTATCTAATATGAAAGTTTCAAGGTTGTAAGTATTATACCCTGGAAATTACACAGTTTCTTTCGTCTCCTGAAAGTTTTACAAAAACCCTGATACGTGGTTTTGCCTTGAAATAGACGATCTAATCAACTTCAAATAAAAATTTGACTTATAACAAATTTTCCGGTTCCATCCGAATTCCGGGCGAACTAAATGTCAGGGTAAAAAATGATTGTCGTACGCGGATTCAGCATCACCTCTTACACCTAAATCGGATTTCTAATCAACTACAAATAGAACTTTTACTTTAAACAAATGTTCCGGTTCTGGCCGGATTCCGGACGAACTACTTGTCAGGGTAGAAAATGATTTTCACACAAGTCTTCTTACCCCTTAATCGAACATCTAATCAACACCAAATAACATTTTTACTTTTAACAAATTTTCCGGTTTTTCCCGGATTCCGGACGAACTATTTGTCCGGCGAGAAAATGGTTTTCATCATCGTGTTTAGTGTTCCTTCTTACCCCATAATCGACTATCACATTAGCTGTTTCAAAATATTTGTTTGCCCCTTAATTTGAATCCCCTTCCCCACCCACAAATGTGGGCTACAAAGCCCATCTACGAACTTGACTTGTCTGATGACCCAAAGAGTCCTCATACCAAGTTTCATCAAAATATCCATTCCCTTCGAGAGTTATCGTGCTTACAGACGGACGGACGGACAACTTTTGCGATGTCACAGCCCACAGCTATACCTCCATTTACGTTTTGGGATCCCAAAAGACCAACAAGTTTATGAAAAGAAAATCTACAATCTGCTTTTCGAATAAAGAAAGTTTTGCATTGCCTTAGAGAGTAGAAAACAAACGCTATCTTGTTCTGCTCACTACCTTATGGATCCGTATTTTACTACAGTTGCATTTTTGCAGATACCATGGTATCCGATACCACGGTCAAAAGGCGTTTTGCAGTTACCGTTGCATCTGGCCAGTACCCGTGGTAATCAATCGTGGTATCTGAAAAGTCACCTTACTTTCTCATCACGAATATTAGAGCCTAAGATTTTGTCAAATTGGTGGGGACGAAGTTTGTCACTAAGCGATGTGACTGGATATCAGTTTTTCTTTTGAGATGACTTCGAAAATCGCAAATTCATCAATTATCATTTTTGCAAAGCTACCGCGGTACTCTTATCAGATACTATGGCATCTGCAAGACAAAATGTAGATTCAGTTACCGTAGTATCAGATACCATGGTATCTGCAAAAACGTAACTAATCACTCTGTCATAGTACTGATAGTGAGAAAATGGGGAACTTTCAGAAACTAGTCTATGGTATGTTCAACTTCAACTTCAAGTTTTTTAATTTTACACAAAAATACAAATACATTATACAAGCACTGTGGAGAACAAAAACTCGAACATGCAGTGCTTATTATTCGAACATGCAATGCTTCTTGCATGTGCGTTGTGCGCACATGCATGTGCGTTGCCACTTCAGTAAACAACGGTCGCCAACACAAGCGCTTTGGTCCGTTCAACGTTCAATATCAAGTGTATACACGGTATCGGCACCCTTGTTTACCCCTCCGAATTAAACGCCCGAGCCCGACTCCCCCTCCCAACCTTCTTACCGAAAGAAGTATGGTTGCGTTTTTACCCACAAAACAAACCAATGGACGTGTGTATGAATCCATCTGACCTTTCCTATAGTCCTAAGAAGCGATGGGTTGAGGCAGATATAATGCGTGTTCCTCCCTTCTAGTTACTATGCGCATGACCCCACGGATCCTCGCTTATTGGTCAAGGCTGGAACGAATTTTCCTATTGTCCGCAAAATATCATGCCGCGGGCTGATAGGGGCCAATCACGTCACATAGATCGTAGTTACCACGCTTACTGTGCTCCCGAGCGTGGTAAGCAAGTAGTTACCATTTGTTGCATTTCGACAGGGTTCGAACGGTCAGCGTAGTAGCTTTTTATTAGGTTGGAACGAATATAGTAACTAATAGTTACTGTTGTTAGAAGGGTGGAACACGCTCAGGTTTGTATCCCAATTAAATATTGCAATGTACGCGACCTCTTTGAAACTGTGCTGGGTTTCTCAAGATTACAAAACGTCCTGGATGTTTTCATCCTAGCTTGGGCCTCTAGTTTTGATTACGAGCAAATACTTTGCATAGCCAGTACCCGACGATAAATTGATCTCAAAATAGTAGTGTGAAGTTGTACGAAAAAGTAGCATGTAGTACGAACTGATGCTAGTACATGCTTCTATGTCAAGGCTACCGTGTTACTGCATACTACTATATGCTACTATTAGCAAGACTGGATGCTACTATAGCAAGACAGGATGCTACTGGATACTACTGCTTAAGATTGGCCCAGTCTGAGGCACGTTAAATGATAGTCTTCTTTACTATTACATATCAATACATGCAACTTTTTCGTATAACTATCACACAACTACGCAGGCTACAAATTTTTCATCGGGAATTTCTTACCAATTAGCTCCTCGGACGCAGTACGCGGGATTATGATGCCCCTCGAAATACGGCAAATGCAAAATCGGAGTAGTACTGTAACCGGTGGAACGATGAGAATGGTTGGAACGATTAACGATGTAGAGTGAAGCGTTAATACAGGTATGAAGACTAAGAATGGTGCTTTAAAGATTTGGAAACGTGAGGGAAAATGACACAATAAAAACAACACTTGTGCTCCATAGTCTACAGTGAATGGCCATAGAACATATTTAATTCATACACAACTTCTTCGTAACAAAACAAACTAAATAACAAAAGTAAATATCCCTAAGAAAATATAACCCCTTACGATTACACAGAACTTTGGAAAATACCACTGGCACAGACGAACAGACAACTGGTCACTTGATCATGTTTTTTACCCTGGTTTACGGTATTTCAGTAAAGCCAGTCTTCAATACTGTTTTTACTCCGGTTGTCGGTAACAGTTGTGTCGACAAATGGTTTGGGTTTGTAGTTTTTGTTAAACTGGTTGAAGAACGATAACGAGGACTGGACTTTAAGGCAGAAAAGTATTAGTCCTCTTCCAAAAGCATCTTGATATTTTCTGGGCTCAATAACTGACCTTCTTCAAGCCGCTGCGGTGTCCCCCATTTTACTAGAGTCGGGATGCACTTCAGACTAGTCTTCGAGTTCGTCCTGAACTCGTTCTTTGGATCTTTCCAACTAAAACGAAGCACTAATTAGTTCATATTCACTTGCCTTAAGGCCCATTCACAACGGGTTTAGCTAATACTCGGTACCAGCCAATACCGGAAATCGCTCTGAGACTAAGAATTAGCTTGGTTTCTGCCGTTCGCAATTGATATTGGTGCCAGTTTCGGGTACCAGCTAGTCTCGCACCCAGTTCACAATGGGGTTTTAGTTAATACTCGGTACCAGCCAGTTCCGGAAATCGCTCTCAGACCGTGAATTAGCTGGGTTTCTGCCGTTCGCAATTCATATTGATGCCACTTTCGGGTACCAGCTAGTCTCGCACCCAGTTCACAATGGGGTTTTAGCTAATACTCGGTACCAGCCAGTTCCGGAAATCGCTCTGAGACCGTGAATTAGCTGGGTTTCTGCCGTTCGCAATTGAAATTGGTGCCAGTTTCGGGTACCAGCTAGTCTCGCACCCAGTTCACAATGGGGTTTTAGCTAATACTCGGTACCAGCCAGTTCCGGAAATCGCTCTGAGACCGAGAATTAGCTGGGTTTCTGCCGTTCGCAATTGATATTGTTGCCAGTTTCGGGTACCAGCTAGTCTCGCACCCAGTTCACAATGGGGTTTTAGCTAATACTCGGTACCAGCCAGTTCCGGAAATCGCTCTGAGACCGAGAATTAGCTGGGTTTCTGCCGTTCGCAATTCATATTGATGCCACTTTGGGGTACCAAGCTAGTCTCGCACCCAAGTTGAAATCAGTTCAACTTTTCAGGGTACTAGCCAATCACATTACTTGGGGAATACTCAGGTATGTTCCGATTCGCTACTGCTGAACCAAGTCAGACCGAACAACAATGACCTAAATTCACTTTCGGTTTTCAAGAAAGCAAGTAGTGGATGTAATTTTGTCTATTGGGCTTGGTTCGAAACTAGCCAATCAGAATATTCCTCCAAAAAAACTGATTGGCTAGTACCCTGAAAAGTTGAACTGACTTCAACTTGGGTGCGAGACTAGCTGGTGTCCAAAACTGGCAACAATACCAATTGCAAACGGCAGAAACCCAGATAATTCTCGGTCTCTGAGCAATTTAAAACCCGTTGTGAATGGGCCTTTAACGTAATAATACAGAAACAAAAGCTAGGAGTTCTATGACACTTGTAACGAGTAGGTGGTATGAGAAACGAGAAAGTAATCCGAACATTTTCCCGGAAATTCCGGTACCCCTCCCCGCCTTGCTCAGATCCGGTCCGGACCCTAAAATATGTCATAAAAGCCATGCGATCTCTCAACTCTCCAAGTTTCAGTCAGATCACTCCATTCGTTTAACCCCTATGCGAGCCACAACATTTCCGGGACTCCCCCTCCAACTCCCCCCACTGCGGCCGAATACGACTCGGAGACATAAACTTCGCATCCCTAACATCTCCTCTTCCCGTCCAACAAGTTTAACTCGAATCGGGGCGGAGTATATCTGCAAATTTCCGGTTCACGATTTATCCTCCTCCTACCTTGGTCGGATCCGGTTCGGACACCAAATGACAAACCAATGACTTCCTACTGTCCAACTCGCATCCTCTTCGGCCAATTCGTTTGGTTTTTGTGCATGACACAAAGTTTCCGCCCCCCCCCCCCCAACCATGGCCGCATGGGGTTCCGACACATGCTTTGCATATCCAGGTCATCAGTTCTTATCCCCCATAAAGTTTCACTTGAATCGGACCATATTTTTGCAACCGTTATTAGTAATTTCCGGATTCCCCCTTCCTCAACTCCCCCAGAGATGTCTGAAGTTTTCCTAGAACATTGTTTCGGGTCCTAAAGTCTATTTATCTGGTTTGGTTACTAATATGCATACCAAGTGTGTCACTCTTAGCACATCTGGAAGTATCTTAACTCGTGACACCCGGATTCCGGGAAACCCACTCCAACTCCCTCCAAAGAGCCTCGATATGATCTGGTTCTGTCAAGAAGATATCTAATGCTTAAGCTTTTTCTTCTCACCAAATTCCATCCCGATACCTCGACGCTAAGCGTTTCACAAAAACTCGGTGCCCCTTTCACCCCCCCCCCCCCCCAAATATCGGATCCGGTCCGGATTGGAGATGGAACATCTAAGGCAATAGCTCTTTCCACTTGCCAAGTTTCATTCAAATCCGATCGCCCGTTCAAAAACTACAAATGTCAAAAGCTACAAGCTACATCCCGCGATCGCGATTTGAGCCGGACGTAACGAGGGCGGGAACTTGTAAATGCTGCGAACAGACGATCAGGATCGGATTGTTTCTATTTGCAAACTAAATTCCACTAGCATTCCACTGCTGAGGGCAGAGCTCGAGCGCAGAAAATGTTGAAAATCTGTCCGGAAGATCCTGATGGTATATTCGCAGCGTAAATGCGAAGTAGGTTTTGCGATTTTACGGTATCCGGCCTTCTGCCGAAGCTGAGTAGGAACTTTTCGTGTTCTTTAATAACAACAACTTATTGAATTAATTATTAAAGGTTAGGCTCTGAAAATGTAGTATGAGCTGACTTATCTGTTTTGAGAGCATTATTACATTATTACAGAGGCGAAAGCCTTATTATTGCAATTATATTATTATTATTATATTATGTGGCCAGGGGCGTAACGTTGGGGGGGGGAACCCCCAATGCTGTCCATCAGTCGATAGAACATAACTGAGTCGGCACGAAGCGCCCCGTTCTTTTTTAAACAGTTGATTTTTCATGAAAACAGTCGATTTTTTTTAAATCAGTAAAGTTTTCGTCAAAACAGCAGGATTTTTCTTAAAATCAGTCGGTTTTTTCTGAAAATCAGTCGTTTTTTTCTGAAAATCAGTCGATTTTTCTTCAATACAATCATTTTGTTTTTTGAAAACAATCGTTTTTCCGGCAAATATAGTCGGTACAAATTACCCGGCAGTCGGTAAATACTTTGCCCCCCCCCCCCCCCAAACATTTTGGCTAGTAACGCCTCAGTATGTTTGTACTTACACTGATCTCTCGATCTCCACATGGATGACAGCATTGTCATCTGGCAACTTGGAGACTACACTTTCTATAACAGGATCGGCTGTAAAAAAAAGTTTCTCACTCTATGACTCGCAGTCCCACATTCCGTTCTGCCTAAGCACACATCACATGGGGTGATACAGGCGCTATTTTCTATATACTTTTTCTCGATTTTCTTTTTCTTTATCTTCTTTTTTACTCCGTTTTGTTCTAAGTGAAAAATACGGGTAATAAATCCTTTACTTACTTACTTATTACTTAATAGTTGCTATTTATATAATAGGCTCTATTTATGGGAATCTATTAAGACAGGGATCCCTATCTTCTCTACCTAAAAGATGATTCCAACTTCATCAGTGAGAAGGGGCCAATCTAAGCTGTTACAATTCAATTCAATTCAATTTATTTCCAACGTGAAGCGGACAAGCCGAATATTGATTTGGTCGTCAATAAAAATGTACATACGATTAACAGTCAACACAATGTGGCTTGAAATCAGGGGGGTGGGATAAATGATTGATTGACGAGCTATGTGCTTGAGCTATGGGTTGTTTTTTAATTATGTAAATCTGTTCTATAATCGCCTCTGGCATTTGCTGGTATAACCATACAAAATAGTATTACCCATCATTTGCCTTTTGGGTATAGCCTACTTATGTTTGTGCTACGATTTTTACCCAGCATGCCAATAATGAAAAATTACGAAAAAGCAGGAAACACTGAGCAGGGTTAAAAAACTTACCAGCAACGCAATCTGGACACCAGCTGTGTCCATCTTCGTTCTTAGAACCAGTGAAGAGGACAAGAACTGTTTGATACCCTTTGGTCAAAGTGTCAATGTTTGAAGTGAACTCTTCAAATCCCCCAAATGTGTAACTTTTCACCATCGTAGTATTTTTCCTAGTAGATAAATTTTTTTTTTAGAACAACCAGCCGCTGACTAACATATTAACCATGCACAGATAAAACAAGAGCTAGAAGCTCATATGGCGCTTGCACGGCTGGGTAAGAGGATGAATGTAGGAATTTCCCAATTCATGGGTTTGTTGTGATCATTTATGAGCAAAATCCTTGAGATAAGAATGATCATGGACCCTAGAAAATTACGAGAATTTATTACTTTAAGGGCGCTAGAATTCATCTGTAAACAAAACCCTTGAGGCATAAATGATCCTCGGCCCTTTAAGGTCATGAATATTTTTCATGATCTATATATTTTTACTTTTCGAATAAGATGCGCACTTTAAAGGTGCTAAAATTCATTTCTAAGCAAAACCCTTGAGGCAAAAATGATCATGGGCTTATGGGAGTTATGGGGTTCATGACAATGTATATTTGCTTAAAAATTTATTTTTGTACTTTGCCGTTAAGATGAGTATTTTAAGGGATGGTCGGATCTGGCAAGTGATAATTTCTAAGCAATCTTGTCAAATCTGTAATGATCATGCTAAGTTTTGTTGTCCTAACATCTGGAAGTACCGTAACTTAAATCACGATCACCGGAATTCCAAACCGTGCCCTCACACTCCCCCCAAAGTGCCTGAAGGTCAGGTTATGTCACTGATATAGCTTATTTAAAGCTTATGCTTGTTCTTCCAACCAAGAGTCGTCCCAATTGCTACACTCTAAGCATGTCACATAATTCCCGCCCCCCCCCCCCCCACTCCCCCCACATTGATCAGATCCTGTCCGTACTTGAAATGGAACATCCTTTTTCTATCTCAATCTAAAAGCAATTGGCTAGGCTAGCCTGGATTCAGTTAGAACAGGGCTAGCCACAGCTAGCCTAGAATCACAGAATATCTAGGTTTGATACAGACTTTAGAAATAACTGATTGTGAGAGAAAACAGGAAAGACACAGAGATGGCAGTACCGGCACAACTGTATGAACTCTTCCAAACAACTTATTCCCCTTTTTTTCATCGGAGCTCACTGATTACTCAGCAGATCTGCTGTTATTCACTGACCTGTGCCTGACCCAAGGCGTAGCTAGAATGCTGTGTTTACAGAATTAAGAGTCCAGACTCTAACTCCAGTCCAAAGACAGTAAAAGACACTATTATTGTCTTTGCTCCAGTCTAGATTTTACTTTTAATTTATTTTCCTATCCAGATTATCTGAAGTTCTACCATCGGCGCAGTCGGCAACGCTAGATGGCACTCCTTTACTGTTGCGCAGATTGGCCAATCATGAGCTGAGGAACATCTCGTGATGTGGTTGTTATTTTTAAAGATCGTGTTAGTAGGTTATTTTAATTAGATATTTTAAAATTAGGGTCATGACAGGTCGAGGCGAGTCAAATAGCAGCTAAATAGCTTCCCACTTTTGATGTATTCTGACTTCGGAGACCTTGGACAATATATTCGAAAAGAAATATTACAAACTCTTTGATTGGTTGATCATAGTTCCACAATGAAGCATTTCATTTTTGGACTCGGGGTCGGGAGTTGCTTTGCCGAATATCCCTTATCACGAGGACGTGGTGTCGCACGTCATAATTTTCAAGCGTCTGTTGCGGAACCATTCCTAACATGAAGTCGGAAAACCAAAAGATCTTATTGAGCTGTATTTAAAAGGGGTGTTAAAATATAAGGTTTGTGCACTACGCGAAGAACCAACTCCTCTCTGTGTATCATTCCCCCCCCCCCCCAAAAAAAAAGAAAAATCATGTAAATACGTGAAAAATAAAATACGTTAAGAGTATAATAAACGTAAAAGTATTTTAAACGCGCACTATGCCTTCTTTACCCCTAAATGCTGTGAGTTAATCTTTTGAGTTTAGTTGAAATTTGAAGAAAAAAAGTTTGAGGTTGGGCTTTCCCCTCTCTACCCTCATTGTCAGATCATCGGAAATTCTTTTTCATCAATACGTCCCTGGGACTTCCGACTTGCTTGAAGGACCTGTTTTACCTATAATACTAACGAAACCTACTTCAATAATCACTCCATATTTTTCTCAACCTGGAGACCCCAATTTCGCACGGTACAGGGCCTTAATATTTATTGCTTCTGACCCAGCTCTGTGAGTCACTCTGGACTACAAATCCCTTCCTAAATAAGGAAATAGGCTGTCGCCACAACAAATCTCAGCTGACGTAGGCTATCGGTTTTGCAAAAACAAACAAGGGTTTAATCGTTCTATCGCGTGTGGACCGGACAATCGAACAACTTCTCTACTTTTGAAGCAAGGAAAGTGTTTACCTTGAACATTGAATCCTCTCTCTACCTACTCACTGCTTTTCTCCGTCACATTCGCTGATCTTCTCACTTGCCGTGTTTTCCTACCTTCGATGTGTATCACACTGTCGACTGTTGTCTGCGAGAAGTTCTTCCATCCGAAAGACTGGTTCTGTAAATTGTTTCCCTGTTTTCGCTATAAGTCAACGGGTCTCGCAAAAGGCTTAAAACAGCCAAAACCGTCGGTTATTTGTTGAAAGCGCAGCCCAGTTTTAAAATATTCATATGTAACTTTTCTCAAACAGTTATGTAGTGTATATGTCCTAAAGGTAGTTATATCATGACAATGAGTTTTGTAGAGTTTTATGTGATATCGTATCAGCCTCCAGAGAGGATGATACAAAGCAGTATCAGTCTCCGCAGAAGTTCATAGAGCACTTTTCCTCAACCACTGAAAAGTAGAACCTGACCTCCAAAAAAGAAATAAAAGACATCCCTTTCAGAAAGAAAAAAAAAATCCAGAAAAAATCGGAAAAACATTAGAGAAAAACATTTCAAAACTGAAAAAAATGTTGCTTTCCTAGCCAACCACCCTGGGACATACCTTGTGACAATCACATTCCTAATGAAAATGCAACTTGTCAACTGAAACAACATTACTTCCAGCTTACTTCAACTTATTTCCTGTACTCTCCACAAGGCAGCTATTAAGCAATTACACAGTCTTTTTTCTTGATATTGCTCTTAATAAGCAATCCATTAATAAAAACTTCAGTGTTGCAACTTTTTATGATCGAACCTGCGACTTTTGGCTGGAAAAAACAATTACATTCTGGCACCTACGAAACTTGGTCCTTTTCCCTAACTATCAACGGGAAATCTCGCTTTATCATCTTCATAATTATACGCCTCAACTTTTATGCTTCATTTTTGCATTACTAGTAAGGAACCGGTCACAGAGTTATTGATCGCTTTGTCGAAGAAACGAAAATATATGACAAATTGACAGAAATCTGCAACCTGTGGCAACATCAGTTCAAGGTTGATTAATTCTATCGCTCTGCCTTGATAAATTCTGTCTAGCGAGCCCGCCGCTAGATGGCATCTGCTTCGACACAAATGAAAAAGATCGTTGTGGAGAAGGATTGTATTGTGATAAACTGAAATGCACGGGTCACAACAGTAATCGATTTCACATTTCTATAGTAGGCTAGAGTTGCCATTTCACTAAACAAAATTTCCCTACAAAAGTAGCAAATATACCAAGCAAAGAGCATTGAGTAGGCTACTACCTAAAGAAAAATTCCTTTCGAAAAAGTTATAATAGTTAACATACCTCCATCTCGGTTAACAAATTTTCAGTTCCAGATATAACTTTAAAATTGGAGATACTGCACAGAAAACTCTCCGATACGGCTTATGCGCGCCTATCCCCTCACCACCGTCTTATCCGTTTCTTTCGTTGATTTTGTGTATATTTCGTTTTCTTTTTTTTGTGTTTCTTTACTTATTCCTACTCCACCATATTTACTTCATGTATTGTGTGGGTGATAAATAATTTAAATGAAATATCAGAATAACATCCTCGCCTTCGGCTCGGATAGGCTATTTTCAATGACCGTCTCGGTGTTTCCGATATCAACCTCGATGTCTGAAGTTAACCTTTAATATTAAAATACTGAAAGTTGAAGAGTATATTGTGCGAAGGGTCCTTTAAAGACGAGCATAAATAAGCAGAAAAAAGTAACTTCTGTTATTGGTGCTTTAAAGCACAATGGGCACTAGTTATAACACGCTTCACACATACAAATTTGTGAAGAGTTGCCACGGTAGCACGAAAGTGCTACTTTTAACATTTTTTTCTAAAAGTAGCACTATCAAGAAAACGTAGCACTTTTTAGCAAAAATAAATAGCAATTCTTTCGTTGATTTTGTGCATATTTCGTTTTCTTTTTTTGTGTTTCTTTACTTATTCCTATTGACTTCCTATCTACCCCATATTTACTTCAGGTATTGTGTCGGTGATAAATAAATTAAATTAAATATCAGAATAACAACCTCGACGGCATTTAAAAATATCAACCTCGCCTTTGGCTCGGTAGATATTTTTCGTAACCTACTTCGCCTTCGGCTCGGATAGGTTATTTTCAATGACCGTCTCGCCCTTATTTTCCGATATCAACATCGATGTCTGAAGTTAACCTTTAATATTAAAATACTGAAAGTTGAAGAGTATATAGTGCGACGGGTCCTTTAAGGACGAGCATAAGTAAGCTGAAAAAAGGAACTTCTGTTATTGGTGCTTTAAAGCACAATGGGCACTATTTATAACACGCTTCACACATACAAATTTGTGCAGAGTTGCCACGGTAGCACGAAAGTGCTACTTTTAACATTTTTTTCTAAAAGTAGCACTATCAAGAAAACGTAGCACTTTTTAGCAAAAATAAATAGCAATTCTTTCGTTGATTTTGTGTATATTTCTTTTTCTTTTTTTTGTGTTTCTTTACTTATTCCTATTGACTTTCTATCTACCCCATATTTACTTCATGTATTGTGTGGGTGATAAATAAATTAAATTAAATATCAGAATAACAACCTCGACGGCATTTAAAAATATCAACCTCGCCTTTGGCTCGGTAGATATTTTTCATAACCTACTTCGCCTTCGGCTCGGATAGGTTATTTTCAATGACCGTCTCGCCGTTATTTTCCGATATCAACATCGATGTCTGAAGTTAACCTTTAATATTAAAATACTGAAAGTTGAAGAGTATATAGTGCGACGGGTTCTTTAAGGACGAGCATAAATAAGCTGAAAAAAGGAACTTCTGTTATTGGAGCTTTAAAGCACAATGGGCACTAATTTTTATAACATGCTTCACGCATATAAATTTTGTCACTATTTGTGACTTCCACTAGATAGCGCTGCAAAAATAAGCCGTTTTTTCTTATCGCTTGTCATTGACTCTTCGGTGTATCGACGAAGATGATTTCAGAGCATGGTATTGCAAGGCGCGGAAATTCAAAAACTCTTGGCCATGTACGAAAATTCCGACCGCCGTCAACCAGCCACCTTCGCAAGGCCATGATGAGGGATACCCTAAGATCGAGAGTCCCATCACAAAAGAGAAAGGCAACGACCTCACCATTCAGAGACAGACAGAACACTGTACTGTACTACAGACTTAAGACAGAGTCAATCCTCCTCAACAAAACGCTGTTTGAGTGGAAACTCAGCCCATCCCCACAATGCAGAAACTGCGGTGCGGAGGAAGAAACCCTGCAACACATCCTGTTCATGTGCAGAAGTACCAGCCCGATGACGTCGCAACTCAAGGTCGTATGCAACGAGCTCAAAATCCCCAGCTCCATCAGCACAATCACCACAACGATGTTCCCGAAGAAGACCGAGTACCAAATCTACAAAGTCCTAATCAACGTCATCCGGGAGAAGAAAATCTACCTCTAGAGGCGATTACAGTGGTAATCGGCCCTACCCAAAAGAAAGGCCGAAAGGGACCGACGACAACGTTGGACCCAGTGGCTCTACATTTTTGGATTGGATTGGAAATTAATCATTTTGTAGAGCTGAGCGACAAGAGTGCCATGGCTGCTAAAATAAATCGTCTCTGCAGATGCCAGATCGCTCTAGTGTTTCTGATTAAACTTTCTGTTGTTTGCAGTACTGAGGAAAAGGTTTTTTTCTGGATGTAAAGTTACAACACTACCAAAATGTACAAATATAACCGACCTGCTTGCAGCTGATTCCAGAGCCTACAAGGAATTCTCAAGTAACACCGTTAATTTAAATTGTCAACAATGCAAATAATATAGAGTATATAATAATAACGAATAGAAAAACACCACTTATATTTGTCGAAACTAGTAAATTGGAGTATGGCAGTCAGCTAAAAAACGGCGTAACGATATATCAGCGAAAATAAGTTTTCCAGGAACCTGCTGATTTCTGATGTAACATTGTATTCTAGGGGATGTTAATGTGACATCATGATTGTTTGATCCGCTCATTGAACTCTAACATAACATTTGATTAGAAATGCGCTCGCTTTGTTGCTTTGCATCACTTACAAGAATATGAGAAAGTTGCTGGAAAGGAGAAAAAGATGGAGGCGGAGCAGCCAAGAAAGCGAAATATGGAGATATTCGCGATAGTGAGCGTGTTCCACCCTTCTAACAGCAGTTACTATTTGCGTTCCATCCTCACGAAAAGTTACTACGCTGACCGTTCCAACCTTCTCGGAAACTAACAGTTACTATTTGCTGACCATGCTCGGAAGCGTGATAACTACGTATCTCTGTAACGTGATTGGTCGAATTCGCCTGTGGCGTGATTTCCTGCTGGAAAATAGTTCCAGCCTTGACGGCCAAAAGCCAGAATTCGTGACGTCGTGCGTAGTAACTACGATGAGTAGAATGGAACACGTTCAGTATGACACACCTTGACCCCGCCGAATCTTCAAAGTCCGCAGACAGTCTCTCATCTCTCTCAGGTAGCGTTCCAGCGACTTATTATTAGTCACGATCGTTACTCTTCTTGTTATTATTGCTGTTCCAGAGCCCACCGTAATAAGTAAATTGGCTCCTCCCTCTTATTATTTTCGTTCCACGACTGTTACGATCGTAACTAACGATGGTCCCAAGCATCATAAGCGATAGGTACCGTTCCAGCGACTTAGTAGCGAGCATCTGCCCTACCACTTCAGACGCAGATTGTGCGCGCTGCCTCTCCTCTCCTTCAGCTTCAGGTGATGGCGAGTTCCCATATGAGGCTGAGTTTGCCAATTTGGCTATGGTGGGGTACCCTACTTTATTGTGGGTTCTCTCCAGGTTGATGTGCTGAAGTTTTGTTTTATTTCTAGTTTATATTTATGCAGTGTTTGTTAATTATTTTGTCTTTTGTTTGACCCTAGTTGGTCGTATCCTACTTTAAATAAAATATAAAAATAAATAATACTATGGATAGGTGAATGTAGGAGGTTTTTACTTCAATTCAGGTTTTTCTATACACCCTTCCTAAAATTCCTTCTTGAGCGGCTTGAGCCTGAAGAGGACCCTGCAAAGAAGGCCGGGCAAACTGCCTTCTAATTCAGAGCAGGCAGAAGGTTTTTGAGAGAGGCAGTGTGGTTCCTGATGGGAGGTATGCTTGCCCACTTTGTGAGAAGGAGGAAGAAAATTTGGACCATTTCCTCCGTAGATGCCCGAAACTTTCTGATTTAAGGAAGATTTATCTAGAGGGTGTGATTTTATCCCTTCCTGAAATTTTGAGCAATAGTAACACTAACGTTATTACTCGAGTGCGCGTGTACATAGATAAATCTTTAGAGTTGAGAAGGAGTCTGATTGTTTAAGTTATATTTTTGTTTTTGTTTGTGTATATGGCCCGTGGGCTTTTGAAATACACTAATCTACCTACCTATCTATAGCTCATATGGCTTTTCCCACAAGTTCATTTTTCCAACTTGAGCGGCTTTGAGCCTCAAGAGTACCCTTGCCAAAAAGGGCCGAAATTTAGCTATAATAAAATTCAGCTGACGTATCCGTTTTGCACCGTCAAATATGATTCGCAGTCAGCTTGCGCTGAAGGAAAATCTTTCCGGATTAGTTTGTTTGCAACCAGATGCGCTAGTGTAAAGTAAAGAACGACACGTTACTTCTTGGTTTACCTCTAACCAGTTTTGTTTGTTTCTGTTCGATTCCTTATATTTGTGCCTCTTAGGCCTAGCCATGTTTTAACTGTTTGAGATACCCTTACGTGTGGTCTACACTATAAAAAATTCTAAGAGTAAAAATTCAAGTTAACTGCAGTATTTTCTACTGGGATTAATCTGAGATAAGATTAATCTCAATTAGAGAAAGATTATCTTTTAGGGACTAGATTAACCCCCGTGATGTTCCTTTGTCGAAAGGCCTGTCTGATACAGCTGCGACTAGCGAAACACCGCGGGGGTTCAGAAAGCGACTCGACGAGGAGTGGTGTTCCGTTGAAAGTGTACTGGAGTGCCCCAGAAACAGTGACTCGTAAATAAATGAACACCATCATCAACCGCAAGCTACTCATCGGGATCCAATATCCTTATTGCTTGCAAGTGCAATTTAAGGTAAGGTAGTAGCAAATACTGCAAGATTTTTTTTTACCGTGTACCCAACTGTGTTTTGTCAATTTTTATAAGTTTGTTAATCCTCGGTTCCGATTTCAGTGCTGACTGACTTTTCCTCTGGGCTAACCAAGAACGGGCCAACGCACGACTCGGTATGAACCGAAACCCTGGTTGCTCATTCCCCCTTCAGATAATTTATACCGAGATCTAACGTGTGATCATTGTTGTTTCTCCAGCGCACCTGGCGGCAATTGGTCATTAGTTGCGTTTCTGCAGACACCATGGTATCTGTTACCACTGTAACTGCAATTAGTCATTTTTCCAGTTACCGCGGTATCTTATATACGGTTGCTCTGAAAAAACGACAATTGCCGAAATGTCGCTTTTCGAAGTCATCCCAAAAGATAAACTGATATTCAGTCACACCAGTTAGTGCCAAACTTTTTACCCACCATTTTGACAAAAACTGATGATGAGATGACTTTTTCAGATACCACGGTCAGACCATGGCATCTGAATATCAGATACCACGAAAACCGGCCAGATACCACGATAACTGCAGAAATGTCTTTTGACCGTGGTCTCAGATGCCACGATAACTGCAAAAACGACTTCAGGCCGTAGTATCAGATACCATGGTATCTGCAAAGCCGCAACTATTGTACATTTGCCGTTGACTTATCTTCTTGCCATTTGACTTATCAACTTAATCTTCTGTAGTATTGCTGCTTCAGCACAAAATAACACTAGCGCCAAGACCTATGCTTTACGTGCTTCAGAACCGGGCCATCCCGATGAAAAATTTATCTCAAAATAGTAGTATGAAGTTGTGCGAAAAAGTAGCATGCAGTGCGAACTGATAGTGATTCTAAATTAGTGAACCTTTATGGAAAATATTTGTTGAGTTTTCTGCGATTATTTTATATTTCTTTATCTATTTTTTCTGCACTTACGCCCTTGGGCAGTGCGCCATAAATTCATTCATTCATTCATACTGCTACATGCTTCTACCGTGTTACTGCATTCTACTGCTGCTACTATTAGCACGACGGGATGCTACTGCTTAACATTGGCCCAGTCTGAGGTACATTTAATGATAGTATTCTTTACTATCACATATCAACACCTGCAACTTTTTCGTACAACTATCGTACAACTACGCAGGCTACAAATTTTTCATCGGGATACTTGTAGCGCCGCCCACTACCCTTGTGGCATTTAAAGCGAGACAAAAGTGCGGGTTTGGCCAAAGACAATAATAGTGGGAAAGACCGGTGACTTCGCTAAAATCGGGTCTCTGAAAATCGATCGGAACGCTACCTAGCGTTTGGACTTTGTCCAATTTCGAGCGGTAGAAGAATAATATAATCAAAGCAAGAGGGCGCGAGTAGGCAATGTCCGTCAACATTAATTGATTCGAAGTCGTGAATTCAACATTTTTGTTTCCATAAAAAGCTATTTACTCTTTTCCTACTTGTTTTGTATTCCAATTAAAGAGGAAATCTGAATGGAGAGAGGATGCTCCTCATAAACGAAACGAAACAAAATCAACAAAACGTGCTTTGATGATGATTCTGCGGAGAGCGATGGAAGAAATGTCAACAGAGCGATTTTTTAACGAAAGAACATCCGCTAAACGGCGCTGGTTGTTGTGACTCATGGGGCTTACGGGAGTTTCCGGCCTTTCCCACTTTTACTGTCTTTGGGTTTGGCAACTTCAGTATAGCTTAACCTCTGGTCTGCACACATCGTAAAAACAGGGGAGGTTCTATCTTTTTGTTTGCTGTGTTTACAGTTTTAAGTTCTTGGAGCCAGCGCTGGTGTACGACTGATTGAGTTTCGTAGGGACGTTCTTCTTGTGCTAGTGCCGCTGCTTTTCGAGTGTGTGTCACTTTTTCAAGTCTTGGTGCTACTCCCTAGTATTGTTTTTGCTGTGTGCTGCCTCAACTTAGCGATACAAATAATTTACTCCCAAGAAGTACACAGAATCACGCAGCAAGTAATTCGAAAAGATCCATATTCACATCCAACGCGTCCCCACATCCCGCTTCCGACAAAAACCGATCATTCTCACTCACTAGATATTTATCACCCTCGTCCCTCAGTTCATCGTTAAAACAAACGACGGCGTTAAATTCCGCACCAAGTCCAGAGCCTGCACACAACCCAGTGTGAAGGTTCGGGAAAACCTGTTCCGGGTCTATAAGCTCACTCAGGTTTTCGGGTATGAGGGGGTCGTCTATGGACGCGGTTGTATTCGAGGATCCGGTGGTTTCGGGCGATTCTTCAATGCTCTGCATAAGCCACTGTAGTAGACTGTCGCAGACATCATCAGGTACAGGCGATAACCTGAAATGAAAGGATGATCATTTTTGAACAAAATCTTGGTTGCGTTTTTGTTCGCCTTTTCAATCGCCCTTTCGACGGATTTGTACCTTAAAGGCAAGTTTCTGCTTTTTATGATATACCTAGCTCCATTGTACAATTATAAGCTTCTAAATAATAATAATAATTTATTGAGGCCCGCTATACAACAAATGAAAGAGTGGAGTAATAGAAAGAAAGAAAAATGAATTACACATGAAGAAAACGAGACACTACATAAACTTTATAAAACTTATAGATATGTTTGGCGAGTCAACGGCGATTCGAATATTCTAATCCTGCGGTGTGACCAAATCTCCACCTTTCTCCATTATTTCGTTTTGTGCCTGCGAACTTTTAGCGCTTTTTGGTATTTGCCGAGTTTTGCCCGGCACACAACGTAAACTTTGCGAGAATCTTCAATGTCCGCCGACGACTCTTCCCATATAAGGATATGAGAATCTTCGATTTTTGACTTGTTTTGTTTGCTTCGTTTTCCAACTTTTCAACCACGGCGCATTCAGTTTTCAAACGTTTGCGCCCAGACACCGCGTCGGAGAGCAGGAGGGCTGGATAGAGCCGACTAGCTTTAACAAGAAAATCGCTAATATCAGATGGAAAGTAATGGTATTTCCGGAAAACATTTTTTCTGATCCGTTTCATGCGGAAAAGATCATTTCTAGTAAGAGTTGTGCTTTAAAGTTTAACCGAAAAGGGTTGGGATAGGACAATCTAGTTATCCATCACTTGTGGCGAAAACAGGGAAACAATTATATTACCGGTTTCCCGATGGAAAAACTTTTCGCAGACAACCATCGACAGCGTGATACACATCGAAGGTAGCAAAACATGGCAAGTGAGAAAATCAGCATGCTCTTGTTGGAGGGGTCAGATTGTACCGTACGAAATTGGGGTGTCCGGGTTTAGAAATATATAGAGTGATTATGGAAGTAGGTTGCATTGCTATTATGGGTAAGACAGAGCAAAATAACTCTAGAGGTATTGCGAAGACCTATCCTTCCCATGCATCAAAAATGGGCCTCTGTCGCAGTGCCGCCCAGCTCACTTCGCGAGAGAAGCTTCAGCAAAGCGTTCGTGTGTACAGTGGCGGACGTAGAAAATTTTAGCAAGACCAAGGCTAACATCGAAAGCTCGTTAACGACTGGTTGAGTTTCAGTACCGATGTTCTTGCCCTCTAGCGGAGCTAGTGTCGCTGCGATTTGACTATGTGGTAGCTTTTTCGAAGTACACGCATCACTCTCTAGATAAATATTCTTTGAGCCCAAGCTGACTTTGAAACATTTATTCCAGCAATGTTTTCAACGGATACATCAGCTAAGATTCTTCATAAGCGATATTTCGGCCCTTGTTGGCAAGGGTCCTCGTCAGGTCCTTGACGAGGACCCTTGCCAAGAAGGGCCGAAATATCGCTTATGAAGAATCTTAGCTGATGTATCCGTTGAAAACATTGCTGGAATAAAAACTCTCTAGAGTTATTTTGCTATGGGGTAAGATAGGTCCTTTAACACCAAGAATGACATTTCTACAAGAAGGAACATACCTGTCATCGGACTGGTCAACGATAGCTCTTTCTTCTTTGACTCCTCCGCACGGACTGCCATCTTCGCAAGAACTGACAGGAGGGCAAGGAGGACGTGCAGTGTAAGAATGCTCGGCATGGTGCCTTCCCAGTTCTTGCCTTGTCCCTTCGGCTGAGGTACATTAATGAATGCTGCTGATTCAAAAGGCAAGTTATGAGAAGGACCACGACTGGCTTTCCTAGGGCACGTGATCGTCTGTGGTTGGCTAGTCTGGTTGTGTAAGAGGCGGCTGTTCTCCTCCAGGAGTTTTTCATTGGCTGTCTGAAGTCGCTGATTTTCTAGTTCAAGTTGACGGTTCTGAAGAGAAAAAAGGATGTGAAGTCAGCAAGAAGTCTGTGTGTACCGTAAATGAAAGAAAGAAGTTGACGGTTCTAAAGAGAAAAAAAGGATGTAAAGTCAGCAAGAAGTCTGTGTGTATCGTAAAAGAAAGAACTGCAATCCCTTGGCCAGCGGCTGCACTTGTTAGATCCGATGGTTGCACTGCACGAGCGATACGATCACGTTTTATACCTTTTGTAAAATCCGCCCCACGATGGTCGGATCGAGGTAAGGTACAATTTTAATGGCAAATATAAATAAACCTGGTGTTTCTTAAAAGCATCAGACATACCAATGGCAACGAACTTCTCAAGTCAATCTATTCGGGTACCTGACAAGCCTGTCGTCCCAGCACATCAGGAAGTATCGAACTCGTGGGATCACTAGAAACTCAGACTCCCCCCCCCCCCACAGTGAACGGATCTGGTCCGGTTATGTCAATCATGTATCTAGGGCTTGTGCTTGTTCTTTCGACCAAGTTTCATCTCGATCTTTCCACCCTAAGCGCTTCCCAAGATTTCCGGTCCCCCCCCCCCTCCAGTTCCCCCCAATGTGACCGGATCCGGTCCGGATTTCAACTGGGATGTCTGAGACACGAAGACTTTCTACATATCAAGTTTCATCGAGATCCTATCACCCGTTCGTAAGTTAAGAATCCCTAATCTTTCCGGATTCCCCCTCCCTCTAGCCCCCCCCCCCCGGATAGTCGGATCGGAGGAACGACTATTCTCAAGTCATTATGTTCGGGTCCCTGTCATGCCTGCCAATTTCTATCGTCATAGCCCATCAGGAAGCACCGAACTCGCGGGATCACCAGAAACTCGCCCCCCCCCCTCAACACCCCCAAAGTGAGCGGATCCGGTCCGATTATGTCAATCACGTATCTAGGACTTGTGCCTGTTCTTTCCACCAAGTTTCATTCCGATCTCTCCAATCTAAGCATTTTCCAAGATTTCTGGTTTCCCCCTCCAGCTCCCCCAAATGTTACCGGATCCGGTCCGGATTTAAACTGGGACGTCTGAGACACGAGGTCCTTTTTTTTGGATTTGGCAGTGTTCGTCCGGTTGGCAGCGAAGCATCGGGAGGATCTAATGTAAGTGTTCTTAAGCTATATCTAGGATTGTCATTTTTTGTTTTGTTTGTTTTATTGTAAGTGATTTTTTGTGGTAGTTGCTATGGCCAGTTGGCTTTTTGCAATAAATATCATATCATATCATATAGTTTCATTAAGATCCGATCACCCGTTCGTCAGTTAAAAATATCTCATTTTTCCTTATTCCCCCTCCCTCCATTCTCCCCCCCCCCAGATGGGCGGATCGGGGAAGCGACTATTTCTAATTTGATCTGGTCCGGTCCCTGATACGCCTGCCAAGTTTCGTCGTCCTAGCTTATGTGGAAGTGCCCGAACTACCAAAACCAGGACAGGCAGACCGACCGACCGACTGACGGACAGAAATTGCTATCGCTATATGGCACTTGGCCGAAGGGAAAGTGCCATAAAACCGTGATTTTTGGGGGGTTTTAAGAGCGCACGCGCTATTGTGGGATAAGGATGAACTAAGCCGAATGTGAATTGCCGCCACTAGATGATGATGACCATTGCCGTTCAGTTATCGTACATAGCTATCACGTTAAGAGCTTGGTCACACTGGGCTCAAAAAGCCGCCTCTTCGACAAACAACTGAAATTCCCTAAGGGACGTGAGATTCGATGGGCTTTGTGGCAGCTTGGGGACAATGAGCATGAGCAGACTACAATAGGGGTCAATTAGGGTTCCTGTAACATAATTACACACGCTTCTTTGCTCTAATTGATCTCCTGAAATTAAAACGACAACATTCAGAATTTGCTGTATCTTGTTCTTTTCCTTTTTTCTATTTTTGCGACCCAAAAACTCAGGCAATGAGCTCGGTGTGACCAAGCTCTGAGCCGATCAATAACCGCCAAAAGCAGTAGTGGCCGTAATTCGATTTACGTCCTCCCAACAACTTTTCATGATAAAACTCCATGCTACATTCCTGGCAGTTCGCTATCCACATAACAGGAGCCACTGCATTAAGTTACACTTGCAAATACAATACCTTTTTCTGGAGGTTTAGTACAATATCTTCTAGCTCATCCATCTTGGCTTTCTTCTTGTCTCGGGCTGTCTGTGCTGCCACCCTATTCTTCATTTTTCTGAAAAAGGAACAAGAATTAATACTTATACCTTATCATTTGGCCTTTGACCATTTGTACGTGCTTTTAAATGTATATGTTATAGACAGTACTGACCAATTTTGGTTTTGTAACCGTGAAACTGTGAGCGAATAAACTACTATTCTATTCTATCCATACTATAACCTCTGAGCTAAAAAGAATCACAACTCATAGGCTTACTGTAACCTTGGTAGCTAAATACTACTTAGGCACATTCTCGCCGTTCCCCGAGGACTCCTCGTGGAATCGAAGGAAACGGCGAGAATAGAGGGAGTCACACCACGTGGACTCCGCGTCTGGAAATCAACGAGAACACGGGGAATGCTTCCAAAATGGATTTTGTTCTAAAAATAAATATGCAGTTGACGAAATTAGTCTAGATCCACTTTATTTTTTTTTATTTTGATTGTGTTTATTAATTTTACATTGCACCAACACCAGGGAAAAACCTCTGAATTTTAAAGGGAGTCCTTTTTGATGATGGTGATGATAATCTGAGCATTCCTCGTCCGTGGGGACTCGCGAGAACACGGGGAGTGATTCCCTAGGACAAACACAAACAAAGTCCTCGGGGAACGGCAAGAATAAGACTCTTGGCCCAAGCTGACTGGGGAACATATATTCAATCAGTGGATAAGACGGATACGTCAGCTACGATGCTTTGGCAGCAACATTTCGGCCCTTCTTGGGCACAGCCCTTGCAAGCAGGTTCGTTTTTTTTTCCAACGTCGTCCCTAACGTTCGATAGCCTGACCAGGACCCTTGCCAAGAGGTCGAAATATTACTGCCAAAGCATTGTAGCTGACGTATCCGTTTTATCAATTGATTTAATTATTGCGTTAGGTTGCTTTATAGAGAAAGGCGCGGAAGGCAGCAACTTGAACGTGTTGAGTGTTAATGTTTTTCTTTTTTGTTAATTTTGTGTTTGTAGTGGTGTATATGGCCACTGGCTTTTAAATACACGTATATATATATTTCATAGTTCCGACGTTTGACAGCTTGCCTAGGATCCTTGCCAAGAACGGCCGAAATACTGCTGCCAAAGCATCGTAGTTCACGTATAGGTTTTTTCAATGACCGAACCATGGTAGCAGTAGAGTCACCTGCTGCCCATCTGTTAGTAGTTCAGGTATTCCAGAGGTCGAGTATAGATGGCGGAGAGATTGGGATGAAACTTGGTGGAAGGAACAAGCATGAGTCCTAGATACGTGATTGACATAACAGGATCGAATCCACTCACTGTGGGGAGTCGGGGGGGGGGTCCGAATTTCTAGTGATCCCGCGAGTTCGGTACTTCCTGATGTGCTAGGACGATGAAGGTTGGCAGGCGTGTGAGTTGACTTTAGAATAGTCGTTTCCCCAATCCAACCATCTGGGGGGGAGGGCAGGGGTGGAGGAAGGGGGAATCCTGAGAAGTGAGGTATTTTTCACATACGAACGGGTTATCGGAAAGACCTCGTGTCTCAGACGACCCATTTTAATGGAGGGGGAACTGGAAATCTCGGGAAACGTTCAGAATGAGGGTTCGGGATGAAACTTGGCGGGAACAACACGCGTAAGTCCTAGATGCGCAAATGTAAACGGACCGGATCTGGTCACTGCTGGGAGGGCAAATTTCTAGTGATCCAGCGAGTTCGGTACTTCCTGATGTGCTAGGACGATGAAACTTGGCAGGCTTGTCAGGGACCCGAACATATTGACTTGACAATGTAGTTTCTCTGATCCAACCATAGCGGGGGGAGTGGAGGGATGGGGATCCGGAAAATTGAGTAGTGCGTGCTCAGCTATTGAACGAATGATCGGATTTAAGAGGGGGGGCGGAAATCTTAGAAAACGCTTAGAGTGGAGGGATCGGGATGAAACTTGGTGGGAAGAACAAGCAGTAGCACTAGATACGTAACTGACAGAACCAGCTGATAGAATATGCAGCCTAGATTTACCATTTGGCGTCCGAACCGGACCCTACCAATGTAGGGGAAGGATGAAGCGGGAACCGGAAATTTGAAGAAATGCTACGGTTCGAGTTAAACTTGATGGATGGGAAGAGGAGACGTTAGAGATGCGAGGTTTATATGTTCGAGTCGTATTCGGCCGCAGTTGGACGGGGAGTCCCGGAAATGTTGTGGCTGGCATAGGGGTTAAATGAGTGGAGGGATTGGAATGAAACTTGGAAAGTAGAGAGATTGTATGCGCTAGATGGGATATTTTAGGGTCCGGACAAGATCCGAGCAAGGTGTGAAGGGGTACCGGAATTTCCAGAAAAATGCTCAGATTTACTTTCTCGCTTCTCACACCTCCATACTCGTAACAAGTGCCATATGAGCTCGTAGCTCTTGTTAACACAGTAATGATACACTGATAGCAAAAATAATTTTCTTATCTTTACGATGCAACTCTACAAAAAAAGAGACAAATGAAATTTTAGTTACTACCCTGTGGCTATTATACCCATTTAAATACAAAATTTTGAAAAAACATATAAAATAATCTGCAAACATGAAGTTTTCCAAAATTGTAAGTTAAGTGTAGGCCTAGACTGTCATACAGAGCGATAATGTACAAATATTAAACATGTAGCCTACGACTGAATATGAAGGTTTTAGGCTTTTGCAGAGGCTTTGTGGCCTTTTTTTTTCAATATATTATAATGTTATTGTTATTAAAACTGGCTCTAAAGCTGCTTTAAAGGAAGCAAGCAAAAGCCTAAGCCAAGACATCAATGAAACTAGCCTGATAATGATAGCAGTCAAAACTGAAGAGGCCTACCTCCTCTGAATTTTGTCATCCAGACTCATGTGATCAAGCCTCTGCCTCTTCCTAATTGGTCTGTATCCATCTTTGTCATTTTCTTCAGAGATCCCGCTATCCTCACTGTCTGAACCATACAGAAGAATGGACTCCACAACTTGGTTTGAACTCACTTCCTCATATCCCACTGGATTTGGTACATCTTCCTGAATCTGGACATACTGCACCTGGTTCAAACCGGGAAGGGAAATGTAGACAGGCTCTCCCTTGGCACTAGGCCTGATAATCCTCAGTGTCTTTGCTGTAGCCATTTCAGACTAAACATACAATTATTTCACATCGTCTATGTTCTTTCTTTCTTTACTGTTCTGTTTCTCCACTGGGTTTGTCTAAGCGCTAAGTCGATGTGTTGTTTTCTGATTCGCTCTGACGTCATTTGCTCCGCTGTGATTGGTCCACATCATCTTTTGGAAGAATCCGGGAAGCTGACGTAAATGCTTAATCTATAATCGCTACTGTTGCTAATTCTTGAAGAACTAATTAGTATTAGTAGACGCGAATGCCGGGGTACGGAAAGTATTTTACATTCAATCAATCAATCAAGTTTATTCAAATAGCTAAAAGCTAGAAGTGGAATAAACATTCAACAGAAAAGGTGTGAAGCGCATTTTTATCTGATAATTTTTGCGCAAGACCAAGCTCAAAAGAGCAAAATAAAATGAATACGAATAATCGTTCAAGGACACGTCTTACAGACATAACATTAGTGTGAGTCTTCACCTTCCGGAATCTGGGTTCCCAGATTTTTTTTGAATTTCTTCTGCGAAACTTCAAATTCCAGAAATCTTGAAGTTCAAAAGCCCCTTTTTTCCGGATTATTTTGATATACGTTTTGACCGGTTCATATTCCAGATGCAATTTACAGAAGAAGTCAAAGAATAATCTGGAAGCCCAAATTCCGGAAGTTCCGGGAGGTGAAGACCGGACTTTACTAACATTAGTACGACGTCAGTTCCTTCGATGTGATTGGTACACATCATCTTTCAGAAGAATCCGGAAAACTGACGTAACTGCTTGGATTTATAGTCGTTAATTTTTGAAGAACTAATTAGTATTAGTCGACGCGAGTGCTAGCTCCGACGTACGGAAAGTATTTACATGCAATAAAAAAAGTGCGAAGCGCATTTTTTTTCTTATAATTTTTGCGTAAGACCAAGCTCAAAGAGTAAAATAAAATGAACACGAATAACAGCTCAAGGACACGTCTTACCGATTACTTAGTTCTACTTACGTATTGTTCGAGCTAGTAAAATGAATGTGTACAAAAATAATACTTACCATCTTACCTATATTACTGATTCAGTCAACGCCACCGATCGTTCCATTTGTTCTCATTTCCAAGATATGATACTTACAACTTCCTTCGTCATTGTTATCTCTATCAGCACTACCCTGAGTTTTGCATTTTCGATCTTCGGTTATTTTTTGAGCTGAGCAAGCTACAGCTCTGCGTCCGAGGATTTCGTTCCTCAGAAGTACCGCATATGCAAATCACGTATGAATTCTTAAATAAGAACCAATTCTGAGCAAGAAAAGAAATAAATGAGAGGAAACGTTTGAAATATCCGAACAGATAAATATATTACAAGCTGACATTAAAAAATGCTGCTAATTTTTTAATGGCGATTCATTTCCGTATAGTTGAGTACTGGAATCACTGAAAGTGTCGTAACTAACTGCATAGTATTAATCATTTCAAGGCAGCTGTGGGCCGTCAACTGACTGACATTCAATCTAGTGTACATAGTGTCGTTAGAAATGTATTGCGAAGAAAGCCTTCTGGTAATTTTGTTATTATTACTAATATATCCAGATGTCGAGAACAGGGATGGTTTTCGGTCTGACCTTTGTCTGATACCTGTAGGTTTGTAGCCCGGTTACATTTTTTCTATTCATATCTCAAACCAGGGGTGGTCCGAAGGGAGGGGGGAATTCCCCCCCCCCCTGCCTTTTTGCTAAGTCGTATCAGTCGTTTATTTTGGCCCCGCCGAGGTCCCGGGCATTCATTTTATTCACAAACAATCGTCGTTAAAAAAAAAAAAAAAAAAACTGGCACTGCCCAGCTTCAATCGTCAACCCGTCCCCGTCAAAAGCAAGCCGAGTCGTCTAAACGAGGACATGATTCAAGGGTCGGAAACATGATTCATGATGGCAGCAATTCGCCTACCGATTTTACTCCCACATGATTTGAATTGGTCTCTCTTTACATGTCTTTCAGATTTTAGCCTGTCACAATTACAATAGGTTAGTTGTTACAGTAAAGTCTGACTGGATAACATGAATAAAGCTTACAGACCAAAAGCGAGAGACGGGTTTGTGTGCACAGATTGTTCGTCAAACTTTGACTGTAAGTGACAAAGAAGCCAGGAATTTTGAACACACTGGAAAAGCTATCAGAATACAAATGACAGGAAACCTGAGAAGCAAGTGTACTGAGAAGAGTGGAAAAATGTCGATTAGAAAGCGAGGTTCTGCAGACGCTGGAATAGCTCATTCAAGTCGGGAGGTAAACTTTTGGCCTATATCCTAGTGTTAAAGCACATCTGCAAAATCCTTCTTAAAATTACACAGTCGTCTTATGAAAATATCAGGACAATCCTACAACTCGAAAACGGTCTCTTTTTATGTTAAGTTATTCTAAAAGCGAAATTCTCGTTCTTCAGTTGCTGTGTACATCCTCTTCTGTCGCATATTGAGACTTCTGTTAAGAATGTTATCCCACTTCTAACACCATTGTTAGGAATGTGTGAGATAGAATCCCATCTCTGGACCCCATTGTTAAGATTACATCCCACTGTTGAGACCATTGTTAAGATTACATCCCACTTCTAACACGATGTTAAGATGTTGAACCTTAAACAAAAATGAAATAAAATAAATAAGGGAGTTATTTTTATTTGCTAAATTAAAGGGTAGGGCGGGTGGGTGGAGAAAAAAAAATTTAATTGTCGTGACTACGAACAAAAAATTTGGACGTGGGTCCTCCTTATTATGAGAAAATAAGGGCTTACAAAAATAAACTTCCCACTTCTGATACCATTGTTAGGAATGTGTGAGATCGAATCCCATCTCTGGACCCCATTGTTAAGATTACATCCCACTGTTGAGACCATTGTTAAGATTACATCCCACTTCTGACACCATTGTTAAGAATGTGGTGAGTTCTCTTTCATCCTTGGTCGGAGCAAGACCTCAGTTACGCTATATTATAATTTATGGTAAGGACCAGTTTATATATTTAGTTAGGGACCCCTTTAGTGCTGTATTATATGTTCTTGTACACGATTTACATGAGATAAATTAACTATAGACGTTATGGTCCATCTCGGCTAGTAGGCCTCGGGCTTGACTGGATATGTGAATTCCAGCTTCGCTAGGATGTGTGAACCAGCTTGATTAGGGATTTCTGGATTGACTGCGGCTGAGCTATAGAATTCCCTGAGACTTTCCCTTGTCTCCTTTGTACGGTTTCCTGACTGGTCCTGGGGCTAGTGGGCACCTACGGTGTCAGAATGTCTTCAGCCCACACCCCAGGAGCCTTATCTTCATTAAACCTCGCCTCCACTCGTCCATCCTCTTAACACTTCGAACTAATTTGGCGGTAAGGTCGCAGATGAAGACTGAGGCAGATAGAAACCTTTCAGATGTGCTTTAATATGCTGCGTTGGGGCAAGGTATAAGTTGCGTTTTTTGCAGATACATGGCATCTGTTACCACAGTAACTGAACCTGCGATCAGTCGTTTTTGCAGTTACCGTGGCATCTGATACTACTGTTGCCCGAGAAAAGGTCAGTGTTGCTCTGCAAAAACGACAACTGCCGAAACTGTGCGTTTCGAAGTCATCCCAAAAGAAAAACTGATATCCAGTCGCGTCGTTAAAGTTTAACTGAACAGGCAACTTATTTTTACATCTTAGATTCAAATACATTGAATTATTACAACACCTATTGGGGATTTTCATTCTGTCCACAGTAGTCTTCAGTAGGGACGTTGGGAATGTGGACACTTTCCCATGGGGAATCCGTCCACAATTCGCCCGCGACGATCACTAAACTGTCACTACACAAGACACCTCACTCGCTAGCACTAGTTTTTGGCACTGCAGACTGCAGACACTTCATTGTTTATTTGATACACAATTTATTTACTCGTTTGCTGCTGGTGTTGTTGCCAAATGTTCCAGGCACCATAGAGATATCACAAAAACGGGAAGAGCGGCAAGCACAACGGGATAATCGATTAGTTGGAAATATCAGAAAAACAAACTAACGCTTTTTCATCGGGTTTTCAAGATTATTTAAGCGAACAAGTGATGGGTAATTAGAGTGTCGTATCCTAGCCCTTTTCGGTTAAACTTTAAGCGCCAAACTTCTTTCCAACCAGTTTGAAAAAATCCTCGGCTCTATTATTGGTGATGATGAAAGTCAGATGACTTTTTCAGAGACCACAGTCGGACCATGGTATCTGAATATCAGATGCCACGGTATCTGGTCAGATACCACGATAACTGCAAACAGGCCTCTTCGACTAGTGTTTCTATCTGGCGAAAGACGAAAGTTTGAATCGGGTTTTGGTTTTACACAGAAGGGATCAAGTTCTGCAAACCAGTCTGAAGTTGCAGTTTTTCGGATGTAGTTTCACAGTAGTTTGACGTACTTTTGTTTTGGCTATGAAAGTGCAGTTTGTCGAATGGACAAATAAAACAGTACAGGGGTATTTTCAACAAAACTACAATAAAACTACACCATTCAAGTCTCGTCGACGACCTGGCGTCTTTTTAAACATACAAAATCCAGTCCGAATCTGTAAACTCCTGTCGGGCGAAGACAAAAAAGTTTGTTACGTTCGTAAATCCGGAATTTTATTTTTTTAAATGCACTGGCAAACCTGTTTTCCTCTTTTTTGTTTCTGAGTAAGCGTGTCATGTTAACGTAAAAATTACTTTCTTTACTATAAATTCGGAACAAATCTACTTTGTTTCTACTTTATTTCGATGGCCACTACTTTGTCAGTTTTTTCGACGGACAGATTTCAAATTTCATAGTTATTATTTAATTTTCCTGGGGATCGCAAATTGACGCTCTGTTCCTCGGCCTTTCACAAAATTTCGCCTGACACGCATTTCGTAGTACTCTCTATTTAGAAGAACGTTTTGTCATTTATTCGGCGATTAGGCTTGGAATTTTTTAGATCTGAAATACATTTAAGGTTAGAAATTCTATGGTACCGTACTTAGTTATATCTTGCAAAACATTCACAGATTAAAATATTTCGCCTGTGGTGCTTGCTTTACTTTGTCCTGTGTACGGTGTTGGAAGCCTTTCTGTTTAGCGAAAGCTAAACTGCAAAGCTGAGGCTGTGAATCTATGTTGTATTTTGATTACAAGAATAATTTCAGCTGATGCATTGCAGTTAGTTTTATACCGCGTAGTTCCGCAAAGTTCCTATTTGTCGGTACGTGCGAGTCGTATATTGCGACCCAGAAGTCGCTGAAATGAGGGCTCCCCCCCCCTGACCTGAGTGCTTCGGACCACCCCTGTCTCAACTTAGGTATTAGCATTATGATGTCATTCAGCCTTGTATCTCTAACTTCGTCCCTCCATTTTCTTCGTCTCGTAAAGACTGTTGTCATTGGTTGCGTTTTGCAGATACCATGGTATCTGATACCACGGTCTCAAGTCGTTTTTGCATATTTGATGGTGTAAAACGGACACGTCAGCTGAATTTTATTGGAGCTATATTTCGGCCTTTCTTGGCAAGGGTCCTCTTCAGGCTCAAAACCGCTCAAGTTGGAAAAACGAACTTGTGGGAAACACCAAAGCGAGACGTTTTTGCAGTTATGGCGGTGTCTGATACCACGGTCAAAAGGAGTTTTTGCAGTTAGGGTGGTATCTGAAAAGTCATCTCACTTTCATCAAATTTGGTCGAATAGGTGAGAAAGAAGTTAAGCACTTATTGATGTAACTGGATATCAGTTTTTCTTTTCGGATGACTTCGAAAATTGCAGTTTCGGGAATATTCGTTTTTGCAGAGCAATCGTGTATTAGATACCACGGTAACTGCAAAAACGACTAATTGCAGATTCACTTACCGTGGTAACAGATACCATGGTATCTGCACAAACGCAACTATTGTGATGTCAATCAGGCTTGTATCTCTAACTTCGTCCGTCCATTTTGTTCGTTTCTTAAAGACTGTTGTCGTTGAAAATCAGGATCAATACGGCTGTCGAAAAAATAGCAGTGGTGGTTATTACATGGTTGCCTACGTCCCATCAATCATAGTCTATTCGCGATGTTTCTTTTCGGTTTCCTTTTTACTTTAAAATTCTATTTGCGAAAAATTCTTGACGAGGCTAAGGATAAGCGTGTAGCCTACTTATTTTATTGAGGATGAAATAACTTTTTGATCAAATCCTACTCATCTCTACTCTAGATCTCTCGCTCTCGCTCACTAAATCAAGACCTGCCTTCTTATGACCCGAAACTCTTGTGACATCGTCCAAGAAGCGCCCTCATCAAAAAGGGCTTCTTTTTTAATTCGATTTTTTTGCTCCGTCAATTTGGAATCTACTACCGTTAGATATCCGGAATTCGAATAACCTCATTTTCTTCAAGCGAGCAGCGAAAGGTCACTACAGGAAAATTGTTTAGTGTTATCCTCCTTTAGACCCACCCCCTGTTTCCTTTTCTTTTGTTTTCTTTCTTTATCGTTCCTTCTTTCCCTTATTTTCTCTCTCGTTTTATTTAAAGTTGAAACCATAGGTTATTTTTTTCCTCTCCTATTTTTTTTTCTCTTTAAATAGAATGTTCAGTTAGTTGATTCTGTTTGATGTTTAAATTATTATCTGATATTTCCCTGCCCTAGCCAAGCACTACATTTGTGCTTTCCTGGCAGGAATGTAAATTGTGTATTTTTTGTGTCTTTGAAAATCGCTTTTTCGCTTTTTGCATCGCTTTTTCATCACGTAGCTCCTCCCACAGGGCGGGGCTTACCTCCAAACTGAAGTGAAACTGAACTGAAGTTTAAATAATAGAAACATCTCAAATAATCCGTGCAGCATAGAGCAGAGCAAAATAACAGTAGCACCAAGACCTATGCTTTCGATGGTTCGCTACCGGGCAATACTCGTAGCGTCGCCCCAGAGCAAAATAACTGTAGAGAGTAATGCGCAAACTTTGAAAAAGTGTCACACAGTCAAATCGCAGAGACACTAGCTCCGCTCGCGGACACGAACATCCTTACTGAAACTCGACAAGTCGTTAACAAGCGCTGGCTCTGATCCAGAGCAAAATAACTCTAGTACGCCACTGCACAGCCGAACAGTTCGCTGAAACTTCTCTCGCGAAGCCAGCTGGGCGGCGCTGAATTACGACGACTGTATTTGTATGTGAAGAAGCACTCTCAACCTGATGTTATGGCGAGGGGTGTAGTAGGCCGGACATGGATAGTAAATGTCATTATATACAGTCATCGGAGTCAGGACAGCCTAGGGCGTCTGGTGGCCTACTACACGTGCAGACTCCAGGGGTTCATTGTAGATTCCCCCGATCGATTCACACTAAGGTTTGCGTACCGAACCACAACAGGCTATAAACCACCCATCATACACTAGGCCTTACAGGCCAGCCCACTCTAAGGAGCTTTAACCAAGACTCATAATAATGACCTATGGTCCGTAAAATAAACAAAAGGTTTTATTCTGTGGTATAAAGGTACTTACAAAAATAAACAACCTTTAGGTCAAAAGGGTTGTTCCCGGTCGAGGCCCGGAAAAGAACTATATGAGAAGAAGGTGACTCATGCTCGCCCGATGTGTCATGAACATAGAGTTAATAAATAATGCAAGAGCCTCGACAGTATAAAGGATTAAACAAACCGAATGGAAAGGGAGTAACGCTGCATAACGGCGGCAGAAGTTAGCAGTACGGGGTGCAGATGGCACCACCGTAACAGCTCGACGGAGGCTGGTCTTCGCATTACTCTCTAGAGTTATTTTTCTCTGCGTCGCCCACTACAATTGCGGTATTAAAGCGAGACAAACTTGCGGGTTTAGAAATTCTGGTAAAGCTAATATGAGGTCAGCCCGCATCGAGGACACAGGGGAGCTTGTATCTTTATTTTGCTGTGTTCAACATCGGAGCCAGCGCTGGTGCACGACTGAATGAGTTCCAATATGGACGTTCTCTATCATTATTGGTAGTATCGCTGCTTTTCGAGCGTGTGCCACTTTTTTCAAGTCTTGGCACTACTCGCTGGTGTTATTTTGATCCAATGCAGCAACAGCAGTCCACTAGATTGAATGAATATAAACTAATACAATTTAAAAGACAACAAAATTTTAATACCGCTCAGTGCCAAATACAAACATTAAAAACTGCAACAATTTACATAAAACCTTGCTGTCCCATCCCCATCGAATTCTGCTGCTGTTGCCCATACATGGGCTGCATATTGACCTGTCCTTGCATCATCCCCTGATTGCCCATCACCTGCTGATTGCCCATCCCTTGCTGAATCATCATCGGCTGCCCCATGCCCATTTGTTGCATCGACGGAGCAATTTCGAGACCCAGATTCATGAGAAGGTCCCTAACCGCGGGGAAAATGGAACAGTCATTTGGACCCAGTCCCAACTGGTTAAAACCATACTCAGAGAACCGCTTGAGCTGACTGATTGCCATGGTATATAAGGGCTGGCTTATGTTCGGGTCGCGTTTGTCAGCGACTTGGGTTGTGTTGGTGCTTAGGTCATGAACAATAGGGAGCAAAACAGTCTGCAACACGCCATCTTCACGACTTGGCTGGAGCTCTTTTAGTGCAATGAAGAATAACAACTTCATTTTTGCTACAATAACAGCGGGTTGTCCGGGAGGTAAAATGGGTAGCGACCCAGGCGGTATGGTCATACTCATACTAACACTGTAACGGAACTGCGAGGGGTCCAAGGCTCCTGGTATGACTTCAAGCTTCATGATCTGAATCATATCCCGCAAAATTTTCGTCGTTAGCAGCAAGAGCTTCCCGAAAGCTTGTAAGGAAGACGGGCGCGCGGGGTTGGTCACAACCCGGGTATTGAAGAATTCCTCCAGGGTTTGGACATCTTCGAGTGACCAGTGGTCCTTGTAGTCGGGCGCGGCTTGCAATTTCATCTGAATGGTTGGATACTGGTTTGGTTCGAGCACAATGCGACCCCATAAAGTTTGGGACTGGAAAACGATAGCCCCGGGTTCGTTGGACGGTACCAGGGTAAGGGAATCTTCAGCCTGCAGTATTCTATGCCTGAAAGGAGAAAACTGGAATTATATTGCATTCGTTATCAATTTGAAGCACAAGTAAGTTACACAAGTAAACATAAAAAAAAGTAAACGTAATTAAAAGTAAGCTGTACAAGTAAATTTCGAAAAAGTGGAGTAAATGAAAGAACATAAATAAAACACATAAAACACAGAAAAAGACACCAATTTTCAATCTTCGGCCAGGAAGCAGTGGAGAAGGACGTGCGCTAGTTGGTCGCTTCTGTCAATGATTTTTTCTAGTGACGAAGAAACATCCAAAAGGGTAACACGACCATCTTGAATTTTAAGCTTCCCCGTCAGTGCATGGTTATGGCATAATTTCGACAAGTGGAGCAGGTGCTTTGCATCTTTAAATAACATGAATCTTTTTAATCTCCATCTTTCGCACAACATGAGTGACACCAGAACGAAATAGTATAGGAGCGCAGAAGGTGCTGTGCAATTTTCCCAAAGCTTTACGATTATAGCCCCCCCCCCTCCCCTTGGAGACGATGCGCCCATAGACGGTACGGAAAGTGAAACGGCAAGGCTATGACGGCTAAGAAAATCACGATGATGAAGTTCCCAGAATAGAATCTCGGAACTTCTTCACAAACGGTCTAGCCTCCAGTTAAAGCGTCAACGGGACTAGACAATTCAATGGACATCTTTTCTTCTTAGAAAACTGCTTTTCAGTGTTTTCTAGAGGATGTTTTGCCTTCTTATTACACTGTGTTTTCACATTTATCATAATTTCCTAAATTCCGGCTAAAACGAGTAAAACTACACTCCGCTTAAATTTTCTTCCCAATACACGATTCCCTTCACTAGGCCACTCGCAATCTTTAAAAAATTCTTGGGTTTAGGATACAGGACTCCAACCTCAGAAGACAAGATTTCAAATTTCCAGAGAAGTGTTTTCTTCAGAATAATCTATCTGGCTTAAAAAGGAACCAACAAATATGACAAACATACTAGATTGAAGCTAATTGAATGGTTTACATACTGGATAAAAAAATTTTACTTCAATATTTCCATTTAAACATAATTTTCTTTTCAAACAAGATCCCTTGATTCTAACCTTACCTCGCTTGCCTTACAAAATGATGAAAAAGGTAGAGTTAGCAAAGTCAATAGCCAGAAATCTCTTTTCAAAGCAGCTTCAAAACAAATAAAAGCCACAGAATTTGAATATTTTTGACCACATGACTTTGAAAAAAGTCATTTTGCCTCTTGACTGTCAGGACAGCGTGTACATTCATTTTAACACTTTCAAAATCGAGGTAGTGTAAAAACAAGGTCAGGTACCCCTCCTGTACCTTATGCAAAATACTTGGTACCCTAACCCATTCAAATATTGACCATCTGAAGCAGTTCAGAAATCAACCAACCATATTTCATATGTCAAATTTTCCAAATTTCTCCTTGGGTTCCCCATTTCTTTCAGTAACTCGCAGTTGGTTTCCATTTTTAAAGTAAAAGACCCAGTTCTAATTTTGAGGAGAAAGATGACCAACTTTTATAGAAAAGCTTTGGAAGCCCTCCAAACCCACAACCTGTACCCATTTTTTAACAAGTGAATAAAATAGTGCGTACATAATTGTAACTTAGTTGTCGACATCGTGTGTATTTTTTATAGTATTTATGTGTTAATGAATGGACCGGATGGTTTAGGCATAGTTCTTTTTTATACATTATTTTGTACTCCTCAGTTCTGAGGGAAATAAATGAATAAATAAATAAATAAAAAACTAATTCCATTAAAGTAGAGTAGGTCGTTTTTGGGGTACCCAGCATCTGGCAAGGGGTATCCTGTGTTAGGCCTGAGTATATCCAGTTGACATCGGTATACAAAAATAGGGGATTTGTGGGTGTGTCTCACCCCGTGTTCAAACGGGAACATGTCAATCGGCAAGTCGCTTACGGCAACTCTCAGTCGAACAGTCCGGCAAAGGGCAATTTAGTAAACAAATATTCTTTGAGCCCAAGCTGACTTTGAAGATACAGGCGAGTACTGCATAACAGGAACTTGGAACGAGGTTACTAATAATATAATATTTAAGTTTTCAGTCCCTTATTAATAACAAAACAGAAGTTGATCAAAATACAGAAAAAAAACCTTTCCTGTCATCACCCCAATCGTGCAGCAAAACACAGCGGCCGTGTCGAAAAGTAAATCAGGACTAGTTTTTGGGATTTTGGGATTTAGTTTTTGGGCTGTCTGGTTCACATATTAGATTTTTGGGATCCCATCGGAACCTTAGGTCTTGTTTTCTTTACAGTGGTATTTGAAAGTAATTGGCCCTAATAAGATATTTGCAGTCGGTAAAAGTTCAGTTATTTATTACAGGGTTTGTTTCCTTCCCCGACGTTGACCCAGAAGATTGACAGCCTGACGAGGAGCCTTGCCAAGAAGGGCCGAAATATCGCTGATGAAGAATCGCAGCTGAAGTATCCGTTATATACATTATTTGAATACTTTAGTGAATGCAGGTCCCTACGGGACAGGCGCGTTCTAGGAAATCCTACCAAAGATAAGACGACTCGTTGGTATTTACTGTCCATAATTCTGGCGTAAATTTATACTGGATTTGATTTCTCCGGAAGGACGAACTGTTCCGGCGCGCGCCCAGCAGTTTTGGGGGCTCCGCTAGACAAAGGAAAATCCTTGCTTCGGGGGCGGCGCGAAGGTTTTTGGGAGGACTGTAGAGAGAAGGGAAGAGATTTTCGGGGTGGGCGGAACTGATAAGAAATGGATTGTTAAAATGATGGGAAGTAAAGATTATAAAGAAATATTGGGAAGTTCCTCAGGTTAGCTTTTAAACACCGGAAAGAGTTTTTTTTTTATGGGGAAGTTGTGGTTTTAGAGTTAATAAAGTATTCAGAGTAAACTAAAAATGTTAAGAGTGTGTTAGTGTATACATGCGCATGTAAGATTGTTCACTTTTTGTTTTGTTTTGTTGCATGATGGCCTGGTGGCTTTAACGTGCAAATAAATCGTTCATTCATAAATCATTCTTTCATATCGACCAGACAAGACCGATATCCACTCTCTTCCTTCGTTGCCGTGGATCCAGAGCAGATCAAAAGATAAGTTTATATTTCATGTAAAAGTGTTTAAATGTAGAGTTAATGTTTATCTTTAATATAGTTAGTTGTGTTCGTCTTATCCCGTCCTATACCACACATTAGGGATGTAGAATATCCCGCAATCGAAGATCCACTCGTCCGGCCTACGCTACCATAGTTGCGTTTTTGCAGATACCGTGGTATCTGATACCACGGTCTAAAGTCGTTTTCGCAGTTATCGTGGTATCTGATACCACGTTTAAAAAGCGTTTTTGCAGTTATCGTGGTATCTGATATTCAGATACCACGGTGCGACCGTGGTAACTGATCGTGGTATCAAAAAATCATCTTACTTTCATCAAATTTTGTCAAATTTGTGAGAAAGAAGTTTGGCACTTAGTGATGTAACTTGATGTCAGTTTTTCTATTGAGATGATTTGAAAAAGCGCAATTTCGGCAATAGCCGCTTTTGCAGAGCAACCGTGTATCAGATACCACGGTAGCTGCAAAAACGACTAATTGCAGATTCAGTTACCGTGGTAACAGATACCACGGTATCTGCAAAAACGCTACCATATTAGGTCTCTGACCCCGGCGGAGGTTTACGTTCATCAAGCTGGGAACCGCTCCAGTTAACCCTGGACACCCCAGTTATTAATACTGATTTGAACTAACCCAGGAAGACCTGCTGTTCCAGCATATCGAGTGGCAGGTCTACCAAGCCCTGCTGCGAAAGCCGGTAACTGACGGTAACTTGTCTAATGATAAGCTTGATGCTGAAGCTTGTCAAACACTAATTTACCAACAAAAATGTTGGTAACCTGTCAAGTGATACGTATCTGTTCAAATGCCTATTACATTTAGAGCGTGTTCAACCCTTCGAAGCAGTAAATATTAGTTACTATTTTCGTTCCAACCTCGTGAAAAGTTACAAAGTTGACCGTTCCAACCTTCTCGAAATAGTAACTAATAGTAACTATTTGCTTACCACGGTAGGGAGCGTAGAAAGCGTGGTAACTGCGAATCTCTTTGATGTGATTTTGGTGAAAATAGAAAAATGCGTTCCAGCCTTGACGCCAAAAAGCCAGAACTCGTGAAGTCATGCGTATTAACCACGGTAAGTAGGCAGGAACACGCTCTTAATTTCGTCGGCTCTGCCAAAAATCATGGACAATTGGGCCTAGCCAGCGCACGACACTCAACATTCTTTTTCTGGCCGATGAATGAAAAATTGTATACTCTGTTTTGTTATGTTATGTTTAATTCTTTTATTTTACTTTACATATTCCGCTTTTCAAATGGCGGGTCAGGAACAAAATAACTTACTTACTTTCTTACTTAATGTCTCCAACATTACGCAAATGGGGTAATGCGCGTTGTACTTTGTGGAAAGATACTAAATAATTTTAATTTAAAATATTAGTAATAATATTAAATTAAAATATTAGTAATAATTTAAATTTAAATTTTAAATTAAAATTAGGTAATTATTTTGCGATAATGAACCAATCTTACCAGTGTTTTCTGACGTGAATCAAATTCAAGAATCGCTCCAGCGGAGAATAAGATCCGTTTCCATCGTCTGTTGGCGAGCAGAGGACGTCGAACGCGTCGAGACTCAGTAGAGTGGGAACGGCGCCTGCCCAAGAACGGAGGGGTAGAACGCGGCTCTTATGGTCAGACGGGGAGGATTGAGCGCCCGCTGGCGACTGACCAATCCTGGCTGCTGGCGACGGGCGAGGGACACCTGGGCCAAGAAGAGAAATTAACCCCTGTTCCGGTATAGGCATCTTCTCGCAGTTCCCCACCTCGGGCGACTCCCCGGTGTTTATTTTGTCTTTTTTTTTTTTTTTTTTTTAATATATACATATCATTTATTCACCAGAATAGCAAAGATAGCTAGCAAAGGTCAGTCAACATAGCACTTTCAACTGGATATAAAATGGCCAATGACAAATGACAACTAGACCTACGTTGCCCGGGCAACGTGAAGTGTTGCGGCAACCTTTGTCCGGCTTCGCCGGCTAAAGTGTTGCGAGAGCAACACTTTGGTTTTGTTTCTTCGCTGTCGGTTAAATGCTGAAATTGTCAAATTATCGAAGCTTTTAAAACGGTATGTTCTAAAAAGAATAATCACATGATCAAAAGCCAACAACAAAACAATATCGGAAGAAGGCTATCCGTAACGTTTCAGGATTAAAATACCATAGATGACACTATTAATTATTACAAAACTACCTTATTGTTTTACATTACCGTATCGTTTGTACCCGTTGCGTAAACAGTTAATCCTAGGTTATAGCGATAGACCATCGATACAAACTTTCTTACTGTCATATTTACAGAAATCGAATACAATGTGCACCAATTTTCAAAAATTTCTAGCCCCTCGTGAACCGATCTTACTTACAAGTCCGTCTTCTGTGATTGACATCAAATTCACCGGAAACAAATAATGGATACACCAGCTATCAAAAGTTGCAAACCCCTCATCGCTGAAGATGATTATAGCATAAAAGCCGATTATTACTTACAAGTCCCATGCATGTCTTACAATTGGGAACAAAATTGTTCTTACCATCGAATACACCTGAGACAAATAACAGGTATACCAACTAGCAAAAGCTGCAAACTCCTCGTTGCCGAAGATGATTATGAGCTAACAGTCGACTGTTGCTTACAGTCGACTGTTGCTTACTAGTCCCTTACATGTCTCACAACTGGTATCGCCTATTTTTGGTTTCAGTGTGTACCTTACTCCTGAAGTTGTCAACCCCTTGAAACTTTCAAACTGGTTTATCTCATGAAGGATTTTTGTTCAAAAAAATGGATGGCATATATTTTGATCAGCTCTTCAAGGGCTATCGATTGCCCTAACCACAACAAAACCATATCGGAAAAAGGGACTAAATTGACTTTGCAGTCAGTTGAACTTTATCCTTTTCAATCGTAGACATCGTGACGGATGAAAACTTGGAATAATATCCTATATAATCTAGTTGGTATTATAAAGCTATCCGTAACTTTTTAGGATTAAAATACCATAGATGACACTATTAATTATTACGAAACTACCTTGTTTTACATTACAGTATCAATTCAATTCAATAATTTTATTCCGGTGACAAAGACCATAATTAAGCACTAATAATTAAATAACAACAAATAAAGGAAAAAGAACAATCACATGTTTAACCATTCTCGATGGGTTCATACAGTTTCAACCAAACTGGAAGTGACAGACGCAGCAACGGAGAACGAAGAGCTAAGATCAACGGGTTTTCAGAAGCTAAAAGCCGTTCTCGCAGAGACACTCTGTTAGCGTAGTGCAGTTGGCGAAAATTCAAAACACAAATA
Organism: Branchinecta lynchi; assembly: GCA_023053575.1. Taxonomy (NCBI): domain Eukaryota; kingdom Metazoa; phylum Arthropoda; class Branchiopoda; order Anostraca; family Branchinectidae; genus Branchinecta; species Branchinecta lynchi. The sequence continues at coordinate 16,938,380 of JAKZAP010000022.1, read as the reverse complement.
TCAGCGCATAGCTCCGTGGCACTGCTGAAACGCGGTATTCCGTGAAGGAACCTTATCGTATCATTGTACGCAACGCGAAGCTCACGGATTCCGTTCTTAGTGTAACTATGCACAAGTGGGAGACCAAAAATGCTAGAACGGAAAAGAAATGTTTTAACATCAGGTGAGCAATGACTGAACTTTCGTAGTAGCATATTACCTCGGAGGTAAACCGAGCGGAGTGTGTGACGGACGTGCGCATCATCAAGTAGGTGTTCATTAAAAATGAACCCGAGGTACCGAAATTCTTTTACGAAAGTAAGCTCAGTTCCACACAGTTTTACTGGGGGGATGATAGGCGAAATTGATCCCCGGGGCCGGAAGCATACGCACTCGGTTTTTGACGTATTGAAGACAATATCAAGCTCAGCAGCGAAGCTTTCACAAATTTTTAGCAACAAATTAAGGGAGTTTGGACAAGTTGCTAGTAACACTATGTCGTCAGCGTAGCTCAGATTATTGATACATCGAGAGGATATATGGCAACCAATACCACTAGCAGTCAGACGCCTATTAAGGTCATCACAATAAGCAGTGAATAAAAAAGCAGACAAAACTCCGCCTTGACGCACTCCATTTGACGCAGAGAAAGGGGGGCTAAATTCAGATGCCCAACGTATCAAAAATCTTTGCTCGTTGAACCAATACGAAAGAATACGTAGATAAGGCACAGGAACACCCCTTTCCCTTAGAATATTAAGGAGCTTCTGGTGATTTACACGGTCAAACGCTTTCCTTACATCAACAAAAGAAGCATACACGTAACTAGAAAATAACCAATAATATTCTATAACTGATCGAAGAATGAAAATCGCAAACTCCACCGACAGTTTCTTTTTATAAGCAAACTGGTTATCACTAGTTTCAAGGTAAATACCTATGCGTGCGAGAATCAAATGTTCCAGCACTTTAGACATTGTTGATGCTAAGGCAATTGGACGGAAGTTATCAGCTCGGGTCGAATCACGAAGACGACTCTTCTGTATAGGAACTAGAGTAACAGCCATCAGTGAATTAGGAAGAATACCATGGTTAACCAACAGAGAAAAAATAATCGCAAGATAAGGTGACACAACATTGGCACAAAGTCTCAAGTGGTTAGACGATATATTATCGAGCCCACCTGAACAATTTGGTTTTAATTTACGAATTGCAAGCAGCACCTCTGCGGCTGAGAAATCTTCCACTTCTGTTCTAGGGATATTGCAATCAGAACCTCGAGAACAAGCTGAATTACCCACAGAATTAAAAATTTTCTCAAAATAATCCTTCCAAAACAGGCAAATCGAATCAGGGGAACTGTTTCCCTCGACAACAGGCGGAAGAGAATTTGCGTTACGGTTAGATGCAGTAACTTCCGTCCAAAAAGCACTAAAACTTTTATTGTAAAAATTTGCAGCCAATTGGTTGGCCCGAATAGCAGTCTCCTGTGAACGCACCCAATTTAGAGTATTCTTAAACCGAGATTTCCATATACGGCGGGTCCGGTCAAGAAAACCGTCAGGTCTGGAACCTTCCCTGACCCACTGCACGAACCAATATCGGGCAGTATCGTATACAGGCTTCACAAATCGAGACCAACCCGGCAATATAAATTTCTTTCGCACACTTTTTGACTGCACTGAAGGAATAGCTGCCTGGGCAGCTACAATCATTATCAGGCATATCGAACTATACAGGTCTAGAATTCCACCTCTATGCGACTCACAGATACACTGACGTTCTGGACAACTAGTTAGCTCAGGATCAATATGGAGATCCTCTAGACCTTTTAACACGGCATCACTATAGTTGAGCAACTCAGCTCTACCTGCATCATTCCACAGAAGCTTGTTTGTGTGAGGCGTCCTCGTGCTATGATCAGCTGCAGAGCTAGACGCGCAATTCACATTTAAAGCACAAGATAAAGGTACGTGATCTGATCCCAGCACATCATACAACAATCTAAACTCGGCGATATTAGAGATTAGCGAATCTGATACTAAGTAGTGATCAAGCCATGATCTAGCAGCACATGAGTTACTTAGGAATGTAAAGCTGTCAGACGGTAAGAAAAGACTATCTGCAATATGCATACTATTTTCTTCACAAAAATCACGAAGCTCATCGTGAAATAGGGTTTTCTTGAGTATATTCGAGTTCAAATCACCGGCAATCAAAACCCCATGAATATCAACCTGGCTGTTGCAGAAACCAATGATGTTGGCTAGACACGCACGAAATTCTGGAAGATTATCAGCTTGACATACTGGCATATAGACATTGAACAATAACATGTTTCCTTTGTCAGTCTTGATATGCAGCACTTGAAGTCGATCGTCATAGACATCCAAAGGGTGAACGTTAGCTGCAAGCGAGCTATGCCACATCATGCAGAGTCCCCCGGAGGGACGGCCTTGGATGATTTGCGAATCACAGCGAAGAGGGGATTTCGATGAAGTAAGAAAGTTAGGGTGTAGATTTTCTAGAGTACTAAAATTAAGTGGCAATAGCATGGTCTCTTGGAGGAAGAGTAATTCATGAGTTTCACACAATGACAAGATCTGCTGAGTCCGAAGTCGCGCAGAGCAGCAATTGTAACTAGCGATTTTTAGCGGCATTATTAGGTATCAGAGTGTACGCTGACTGAGCCACTGCGAGGACCTCGTCCCTCAGGATTCAGTTTCTCATAAAACTTGCGGAAGAGAATGCCAGCAGGCCAGAACCGTGGAGTTAAAACTCTATCCAAATATAGGCTTGGCAATTCCAATTTGAAGGAGCAGTAGCTGTCTGATTTCGTTTGCAGGGGCTCACACTTCACTTGACATTTAATCGCTTTGCTGACAAAGTCACTGACTTCTTTGGCAGCCGTATTTGGAGCAAACCGCGTTACGAAGATTTTGGACGTGCGGATTGCGGCGACAGATTTCAAACTTGAATTAGGTCTAAACGAGTTTCCAATATTGTTCTGCAGCCGGCCGCTACTTCCGCTACCACCATTTCCCTTCTGATTCTTCGGGTTGCTGTTACGATTCTGTTGAGAGCGGCCGTTTCTTACAATATCACGGTAAGAAGTGGCTGCAGCTGGGATACCCGTACCATCTGCGTTAGAGCTGTTTCCATTTTCACCACTAGATAACGTAAGCAGCGGTATGATAGGGACGCTCATAGTAGCAGGAGGCGGGTCAGATACGATAGCGGACTGACTTGGCTCGCCGGAGGGCTTCGGCAAAGCATTAGTCACAAGCAGGCGAAGAGAGTCTATTTCAGCTTTCAGAGTGTCGTACGACGAAATGATTGTCGCAAGATCGAAGTGGGAAATATGTAAAGCGGGGATACGTTGCAAATTAGCAGCTGTGAAAAGCGGCAATGTATCGTGATCACATTGCGTAAGCATGGCATACAGCTCAGACAGGACAGGTTTCTTAGCGGTAAGGCCAGAACGAGTTTTTACGAAGTCTTGGAAGTCCTTGGTCAACTTAGACACCAGAAGGGGGGGTAGATGGGGCACTAGACTGTGCTTAGCCCGTAAAATTTCTTCGGGCTCGTAAAAATCATGGCACAATTGTAAGAGAATGTCTCTCGGGGTTCCACTTTGGATCCGAGAAATCAGGAAGCAGAGCAGCTCTGAGACGACCTGAGTACTCTCGCCTGGCATCACTATCGATAAATGGAGGAGCAAAAGTTATAAAAAACACAACTCAGCCTCAGTGTTATCTGCTCCTTTCTTTTCACCTGTTCGATGATCAACCGAAGACAAAAATATCCATTCCCGATTGTGTTAACCACCTCACTCAGCGAACGCTAGCAGTCGACGATCGTTTGTACCCGTTGCGTTAACAGTAAATCCTAGGTTACAGCGATAGACCAACGATACAAACTTTCTTACCGTCAGATTTATATAAATCGAATACAATGTGCAACAATTTGCACAAATTTCTAGCCCCTCGTGCACCGATTCTACTGACAAGTCCCTTTCCCGTGATAGACATCAAGTTCACCGGATAAAAATAATGGGTACACCGACTAGCAAAAGTTGCAAAACCCTCATCGCTGAAGATTTGTGTAGCATAACAGCCGATTATTACTTACAAGTCCCTTGCATGTTTTACATTTGGGAACCAAATTGTTCATCAAATGACAAGTACGCCAACTAGCGAGAGCTGCAAACCCCTCATTGCCGAAGATGATTATGAGCTAACAGTCGCCTGTCGCGTACAAGTCCCCTAAATGTCTCACAACTGGTATCGCCTATTTTTGGTTTCAGTGTGTACCTTACTACTGAAGTTGTCAACCCCTTGAGACTTTCAAACTGGTGTATCTAATAAAGGAATTTTTTTACCAAAAAATGGATGTCATTTACTTTGATCAGCTCATCAGCGGCTATCGATTGCCGTCGAAGTTGAACTTTATCCTTTTCAATCGTAGATATCGTGACGGATGAAAACTTGGAACAATATCTTATATAATCTAGTTGATATTATAAAGCTATCCGTAACTTTTAAGGATTAAAATACCATAGATGACACTATTATTTATTACAAAATTACCTTATTGTTTTACATTACCGTATCGTTTGTACCCGTTGCGTAAACAGTTAATCCTAGGTTATAGCGATAGACCATCGATACAAACTTTCTTACTGTCATATTTACAGAAATCGAATACAATGTGCACCAATTTTCAAAAATTTCTAGCCCCTCGTGAACCGATTCTTACTTACAAGTCTCTCTCCCGTGATTGACATCAAATTCACCGGAAACAACTAATGGATACACCAGCTATCAAAAGTTGCAAGCCCCTCATCGCTGAAGATGATTATAGCATAAGCTTTTTGGGATCCCAAAACGTAAGTGGAGGGATACCTATGACATCGCAAAAGTTGTCCGTCTGTCCGTCCGTCCGTCCGTCCGTCCGTCTGTCCGTCCGTCTGTAAGCACGATAACTCTCGAAGGGAATGAGATATTTTGATGAAACTTGGTGTGAGGGTTCGTTGGGTCGTCGGACCAGTCAAGTTCGTAGATGGGCTTTGTAGCTCTACATTTAGGGGTGGGGGAGGGGATTCAAATTAAGGGACAAACAAAATAATTTGAAACAGCTAATGTGATAGTCGATTATGGGGTAAGAAGACATGCTGAACACGATGGTGAAAATCATTTTGTCATCGGACAAGTAGTTCGCCCGGAATCCGGCCAAAACCGGAAAGTTTGTTGAAAGTAAAAGTTTTATTTGAAGTTGATTAGATGTTCGATTTAGGAGTAGGAAGACATGCTGAAGACGATGGTGAAAATTATTTTCTCGACAGACAAGTATTTCGCCCGGAATCCGGCCCAAACCGGAAAGTTTGTTGAAAGTAAAAGTTTTATTTGAAATTGATTAGATGTTCGATTTAGGGGTAGGAAGACATGCTGAAGACGATGGTGAAAACTATTTTCTCGATGGACAAGTATTTCGCCCGGAATCCGGCCCAAACCGGAAAGTTTGTTGAAAGTAAAAGTTTTATTTGAAGTTGATTAAATGTTAGATTTAGAGGTAGTGAGACATGCTGAAGATGATGGTGATAACTATTTTCTCGACGGACAAGTATTTCGACCGGAATCCGGCCCAAACCGGAAAGTTTGTCAAAATTAAAAGTTTTATTTGGAGTTGATTAGATGTTCGATTTAGGGCAAGAAGACATGCTGAACAATTATGTGAAAACAAGTTTCTACCCGGACATGTAGTTCGTCCGGAATCCGGCCAAAACCGGAAAACTGTTGGAAGTCAAAGTTTTATTTATAGTTGATTAGATAAGCGATTTAGGGGTAAGAAGAGATGCTGAGTCCCTGTGTGACAATCGTATTTTACCCGGGCATATAGTTCGACCGGAATCCGGCTGGAATCGGAAAATTTGTTATAAGCTAAATTTCTATTTGAAGTTGATTAGATGTTCATTACTGGGGAAAGAAGATACCCTGATTTCGTCTTTGAGCTTTTTTTTTTCGCCGGACAAGTAGTTCCGGAGTTCGGCCGGAACCGGGAAATTGGCAGAAGTGGCAGGAAGTTTTCGTCAAAACAGATATGACTTATAGGGGTAAACACACATGCTGAATCCAAATCTGAACTTGGTTTTCTCAGGTGATTAGCTATTTGGCCTTAATCTGTTTCTGAATTTTAATTGTAAAAATGTTCAAGGAGTCTGGCGAAGATTGGATCTAGCTAAGACAAGACCCAGTTGTCTGGATCAGATATTGAATTTTTGGGATCCCATCGAAACCTTTGGTCTTGTTAAACGGGATGTTCTAAAAAAATTAATCATATGATCAAAAGGTATTCTTCAGCGTTGTAAAAACAACAACAAAATAATGTAGGAAGAAGGGACTAAATTAACTTTGCAGTCAGTTGTACTTTATCCTTTTCAATCGTAGACATCGTCACGGATGAAAACTTGGAACAATATCTTATATAATCTAGTTGGTAATAGAAAGCTATCCGTAACTTTTCAGGATTAAAATACCATAGATGACACTATTAATTATTATGAAACTACCTCATTGCTTTACATTTTCGTTTGTATCCGTTGTGTAAACAGTTAATCCTCGGTTACATTGATAGACCATCGACACAAACTTTCTTACCGTCAGATTTATAGAAATCGAATACAATGTGCACCCATTTGCAAAAATTCCTAGCCCCTCGTGAACCGATTCCTACTTAAAAGTCACTCTCACGTGATATACATTAAGTTAACCAGAAACAAATAATGGGTACACCAGCTAGCAAAAGCTGCAAACCCATCATCGCAGAAGATGATTGTAGCATAACAGCCGATTATTACTTACAAGTCCCTTGCATATCTTACCATTGGGAACCAAATTGTTCTTACCATCGAAACAAATAACAGGTATACCAACTAGCAAAAGCTGCAAACCCCTCATTACCGAAGATGATTATGGGCTAACAGTCGACTGTTGCTTAAAAGTCCCCTATATGTATCATAACTGGTATCGCCTATTTTTGGTTTCAATGTACCTTACTATGAAGTTGTCAACCCCTTTGAAATTTTCAAACTGGTGTATCTCATGAAGGAATTTTTGTACCAAAAAATGGATGACATATACTTTGATCAGCTCATTAATGGCTATCGATTGCCGTCGAAAAAAAAATTCTACCTGTCTTAGTTCAAAAGTTGACTTTTTTGCCGTAGGCCAACTTTCTAACGTCACGACTTAGAAAGGAGCAAAGGATCAGCTCTAGTTTCTTTAGCAACGAGAGAACTTTTAAAGTTTAAGAGGCACATCTGATACCGTTACTCTACCACAAACCAAAGTGCAACAAAAAAAAATTATAAACTCAGCTGAAATCGTCACAGACATGGACAGAAACAATAGATGGCAGCACTTTCGGACCCGTGGGAAAAAGCCACTTTTTTGTCTCTGTAGATTTTTCTATTTATCACTCAAAGAAGATATGTTGGCTGTGGGGCCGGCTAACTGCCGCATATATTTAACACTTATAGATTTGAGTCCATCTTCAATTTGAAACTGGTGCCTGCCTGCTTGCGTGCTAGAACGGAGCTTTCCACTCGAAAGCAGAAACATCTTTTGATGAAACGAAAGGTTCGCTACACAACTTCAGATAGTCCTCTCTGACATGGGCTATACAACTCCACTTCACTTCGCAAACCGTAGGCTCTGGCTCGAGGACAAGCAAAAACCATCCTTATTGGCCCCAGGCAAGAGTTCTATGGAGCTTTCCAAAATGTAATGTCATATTCATCAATCCGGCCTAAGGTCCACACTTTCCGTAAAAATCGCACAGGTTAGACCCTTCTCAGTTACCAGGAATAAAATGAAATCGGAGTCATAGGAAAAAAAAAACAAAAAAACAAAAAAAACGAGGACAAAACCAAAGTGTTGCTCTCGCAACACAAACTAGACCTACGTTGCCCGGGCAACGTGAAGTGTTGCGGCAACCTTTGTCCGGCTTCGCCGGCTAAAGTGTTGCGAGAGCAACACTTTGGTTTTGTTTCTTCGCTGTCGGTTAAATGCTGAAATTGTCAACTTATCGAAGCTTTTAAAACGGTATGTTCTAAAAAGAATAATCACATAATCAAAAGCTGTTCTTTAGCGTTGTAAAACCAACAACAAAACAATATCGGAAGAAGGCTATCCGTAACGTTTCAGGATTAAAATACCATAGATGACACTATTAATTATTACAAAACTACCTTATTGTTTTACATTACCGTATCGTTTGTACCCGTTGCGTAAACAGTTAATCCTAGGTTATAGCGATAGACCATCGATACAAACTTTCTTACTGTCATATTTACAGAAATCGAATACAATGTGCACCAATTTTCAAAAATTTCCAGCCCCTCGTGAACCGATCTTACTTACAAGTCCGTCTCCCGTGATTGACATCAAATTCACCGGAAACAAATAATGGATACACCAGCTATCAAAAGTTGCAAACCCCTCATCGCTGAAGATGATTATAGCATAAAAGCCGATTATTACTTACAAGTCCCATGCATGTCTTACAATTGGGAACAAAATTGTTCTTACCATCGAATACACCTGAGACAAATAACAGGTATACCAACTAGCAAAAGCTGCAAACTCCTCGTTGCCGAAGATGATTATGAGCTAACAGTCGACTGTTGCTTACAGTCGACTGTTGCTTAGAAGTCCCTTACATGTCTCACAACTGGTATCGCCTATTTTTGGTTTCAGTGTGTACCTTACTCCTGAAGTTGTCAACCCCTTGAAACTTTCAAACTGGTTTATCTCATGAAGGATTTTTGTTCAAAAAAATGGATGGCATATATTTTGATCAGCTCTTCAAGGGCTATCGATTGCCCTAACCACAACAAAACCATATCGGAAAAAGGGACTAAATTGACTTTGCAGTCAGTTGAACTTTATCCTTTTCAATCGTAGACATCGTGACGGATGAAAACTTGGAATAATATCCTATATAATCTAGTTGGTATTATAAAGCTATCCGTAACTTTTTAGAATTAAAATACCATAGATGACACTATTAATTATTACGAAACTATCTTGTTTTACATTACAGTATCGTTTGTACCCGTTGCGTTAACAGTAAATCCTAGGTTACAGCGATAGACCAACGATACAAACTTTCTTACCGTCAGATTTATAAAAATCAAATACAATGTGCAACAATTTGCACAAATTTCTAGCCCCTCGTGCACCGATTCTACTGACAAGTCCCTTTCCCGTGATAGACATCAAGTTCACCGGATAAAAATAATGGGTACACCGACTAGCAAAAGTTGAAAACCCCTCATCGCTGAAGATTTGTGTAGCATAACAGCCGATTATTACTTACAAGTCCCTTGCATGTTTTACATTTGGGAACCAAATTGTTCATCAAATGACAGGTACGCCAACTAGCGAGAGCTGCAAACCCCTCATTGCCGAAGATGATTGTGAGCTAACAGTCGCCTGTCGCGTACAAGTCCCCTAAATCTCTCACAACTGGTATCGCCTATTTTTGGTTTCAGTGTGTACCTTACTACTGAAGTTGTCAACCCCTTGAAACTTTCAAACTGGTGTTTCTCATAAAGGAATTTTTTTTTACCAAAAAATGGATGTCATATACTTTGATCAGCTCATCAGCGGCTATCGATTGCCGTCGAAGTTGAACTTTATCCTTTTCAATCGTAGATATCGTGACGGATGAAAACTTGGAACAATATCTTATATAATCTAGTTGATATTATAAAGCTATCCGTAACTTTTCAGGATTAAAATACCATAGATGACACTATTAATTATTACAAAATTACCTTATTGTTTTACATTACCGTATCGTTTGTACCCGTTGCGTAAACAGTTAATCCTAAGCTATAGCGATAGACCATCGATACAAACTTTCTTACTGTCATATTTACAGAAATCGAATACAATGTGCACCAATTTTCAAAAATTTCTAGCCCCTCGTGGACCGATTCTTACTTACAAGTCCATCTCCCGTGATTGACATCAACTTCACCGGAAACAAATAATGGATACACCAGCTATCAAAAGTTGCAAGCCCCTCATCGCTGAAGATGATTATAGCATAAGCTTTTTAAACGGGATGTTCTAAAAAAATTAATCATATGATCAAAAGGTATTCTTCAGCGTTGTAAAAACAACAACAAAATAATATAGGAAGAAGGGACTAAATTAACTTTGCAGTCAGTTCTACTTTATCCTTTTCAATCGTAGACATCGTGACGGATGAAAACTTGGAACAATATCTTATATAATCTAGTTGGTAATAGAAAGCTATCCGTAGCTTTTCAGGATTGAAATACCATAGATGACACTATTAATTATTATGAAACTACCTCATTGCTTTACATTTTCGTTTGTATCCGTTGTGTAAACAGTTAATCCTCGGTTACATTGATAGACCATCGACACAAACTTTCTTACCGTCACATTTATAGAAATCGAATACAGTGTGCACCCATTTGCAAAAATTCCTAGCCCCTCGTGATTTAATACCAACTAGATTATATAGGATATTATTCCAAGTTTTCATCCGTCACGATGTCTACGACTGAAAAGGATAAAGTTCAACTGACTGCAAAGTCAATTTAGTCCCTTTTTCCAATATGGTTTTGTTGTGGTTAGGGCAATCGATAGCCCTTGAAGAGCTGATCAAAATATATGCCATCCATTTTTTTGAACAAAAATCCTTCATGAGATAAACCAGTTTGAAAGTTTCAAGGGGTTGACAACTTAATTATTACAAAACTACCTTATTGTTTTACATTACCGTATCGTTTGTACCCGTTGCGTAAACAGTTAATCCTAGGTTATAGCGATAGACCATCGATACAAACTTTCTTACTGTCATATTTACAGAAATCGAATACAATGTGCACCAATTTGCAAAAATTCCTAGCCCCTCGTGAACCGATTCCTACTTACAGGTCCCTCTCCCGTGATATACATTAAGTTAACCGGAAACAAATAATGGGTACACCAGCTAGCAAAAGCTGCAAACCCATCATCGCAGAAGATGATTGTACCATAACAGCCGAATATTACTTACAAGTCCCTTGCATATCTTACCATTGGGAACCAAATTGTTCTTGCCATCGAATACACCGGAAACAAATAACAGGTATACCAACTAGCAAAAGCTGCAAACCCCTCTTTACCGAAGATAATTACGGGCTAACAGTCGACTGTTGCTTAAAAGTCCCCTATATGTATCATAACTGGTATCGCCTATTTTTGGTTTCAATGTACCTTACTATGAAGTTGTCAACCCCTTTGAAATTTTCAAACTGGTGTATCTCATGAAGGAATTTTTGTACCAAAAAATGGATGACATATACTTTGATCAGCTCATCAATGGCTATCGATTGCCGTCGAAAAAAAAATTCTACCTGTCTTAGTTCAAAAGTTGACTTTTTTGCCGTAGGCCAACTTTCTAACGTCACGACTTAGAAAGGAGCAAAGGATAAGCTCTAGTTTCTTTAGCAATGAGAGAACTTTTAAAGTTTAAGAGGCACATCTGATACCGTTACTCTACCACAAACCAAAGTGCAAAAAAAAAAAATTTATAAACTCAGCTGAAATCGTCACAGACATGGACAGAAACAATAGATGGCAGCACTTTCGGACCCGTGGGAAAAAGCCACTTTTTTGTCTCTGTAGATTTTTCTATTTATCACTCAAAGAAGATATGTTGGCTGTGGGGCCGGGTAACTGCCGCATATATTTAACACTTATAGATTTTAGTCCATCTTCAATTTGAAACTGGTGCCTGCCTGCTTGCGTGCTAGAACGGAGCTTTCCACTCGAAAGCAGAAACATCTTTTGATGAAACGAAAGGTTCGCTACACAACTTCAGATATTCCTCTCTGACATAGGCTATACAACTCCACTTCACTTCGCAAACCGTAGGCTCTGGCTCGAGGACAAGAAAAAACCATCCTTATTGGCCCCAGGCAAGAGTTCTACGGAGCTTTCCAAAATGTAATGTCATATTCATCAATCCGGCCTAAGGTCCACACTTTCCGTAAAAACCGCAGAGGTTAGACCCTTCTCAGTTACCAGGAATAAAATGAAATCGGAGTCATAGGAAAAAAAAAAAAAAAAAAAAAAAAAAAATGAGGACAAAACTAAAGTGTTGCTCTTGCAACACAATACTACCAGATAAACACGCCTAAGAACTATTAAAAGAACGAACAAAGTACGGCACAAACGAGTTAACATATCTTTCAGTTGCATCCGCTGGATAATTTGTTAATTTAGCTTTGTTTGAGTGGGTTTGAGTACGCGTGTTGGGCCTGTTTTTTACGCGTGTTGGGCCTGTTTTTATTTTGTTCAACATACTCAGCCAACATTGATCTGTGAAGTTCAGAATTTAGACATTTGTGGCCAACACTTATTGTTCTACGTTGCTCAAGGGAAGGGAGACCGAGACTTGAAAGTCTCTCTTCATAACTAACGTACACTGGGCCCAGGACAATCTTAATTGCTCTATGGACCCACTCCCCGCAGTCTGGCGATTCCCCATGGACGGGGAATAACGCGATCACCAACATTATCAATAAGGGACTCCATTTCAGATTCGATGAGGAGTCGATCTGTAGGTAAGTAATTTATTTGTCACCCGCCATTTCGAAAAAGTGGAGTAAACAAAAGAAAATAAATAAAACACATAAAGACACAACTAACACTGTGAGTTGTTGGTGTTGTTGATTGTTGAGATACAGATGGCGGGGATGGTTTGAAAGAATTTGTAAGGAATATAAATGCGAAATTAAATAAAAGAAATCAGAATAAATAAAAATGAAAATACGATAGAAAATTGAGCGTGTTCCACCCTTCTAGCAATAGTAACTATTTTCGTTCCAGCCTCGCGAAAAGTTACTACGCTGACCGTTCCAGCCGTATACCATAATTATTATTCTATTATATTACTATTATAATATACTATTATAAATACTAACTATTTGCTTACCACGCTCGGGAGCGTAGTAAGCGTGATAACTACGAATTTCTGTCACGTGATTTGCTGGATTAACCCGTGGGATGATATTTTGCGGAAAACAACAGAATACGTCACAGCCTTTGACGCAAAGAAGCCAGAATTTGTGACGTCATGAGTTGTAACTACGGTAAGAAGACGAAAACAGTGGAGTAAAAAAGAAGATATAAAAACGGGCCGAAATGTTTGCTACGTTACTGAATGTAGATATTTAGGTTTCTTCGTCAATGAGAATTTGAAGGATGATACTCACCTCCGTGACCTTGCGCACAGTGTTTGTAAGAGAGGGAACGTTTTAATATGGAAATTTGGTTTTGTAAACAGTGCAATTAAGATTAGGCTGTTTAAGACGTATTGCTATCAGTTTTTTGCGCTAGCTTTATGTTATCGTTGTACTAACAGGTCGTACTGTAATCTGGAGGCTTGTTACAAGAGAATATTTAGGCGTCTGATTCGTCTGCCGGCTCGAGAGAGCATAAGTCAGGCATTTGTCCAGAACCATTGCTGCAGTTTTGCTGAACTTGCTCGGAAAGCCCGGTCATCTTTGGTTGTAAGGTTATGGCGGTCGGAGAACTGTCTGATCATCCTGGCAGCAAACCCCATTTTCTACAACCTACCAGTCTGGAGGCATCTGCTGGAGATACATTGATGTTGTACCATAGTGTTTTTGTTTTTTGTTTGTTGTTTGTATGTTAGTTTATGGAGAAAGCTGAATTAAAAAGTTAATAAATAAATAATAATAAAAACAATTAGGGACACATACAAACATAGACGAACATAGGACGCCGTTTCGGACAGTTTTCTGTGAAGAACAGACAATTTCTCCCTGATATCCGGTAACGAGTACTTACTAATAACTTAGTAATAATTTAATCTTACTCGAACCTTCTCGAGCAGACAAATCAGCAACAGATTTGCACGAGAACACGAATTCGCGATATAAAGACAATAAGGCTTTACTGATAGTCGTAGCCAGGGTTCACCGCTGACGACAAAACAAACTTACCAGGTGACTGCGGCCAGGGACTCGCCGCTGGCGACGAAACAGGGAAGGGGCTAAAATGGTCCTGGCCCATAAATGGAACAGCGGGGGACTGTCCATAATGCCCTGGGGAGGGCTGTGAAAGAAGTGCGGGGCTCGGCGCCACTGCGTCAACAGGGGAGGGAGCGGGGAGATTTACAGCCGGCGGTGATGAGAGGGTGAAGGCTGAAGCGGCGGGGCTGGAGCCGTAGTAGAGGTTTGACGAATGCGGGCTTGCAGGGTTGTTATGGCCAAAACTTCCTTTCTGGGATGGAGATCCTGGAACAAGGATGACGTAAGTCTGACCTGATAAACTAATAGATTGTCACGCATATTCTGAGAAAACTCTAGGGCTCCTTGGGATATGGCCATGGGCCTTGAATCTAATTTCATCCAGCCTTATAAAAGACACAGAACGTGTCCGAAAGCTTTTTGGTGCTGTAAATGCTGCATTAATGCTGCATTTTATTTTATTTTTTGTCCGAAAGCTGTTACCTTTTTTTCTTCCCTGACACTTCTAGAATACCAAAATTTAAGTCAGGAAGAAGAAGAAGAAAAAAGAATTAGCTGTTTAAAGCTGACAAAATGGATTATCTACTGATATCCTACCTTCTTATATTCTTATCTTTCCTTTCTTCGTTGGCCATGAATGCCATGATCGCCAGTTCTCTTAGAATCTGGAATGTTTGCCGAATTGTCAGTTGTCGTTTTGAATTTATTCTGTTTCCCGCCGAAAACACTGAGAGAATCACCGTACTCCCCAGTTTCTTCTTGAAAATTCAGCATACAATTTAGCATTCTTGCTGAATTTCTCGATGAATTTTATGCTGAATTAATGCTGCATTAACTGAGCGAAAATTTAAGTCCGAAAGCAAAATGCTGCATAAAATGCTGAATTAATTCAGCATTTTCGTTCGTTTCGGAGCTTTCGGACACGTTCACAGACTTTTGCTATACTGTTAGTTGTGATTCTGACCCAGAGCAAAATAACACTGGGGAGCAGCGGCATGACTTGACAAAAGTGACACACATTCGAATAGCAGCGACCCTTGCACCACTAGCGACAGTGAGCGTCACTACTGAAACTGAACCAGTCGTGCACCAGCGCTGGCTCCCATAACTTCTTATTTTGAACACAGCAAAAAAAGGATACAACCTCTCCTGTTTCCTCGATCTGTGCAGATCGCATCTTGGCTTTGCTAGAAATTCCTGGATCCGCAAGTTTCGTATTGTTAGTTACGATCGTTACTATTCTTGTTATTATCTCCCTTCCAGAGACCATCGTAATAAGTAAATGAGCTCCTCCCTCCTATTACTTTCGTTCCACGACTGTTGCGATCGTTACAACTTACTTATGATGGTCGCGAGCATCATAAGTAACAAGACCAAAGGTGTCGATGGGATCCCAAAAATCTAATATGTGATCCAGACAATTGGGTCTTGTCTTCGCCAGGCTAATCATCAGTGAAAACGAGTTCAGATATACCTCTATAAGCCATATCTATTTTGACGACAGGCTACTGACCCAAACTTCCTGCTTTACTTCTGCCAAGTTTCCGGTTTCGCCAGAATTCTAAGCGAACTACTAGTCCAGCAAAAAAAAAATAATTCAGAAACAAATCCAGCGTATCTCCTTATTCCTATAAAGAACATCTAATCAAATTTAAATAACACTTTGACTTAAAAAAAATTCCGGTTGCAACCGGATTCCGAACTAATTATATGTCCGGGTAAAAAATGATTGACATATACAGACTCAACTCCTAAATCAGTCTTCTAATCAACTTCAGGTTAAACGTTTGCTTTTAACAAATTTTCGGGTTTTGGCCGGATTCCGGCGAACTAGTTGTCCGGCGAGAAAATGGTTTTCAGAATCGTGTTCAGCATCTTTTCTTACCTCTAAATCGAACATTTAATCAACTTCAAGTGAGACTTTTACTTCTAACCAACTTTCCGGTTTTGCCGGATTCCGGACCAACTACTTGTCCGGCGAGAAAATATTTTAACATAAGTATTCAGCATGTCTTCTTACCCCTAAATCGAAACATTTAATCAACTTCAAATGAAACTTTTACTTTTAACCAGCTTTTCGGGTTTTGCCGGATTCGGACGAACTACTTGTCCGGCAAGAAAATGGTTTTCACCATCGTGCTTAGCAAGCCTTCTTACCCAAAATATTTTATTTGTCCCTTAATTTGAACCCCCACCCCTAAATGTAGGGCTACAGAGCCCATCTACGAACTTAACCTTACCCTTGACTGGAAGAATCCTCACACCAAGTTTCATCAAAATATCTCATTCCCTTCGAGAGTTATCGTGCTAACAGACGGACAGACGGATAACTTTTGCGATGTCATTGGTATCCCTCCACTTACGTTTTGGGATCCCAATATTAACAACCGGTTCTTAAGGAACTCCCGTAAGAGTGATGACGTACGTTGATATTACTTTCCTTCCAGAGAGCGCAATAAACCGCTCTTCCCGCCTCTTATCATCAATTTTCTACACACCTGCTATTAAAAGTATCATTTTTCAAATTTTCCAACTTTCTCCTTGGGTTCCCCATTTCTTTCAGTAATTCGCCGTTGGTTTCTAATTTCAAAGTTGGCCAACTCTTATAAAAAAAAAAAAAGCTTCAGTAGCCCTCCAAACCCACAACCTGTACCCATTTTGTAAAAAGTTAATAATATACTACGTAAACAATTGTAATTTAGTTGTCGAAATCGTGTGTATTTTTATAGTATTTATATGTCACTGCCATGAATGGACGGGATGATGTCTCTACGTAGACATGACACTACGAAGACACGACAGTACATCGAAACGAAAAAAGCGTCAGTACATGGACACGTCACTACAGAGACACGACGGTACGAAGACCGACACTACATGGACACGACGGTACAGGTACCGACACTACATGGACACGACGGTACAAGTACCGACACTACATAGACACGACGGTACAGGTACCGACACTACGTAGACACTTTTTTATTTTCGACGTAGTGTCGGATTTTGTCCTCATAGTGACGTGTCCATGTAGTGTCGTTCGACGTACCGTCGTGTCTACGTAGTGTCGTTCGATGTACCGTCGTGTCTACGTAGTGTCGTTCGATGTACCGTCGTGTCTACGTAGCGTCGTTCGACATACCGTCGTGTCTATGTAGTGACGCCTTTTCGTTTTCGACGTAGTGACGTGTCTTCGTAGTGTCGGGCCTTTGTTTTTCTTCGTTCTGACGTGTCCATGTAGCGTCGTGTCCCTGTAGTGTCGGAAATTTGTGTCTCTTCCATGTCGAAATTCCAGCTTAGGATATTGTCCAGGATTTTTTTTTTTTTTTTATATGTTTAAGTTCAAAATAACAATAAAGTTTCTGCCTGCTCCCCTTTGCGTACGCCAACACTCGATTTAAAGTCGCTAGATGACACCCCAACCTTGTCTCTGCTACTGTTAAAATTTGGCTTTGGTTTGTGCGTCTGCGGGATCTCGATTTCGGGCACTCATAAGAAGGCGAGGACTACGAAATTGTGTACCCAAATAAAGCTTAGGACCTGAAATAGACAGAAACAAGTCCGGTTGCGATCCGACCCATAGGTTAGGGGAGGGCGGGGGCTTTCCAGAATTCAATTATCAGCAAATAAACTCGAAAGGATGGTCGGGTCCAAACCAAACTTGGTTGGAACTAAGAGCTAGGATTCTAGTTGTGTCTCTTTAGGAGTCCGAACCCAATCCGGCCTCTGTGGGGGGAGCTAGTCTGTAAGCTCTTGCCAGCAGCCTATCTGCTAGGAGCGCTGGCGGAATTCAAAGATGATACGCGTGTAATTAGCGGTTAAAAAATAATCCAAACTCAGCCATGTGCGGATTTTCATCACGGTTTTTCATCGGGTTTTCATCCTTTTCACGGGTTTCACGATCGATGGGGATTATAAACCCTTTGGGATGACCAGCAGACTGTAATTTAGGGTTTTCAATCTAAGAGCTTGTTCACACCGGACCGAAATAAACGCATAAACAGCGGGTGACCTGCTCAATACGACGTATCAACTATTGCAAAACTTCCGAAATTTCGAATATTCTCTTTGTTTGTAACAAAATGTATGAAATTAACACAAAACATCTTGTAGTGTGTCACAGCCAAATACAGTTGACATATTTCAGGCGACTTAGCAATTTTATTTTCATGTTTATATGAGAACATAAGGGATAATTATCTATAAAATAAATAATACGAAAACAGAATGCAACTTTTATTATTGCTCAGTCACTTTTTAGTGAGGGCTGAATGGGAAAATCAAGCATTAACAGAACATCCGCTGATGTACCTTTTTCGAAATCGTTTAGTAATCCTCGGATGAAAAAACATGCTATGTTCAACATCGGTCTGACCGAATTTGAACTGGATTGACCTAACACTCACCAAGTTTGACCTAATTCCCCTAAATACGGTTTGTATACTATCCCTTGAGACATCAAAGGTCGCATTCCGAGAATTCACCTTATCTCAATAATACGCGCCTATTTGGAAGATCGACCGCTGTTTTTTTTCTTCAACCGGTAAGTACGCGCGTAAATCAGCGGATAATCGAGAATTGGCCGCTGTTTCGGCCCCGTGTAACAAGCTATAACTTGACGATATTCAGGATAATCCAGTTCAGACCAATCAAAACTTCCAAACAGAACCGTCAACAAAACTTGGTGGGGTTCTAATTATCCCTCTTTGGAGGTCAATCCGGCCTCTCTTGTGGGAGTGAATCTGTAAATTCTTGCCGTCAGCCCATCTGCTAGATCCCCTGGCGGAATTCAAAGATATACGCACGTATTAACGGTAAAAAGAACAAGACCAAAGGTTACGATGGGATCCCACAAATTTAATATTTGAGCCAGACAACTGTGTCTTGTAGATAGGCATATCCGGGAAACTTCATTCTTTTAGTTTTACCTATTTACATTTTTGTGTTGCGAGAGCAAAACTTTGGTTTTTTCCTAAAGGTTTTTTTTTTTCCTATGCCGCCGATTTCATTTTCTTCCTAGTAACTGGTAAGGGTCTAACCTGTGCGGATTTTACGGAAAGTGTGTACCTTAGGCCGGATTGAGGAATATGACATTACATTTTGGAAAGCTCAGAACTCTTGCCTGGGGCCAATAAGGATGGTTTTTGCTTGTCCTCGAGCCAGAGCCTACGGTGTGCGAAGTGAAATGGAGTTATATAGCCCATGTCAGAGAGGACTATCTGAAGTTGTGTAGCGAACCTTTCGTTTCATCAAACCATGTTAGTGCTTTCGAGTGGAAAGCTCCATTCTAGCACGCAAGCAAGCAGGCACCAGTTTGAAATTGAAGATAGACTAAAACCTATAAGTGTTAAATATATGCGGCAGTTACCGGCCCCACAGCCGACATATCTTCTTTGAGTGATCAATAGAAAAACCTACAGAAACAAAAAAGTGGCTTTTTCACACGAAAGTGCTGCCATCTATTGTTTCGTTTTTTTTGCATTTGGGTTTGCGGTAGAGAAATGGTATCAGATATGCCTCTTAAACTTTAAAAGCTATCTCATTGCTAAAGAAACTAGAGCTTATCCTTTGCTCCTTTCTAAGTGGTGACGTTAGAAAGTTCGCCAACTTTTGAACTAAGACAGGTAGAATTTTTTTCGACAGCAGTCGATAGCCGTGGATGAGTTGATCAAAGTATATGTCATCCATTTCTTGGTACAAAAATTCCTTCACGAGATACACCAGTTTGAAAATGTCAAGGGGTTGACAACTTCAGTAGTAAGGTACACACTGAAACCAAAAATAGGCGATACCAGGTGTGAGACATGTAGGGGACTTCTAAGCGAACAGTCTACTGTTAGCTCATAATCATCTTC
This sequence comes from Branchinecta lynchi, assembly GCA_023053575.1. Lineage (NCBI taxonomy): Eukaryota > Metazoa > Arthropoda > Branchiopoda > Anostraca > Branchinectidae > Branchinecta > Branchinecta lynchi. The sequence continues at coordinate 16,918,466 of JAKZAP010000022.1, read as the reverse complement.
GGCAATGAGGGGTTTGCACCTTTTGCTAGTTGGTGTAACTGCTATTTGTTTCCGGTGTATTCGATGGTAAGAACAATTTGGTTCCCAGTGGTAAGATATGCAAAGGACGTGTAAGTAATGATCGGCTTGTATGCTACAATCATCTTCAGCGATGAGGGCTTTGCAGCTTTTGCTAGCTGGTGTAGGCCTACCCGATGGTCTATCGCTCTAACTTAGGATTAACTGTTTACGCGACGGATACAAATGAAAATGTAAAACAATGAGGTAGTTTCATAATAATTTTTAGTGTCATCTATTGTATTTTAATCCTGGAAAGTTACGCATAGCTTTCTAATACCAACTAGATTATAGATAATATGGTAGAAAAAGTCATTAGTTTAGCAGAAAGTCGGTAGGATATTAAGTTAAGAATGTGAGGGTGTTTGTTAGTTGAGATTGTTGCTTGTTTTGTTTTTCTGTATATGGCTTAATCGCTTTCAAATACAGATATAATATATATATATATAAGATATTGTTCCAAGTTTTCATCCGTAATGATGTCTACGATTGAAAAGGCTAAAGTTCAACTGACTGCAAAGTCAATCTAGTCCCTTCTTCCGATATTATTTTGTTGTTGTTTTTAACACGCTGAAGAATAGCTTTTGATCATGTGATTATCTTTTTTAAAACATCCCGTTTTGAAAGCATATTGGTGCGTATTTTCATTGTGTTGACCGATGAGGATTATAAGTCCTTGGGGATGTGACCCTTGGTGACTCTGGGGACAATCAGCAGACTGTGATTTACAGTTCACTTGACGATATTCAGGATCAGAGGCGTTACTAGCCAAAAGCTTTTTTTTTGGGGGGGGGGGGGGGGGGGGGGGAAAGGTTTTTACCAAATGGCGGTCATTATTACCGACTATTTTTGCCGGAGAAAACGAAAGTTTTGAAAAAAATCGACTGATTTCAAGAAAAACCGAATGGATATGGTCGCATGCGGAATCCCTAAGCTAGCCTAAGGGGTGAATCGTAAGTCTGGTGAGAATTTCAACCATCCTACCATATCTTCCCAACCCCAAACTACTAACCCACGCATGCTCAAGCTCAGAGACATGCAATCCGATTCCCACCGTCAAGCTTTCCATTATATATAAAACGGCTTCCGCAAACCCATAGCACCATCTACTGTCCGGGCGCCGAACATGACTACGAACATGGGCGGACTCAAACCAAGAAACAAAAGTGAAGCTAGCTAGCAATACATCCTATGTTCCTTAAAATAGAAACGCTGGAGAATTTTAACAGACTGGCGACACTACAGAGACAAAACACACAGGCGACACTACGAAGACACGACACTACATCGAAACGAAAAGAGCGTCAGTACATGGACACGACAATACATCGAAACAAAAAAAGCGTCAGTACATGGACACGTCACTACAGAGACACGACGGTACGAAGACCGACACTACATGGACACGACGGTACAGGTACCGACACTACATGGACACGACGGTACAAGTACCGATACTACATAGACACGACGGTACAGGTACCGACACTACGTAGACACTTTTTGATTTTCGACGTAGTGTCGGATTTTGTCCTCGTAGTGACGTGTCCACGTAGTGTCGTTCGACGTACCGTCGTGTCTATGTAGTGTCGTTCGACGTACCGTCGTGTCTACGTAGTGTCGTTCGATGTACCGTCGTGTCTACGTAGCGTCGTTCGATGTACCGTCGTGTCCACGTAGTGTCGGTTTTTTTTTGTCCACGTAGTGTCGGGAAATTTGTCCATGTAGCGTCGGATTTTGTCCACTTACTGACGTGTCGACGTAGCGTCGTGTCTATGTAGAGGCGCGCACCCGAATGGACCAGATCGTGCAGTTCTGAGGGAAATAAATAAATAACTTATAATAAGTCAGTGGTACGCTACCTTTGTCTCGATTTAACTACCGCAAGAGTGGTAGGTGGCACTTTGTGTATGGCTCCTTTGCGAAGCAAGGAAAGCATAGGTCTTGACGCTACTCCATAGTGTTATTTTGCCTTTTTCTGATTGCTTGCGGGCACTGGTGAGGTGACAGTAGAAGCGTTGGGTCGTGAAGAGTGCAACTAGATTGTCCTATCCCAGCCCTTTCGGTTGAATTTTAAAGCACCTGTGACGATCATGCAGAAATATCCGTTCCCGTCGGACAGGGGGCAATCTCTATGTAGGAGGACGAGCTTACCTTTGATAGCTTGGCTTAATGTCATTGGGGAGTCAGTCGAAACGGCCATCGGAGAAGGCGGATTGTCATCTTCGCTCTGCGATCGTCGGTCGTAGCTTGCGCGTCTCTCGTCAACGAATTTCAGTAAAAATGACTAAAGAAAAAAAACCTCTTAGCTCTGGTCCTAATTAAGCTATCCTACAATAATGTTACTAAAACGGTTTTCTTCAACGAACTGAAGCACTAGAAATGCTTTGTCATCTTCAGAGAGAGAGAGAGAGATTTCCGTTCCAGCCTCACGCTGACCGTTTCAACCTTCTCGAAAAAGTAACTAATAGTAACTATTTTGCTTACCCTGCTGGGGAGCGTGGTAACTACGAATCTCTGTAACGTGATTGGCTGGGGCATTACCCCGTGGCTGAGGCATTACCCCATGGAGTGATATTTTCGCGAAAATAGAAAAATACGTTCCAGCCTTGACACCAAGAAGCCAAAATTCATGACGTCATGCAAAGTCACTACGGTGGAACATGCTCAGAGAGATCGGTATAGTTAGAAACCATCGTAGCATAGTAGCTCATTTCAGTTTCTTATACACAAACACAAACACTATGAGCGTGTTCCATCCTAATTACCGTAGTTACTACGCATCACGTCACGAACGGACGGCATTTTTCTATTTTCGTCAAAACATCTCTTCACGGGGTAATCCAGCAAATCACGATACAGCGATCCGTAGTTACCATGCTTACTACGCTCCCGAGAATGGTAAACAAATAGTTACTATTTCGAGAAGGCTGGAACAGTCAGAGTAGTAACTTTTCGTGAGGATGGAACGGAAATAATAACTAATAGTTACTATTGTTAGAAGGTTGGGACACGCTCTATCACCGCATCTTAGACACTCAGGTAAAAGAAGGCACAAACGAGTGTCCTTATCGATTTGATCGGACTCTCAGGGGTTGAAGTTTATTTTGTTGCTGGGTTCGATGGTTGGGATGACTGTTTCCGGTAATAGTGATCAGTGATTTGCGCTAGCAAGAACAGATTTACCAAGCTTCGGTAATATATCCAGTTCCGAAGGGCTTGATTGCATGTCGGCTTGGAGGTAAAATCCTTGCGCTCTTTTCTGAACGGACTCAATGTCTTATAAGAGGTACGTGTGATGGGCTCTTGTCACACAAACTACTACCTGTTCTTGCTTCGAGTTCAGCTACCAGATATATTCTTATTCACAAAATCCTGCTCAGATACAAAACATATTTGGTCCACACATACATAGGATGAATCAACCCAAGCTCGTATCTGGGGGAAGGGGGTTCATACTCTCAGTTTATGTACTCAATCACATCTCGATATACATATCAGGTTGGCCTTTTTTCAAGAGACACTAGCGAAGTTGCACACTCTCCAAATGTTGTATTACAGATTTTGGAGTTTGCGTTCGTTTTTAGCCTGTTGGCCTACTATCTGCGAGGTTCTGGAAGAAGGGGAGGAGGGTGGGGAGGGGTCTGTTTGGCAATATGTCTGTTGCCTTTTCTTGAGGTGTCAAGATGTTCTTAGCTTAAGTATGGCTGTGTTTAGTTTGGTAAAAAGTTATAAGGAGACCTCAAAGAATTACAATGAAATCGGTCTTTAAAGCGGCTAACCCGATGAAAAATTTGTAGCCTACGCAGTAGTATGGTACTAGTACGAAAACGTTGCATGTAATACTATGTAATATCAAAGAATACTTTCATTTAATGTGCCTCAGACTTTTCCAATCTTATGTAGTAGTATAAAGTAGCAGTATAAAGTTGCTAATAGTAGCATATAATAGTATGCAGTAACACGATAGTAGAAGCATGTAGTAGCATCTTTAGTACTGCATCCTACTTTTTCGTACTACTTCATTGTACTATTTTGAGATAAATTTTTCATCGGAAAGTCTCAAGTGTTACTATTTAATTTCCACCGATCTGAAACCCGATACACAGTGAATCTTGGTGATTCTGACGTCATACCATCGCAGGAACTTGTGTATCTTGGTTTACCTAGTTGTACATCCCTAAAGTCGACTCGGAAAATACTTATCGCTCGAATTGAGCGTAAGATACGTAATGCGCATGCTGGTGCAGTTGCAGCACAGCTTAATCTTGGTAAACGCCACCTTGCTAAAGTGTTTAATGCTGCTTCTCTCCCTCATGTTCTATACTTAGTTCATTTCTGGGACATATTGAGCGTGTTCCATCCTACTTACCGTAGTTACCACGCATGACGTCACGAATTCTGGCTTTTCGCCGTCAAGGCTGGAACGATTGTTCTATTTTCCAGCAGGATCTCACGCCAGGGGCGAATCCGACCAATCACGTTACAGAGATGCGTAGTTACTACGCTTACTACGGTCCCGAGCATGGTAAGCAAATAGTAACTATTAGTGACTATTCCGACAAGGTTGGAACGGTTAGCGTAGTCACTTTTCGTGAGGATGGAACGGAAATAGTAACTATTAGTAACTACTGTTAGAAGGGTGGAACACCCTCATTAACTCAATCGGATAAAATACAAATTAGATAATTATTTCAAATCTGCTAAGTTCATCATTCGGATAACGCCTTGGACAATCAATCAATCAATCAATCAATCAAGTTTAATCCGAATAGCTAAAAGCTAGAAGAGGCATACAAATTTACAAAATACACAGACACACAAGAAACAAATTAACTAATACACTTACAAAAAATGTCCAGAAATAAATGATGGAATGAAACTACGTAAAAATTGGGTAGAAGAATTAGCGGGATATGGGGAAAACTTATTGCCAGTATTCCTCTAGGACCGACGCACGGAAGACGGGAGGGGAGGGGGGAATAGACAAGGAACGGAAGAATGCGGGAGAGATACACCTTGCCCGGATCCTCTTGATGCTGCGGATAAACTCTTTTCTAAGATGTCAGAAAATCCTTCGAACCACCCTTGGAAGGGTTTCTAGTTCTGGTTCTGTCGCTGTTCTTTCTTTTTATTTTTTGGTTCATTATTAGGGTAATTCGTTAGAAGTTAGTTTCTTGTCGTTTTTTGTCCTCTTTGCCATCTTGATGGGGTGCCAGGAGGTGCCTTTTTCAGGTGCCAGGAGCTTTCGCATTTAAGGGGTTCATTATTTTCTGGGAATGGTGGCCAGCTTCTTGGTATTTTACGCTCTACGTCTCCAAGAGTGATTGTCTCTTTTGGGAATTTTGTGCAAAAAGCACTCGAGTTGAGAAGTGCTGTTTCTTCGTTTTTATTTTTTTAGTTTCCTATGAGTTGTTTGTTTTTCCTGCATATGGCCTTTGGGTTTTTCAATACAGATATATATATATATTACTTTTTCCTCTTTTTGTATTTATACCCCGTCTTTCTCTTTGTGAGTGTACGATGCGTCATACATAAATTATTATTATTATACTAATAAGAAGCAGACCTTGCTCGGAAACATATGCGACGAATAGTATGTTAGAATATTCAGTATCAAAATTAGCTTTCTTAATAGTTGGAATAATTCGAGCTCTTGGGATTAGTATAGGAAAGAATAATTTTTAGCGGTTTATCAACATCCTTCTGTCGCTTTTTGAGACTCATGTTATTAACCTTTTACAGCTCGCGGATGTTAGTGAGTGTGGTTAGGTGAACTTTAAAGGTTGGCTACTACGCAGGAAGCAAAATAGGAAATTTGTGTGAAGGCCGAAGTGGAGAAATGACTTACAGATGATGTGGAGATGATTCCGAGTGTTTAAAAACAAAACTGTTGGCTAATGAGAACAATCGATAATTTCTCCCCCCTGATGCTCCGAAAAATAGCAGGTCAAGACAGCAAAACAAACTTGTGCCTGTCAGAGGATGCACTTCAAGGTTCATGAACTCGTTTGTGCCCTTAATTTTAACTAAGTGAATAATTAGTGTAATATATTTATTTTATTACTGTATGACCAGCGTAATTTAGCATCTTCTGACGAAGAAAGCTACGAAGTTGGTTTGTCAATAAAGGATTTGATTGATTTGATTAGTTTACTGGAGAGACATATATTTATATCCAAGGAATTAATAAAGTAAGTGTCAAAGAAAAGGAACCGACCTCCCTAAACAAAAGACTAGGATCCCAAATACCCCTTCGAAGAGTTGAGTTACTTCGCCTCCGCTCGACGCTACCAAGTTTAGTAATTAGCATAAGGGCTTCGGATCAGAACCCAGGGTTGCAACATGTCGCACGATAGTGTGAATTGTCGTTTTTGTCACTCTAGTCCTACGTAGGCCATAAAATTTGCTCCGTTTCGGAAGCGTGCAGTCGTGTCATTTTCCAGCAGTGATTAGGACCAAAAGTGTCTATTCCACATTTTTTCATGTAAATAAAAACTAAGATCTGTAATTTTTGCAGCACTGATTCTGACGAAAAGTCACCATTTCACATTTTTTTCATGACAATGAAATTTCACTCCCAATTCAATCTCTGTTTTCGACGGAAAGTCACTCTCTAAATGTTTTCGATGTGGCAACCCTGATCAGAACACCCAAGTGGGGCTAAACAGATAATCATTTCACATACTATAGAAGAATAAAAACCATACCTTCAAACATTGAGTCGGCGTGAACTCCTCCACGGGCTTGCTTCTATCGAAGCAGCTATATGCGCCATCTCTGATGCTCACAAGCTGACCTGGCAAAAACCGAACATCCAAGCAATAGGTGGCGCTGTACGCCAATCTGACATGGTTCACGCTTTGAACCATGAGTGTAAACGGAACTGAGGACCCATTCCGACTCAAGTATGGTATGGAATGAAGCTTCGCCAGGGATGACAGAGGCTCGTACGTCTCAACGAGGAGTCGAACTAGAGCACCGATATCCGAGTTTTTGGTGAAGTCGCTCTCGATGCAATCCTTCACCATATGGTGGGGGTTGGTGAGTTTCTTCGCACTGCACCCGAAGTTGATGACGTAGGACTGAGTCGGCTGCCTCCACGTTATAGTCACACTGCAGGATTTCTTGGGGCCGTAGAGGATTATCAAACGGCGGTAGTTGAAGGACTTGATGACAATATCGTTAGAGTTGGGGTTCTTTTCAACGAACTGGCCTAGGTCATAGGCGAGTCGGTACATGCGGACAATGTGAGTCCAGTCGGTCACGATTGTTTCGACTATTTTGGAAGCTTCGTCTGACGCGTCATAGCCTGAAAAAAAGTAAACTCCTTAGCTTTATCTGCCGAATATTGTTCGACATGTATGCCTCATATAATATTAATGATCTACTCTGCCTCCCTCATCATTTTTGACGATGCAAAAAGGATAAGTCAGCTACGTTTTTTAGAGCTATATTCGGCCCTTCCAGCTTGAGCCTGAAGAGGACCCTTGCCAAGAATGGCCGAAATACAGCTCTAATAAAAATTTAGCTGACTTATCTGTTTTGCATCGTCAAACATGATTCATAGTCAGCTTAGGGTAAAGGAATATTTATCCCTCCTCAATTTTATTCCCGAGATTTCGTAATGAGTGTGTTCCACCCTATTTACCGTAGTTACTGCGCTTTATGTCACGAACTCTGGCTTTTTGGCGTCAAGGCTGGAACCAATTTTTCTATTTTCACCAAAATATCGTGCCACGGGCTAATCCCGCATCACATCACAAATATTCGTAGTTAGCACGCTTGCTACGCTCCCGAACGTGGTAAGCAAAAAGTTACTTTTTGGAGAAGGCTGGAACGGTCAGCGTAGTAGCTTTTCACGAGGTTGGAACGAAAATAGAAGGGTGGAACACATTTAATGTTTATCGACACTACCGGGCATTAGACTGATTATTGCGTTCTCCGTGTTCGGTACTTTTCGGGCCAGACCAGGCTCCGCGTACCACTTCCGCGGAGCTGATTGGTCAGCATACCGCTTATTCACGTTTATCCGAAATTTGTCTCATCAAAACAAAGGGGCCAGTGTTTTGAGATTAAAGGCTTAACGGCCCTACTCATTTCAAAGCTGCAGTTGCCGTTCTACGAATGTGTCCAGTCTCCCATTAACAGCGCGTTCCACCCTTCTAACAATAGCAACTATTAGTTACTACTTTCGTTCCACCTCGAAAAAAGGTACTACGCTGACCGTCCCAACCTTCTCGAAATAGTAACTAACTCCTTACCATGCTCGGGAGTGTAGTAAGCGTGCTAACTACACTGTCAGGAGTTTTATAATAGATATCTCAAGGATGCGCGGTTTCAACAGACAACACTTGGGATGTATGTTTGGGATGTTGTCGCGACAAACGTTATGCAAAACAAGCATTGTCAGGAAGAGTCGAAAACCGGCTGGAAGAGTCGAAAATCGTGACGACAAACAACATATCTTTGTATCTGAATTCTCAGTTTTCGCTTCTCAATTCTCGTACAAATACAGATTTTTGCTCTTCTCGCTTCGCAATTCTCACTTTTCATTAGTCAGCATACCGCTTATTCACGTTTATCCGTAATTTGTCTCATAAAAAGAAAGGGGCCAGTGTTTTGAGATTAAAGTTCAATGGGCACATCAAACTACCCTAATCCCACTCTGTAACAACCTAGGAACAATGCTTACCCCCTAGATCAGCAGCTTTTTCAACAGTTTCCTCTCTGTGATATTTCAAAGCCTTATTTTTTGGGGCCAGTACATGCTCAATTTACTAGCTTGGACAAAGATAAAAGTGACGTTTCTTATAATACTTAGTAGATCTTTATTTTATGCATAAATCAGCTTGTATAATTCAGATTTGAATAGGTTATTTGTTTTTTAATGATTTTTGTAGCTATGATATTTTTTAGAAGCTTATCGCATATTCTGGTACATTTTATAAAGCAAGCTTATCAAGATTCACAACACTATTACAAAGAAAAACTTTTAAAAGGCAGTTTAAGCCATGGAACTTCTGAGGAAACACTAGAACAATCAGGTAAACTGCATCTGCGGCTTGACTTTGGTGACATATCAAATATATCCTTTTCTATCAAGCACTGCTGGGAGTTTTTGAATATCCTGCCACGATATCCCAGCTGCTAAGATTTGGATCGCCGAAATGCCAGAGACGTAAAGACAAGGGATAACAATGAAACGGCCGATTTTTGCCGTTCCTTCTAAAGGAAGTCGGAAATGTTTATTTGTGAAGCATTTAATACAAAGTAAAGCATTAGAAGTGTCCATTGTGCTTTAAAGGCTTCACGGCCCTACTCATTTCAAAGCTGCAGTTGCCGTTCTACGAATGTATCCAGTCTCCCACAAACAGCGTGTTCCACCCTTCTGCAAATAGTAACTATTGGTTACTATTTCCATTCTAACCTCACCAAAAGTTACTACGCTGACCGTTTCAACCTTCTCGGAATAGTAACTAACTGCTTACCATGCTCGGGAGTGTAGTAAGCGTACAAACCTTATGCACGAAATGTTATGCTAAACAAGCATTGTCTGGAAGAGTCGAAAACCGCGGAAAAGACATCTGCTGAATTTTCCGATATCCTGATGACGAACAAAAAATTTTTGTATCTGAATTCTCAGTTTTCGCTTCTCAATTCTCGTACAAATGCAGATTTTTGCTCTTCTCGCTTCTCAATTCTCCCTTTTGACAAAACACTAATTGAGCTACCCGTCAAAAGCTGCTTATAGGTGTTGAATATCCGCCCTTTGTTGACGTATCAGGAAGGAAAACGGGAACCGACTATCGAAGTAACTTCTCGACTCTGCAGAATCAAGAAGAGCGTGTTCCACCCTACTTACCGTAGTTACTACGCATGACGTCACGAATTCTGGCTTTTTGCCGTAGGGCTGGAACGATTTTTCTATTTTCCAGCAGGATCTCACGCCAGGGGTGAATCCGACCAATCACGTTACAGAGATGCGCAATTACTACGCTTACTACGCTCCCGAGCATGGTAATCAAATAGTAACTATTAGTTACTATTCCGACAAGGTTAGAACGGTCAGCGTAGTAAATTTTCGTGAGGATGGAACGGAAATAGTAACTAATAGTAACTATTGTTAGAAGTGTGGAACACACTCGAAGCTTTCACGTTCTGATTCTGACAAAAACGCCAAAAGGAGGGTTGGCTTGATCTCACTATTCACAAAACATGAAATAGGAGAAGGATCATTTACACGGCGGCTATTTTTCCCCGGAGGCGAGAGGGGAAAGTGTTCAGACGGTACCCGGGTATTTTTCAAGGGAGAGTACTGTCATGTGGCAATAAATTACAAGGTTTTAAGGCTCAGGATATTTCTCTACAATGGATACCAACATGTTTCCATTTGGATCACTTTTTACATGGGCATAATCAAAATTATTCCTCGAAAATCCAATTTTATTGTTACTGACGTCGAAGAATACCCTTCGACAAACAAATATCCAGGTAAAAAGTTCGCAAAATTGAAGTCCAAAATACCCGGGGATTTGTTGCTGTTGCGGAGAAAAATACCCGCGGAGTAAGGGGTAAAAACCCTCCGTGTAAATGTAGCTTGAGAGGAGAATCGCGAAGAACTGAGATAAAAACACAAATGATATTGAGCGACGAGAAAAGACATTACTCTGTAAGCCGACGCAGCTAGGGTGAGTCACGTATACTAGTTAGAAACCCCAAAACGGGTAGGCAGATGGAAAGAGACCATAATTTAAACCATACTGCGAAAGTCTTTTCTGCTGCATTGTGTTATTATTATTATCATTATTATAGTGAATTCTGACTTTAAACTGAAAAGCTCATAATTATATTTATTATCAGATTTTATTTTAAAAATTGTAAATTTTATGTGATTACTTATGACTATGTTGACCATGTATGACGATGCACTACTATTTTTGTAAAAAAGATAACATGGAATTAAACGAATTAGAATTAGAATATTAATACGACTTGGGTGTGCCATTTCTGGCCAGAGTCAGATCCTACCTTGATGTTTTTTCCTCACAACGGGCGGGATGGGGGCACTTACTTAGAAGAACAGGCGACCTCGCTCCCTGCTCATGTGCATTCTGAGTCACCACCGGTCGACCTTTGAAGACCATCTCCAACATCCAATTCCGAGCACCTTTAAGCAGCCGCATCGACGCGGAGAGCAGCCGCTTTCGTAGATCTGTCAGTACACTCTTAGATACCACAGGAAGGTCGGGTAGATGAAGCAACCGAAGAACAAGATTGAAGCCTGGCTGCTCGACCTGCGAAAAGAGGTTAAAGGACCCATCGTACTATTTACTCTTCAACTTAGATTAGATTGATTATATATGGGGTTTATTGGAAAAGAATACTAAGAACTACAAAACGCTCCAGACTAATGTTGTCGGCCAGTCGGCAAAAAATAACCGAGTCGGCACGAAGCGCCACGATTTTCCCTCAAAACACTTGCTTTTTTCACGAAAACAGTCGGTTATTCTGATAATCAGTCGATTTTTCGTCAAAACAGTCAATTTTTCTGAAAATCAGTCGATTTTTTTCGAAACTGTCATTTTTTTTTTAAACAGTCGTTCTTTCTGCAAAAACAGTCGGTAAAATTTACCAGCCAGTCGGTAAATGCCTTGTCCCCCTCCCCCCAAACATTTTGGCTAGTAACGCCTCTGAGTGCAGTGCTTTGCGAAATACGATCTCTGTAGCTCAGTGGTATAGCATTGAAAACCAAAGGTCGTGGGTTCAAATCCCGCCTTGAGAGCACGTTTTGTCAATACCCATAATCAACACATTCATTCATAACTGGTTTCTAAAAATCAGGCTTACCTGAACTCCCTGATGTGGGATGTTTTTCTTCGATAGCTCCGAGCAGAGGTTCACGAATGGCACTCTTTCATCACAAAGTGCCACAAAATGCGACAGATTCTCCAGAATATACGCCGGCCCTTTCTGCCGTTTGGCGTTCGGCAGGTCAACGTCACTCAGCCGTTTCCCGAGTTCGTTCACGATGTCAACGCCAGTGCTGTGTGTCATGATAAACGGGTCGAGCTCTGCCATTCCTAAAAGCACAAGAAGAAGATTAACGACTGTGACGTTAAAGCAATTGGATCGTGATGAGAATCTACTACTTGGTTCGTGACCAGAAATCAGCAAAAAAAACAGCAAAGCCCCAAAAATACCTGTCTTCAGACAAACGTAATCCAATTTCGTTCCAAAAACTTAAACAAGTGTCTTTAAAATAATCATCCCTGGTAGTAATTAAGCCCCGGGTGGATCGAGGTGACATCCAAGATTGAAACCTTTGAGCTCGATTCAACAGATCAGACCGTATCTTCTTGTCTCGATTCTTTGCACCGTGCTTACTTTTATAAAGACCTCGCCTTCAACTACATAGCCTACGCGGACGACTTGCTCTTAGTAAGCCGTAGCCGATCTGCACTCACAGAAAATGTCAGTAAGCTGTCGTCGGAACTTCTCAAAATCGGCCTTGAAGTTAACGTGTGGAAACATGAGTACCTGCATTTCAACCCTTCGTCAAATGGTTCGAATGCACCCAAAGCTTCTTATCTTTCTTGGATCGTTCATCGCCAAATCAACAGACTCTCTACGATGGCTCAGCATAACATTCAACTTTTCAATGTCAAAACTTTGCTCTTCGGTTGTTCAAGAAGTTTGTAAATCAATCCGTACGCCTATGGGCGCATCGTCCCCACCCGGGGGCGCTACAATCGTAAAGCTTCGTGAAATTTGTACAGCACCTTCTGCGCTCCTTCTATACTATTTCGTTCTGGTGTCACTCATGTTTTGCGAAAGAAGTAGATTAAAATGATGAGATCGTGTTATTTTAAATATGCAAGCACCTGCTCCACTTGTCGAAATTAGGTCATAACCATATATTGACGGAGAAGTTCAAAACTCAAGATGCAAGAGTTACCCTTTTGGATGTTTGCTCATCGCTTTCAAAAACCATGGAGAACAGGGCCCAACCAGCACACGACGTTATCCACTGCTTCCTGGCCGAAGATTGAAAATTAAGTGTCTTTTCCTGTGTGTGTATGTGTTTTATTTATTTTCTTTCATTTACTCCGCATTTTCAAAATGGCGGGTTATACAATAAATTACTTACTTACTTGGTTACAATTATGCCTAGACAAGCACAGATGCCTAGCCACGGGCCCAAGCTTAGCCAGGCACCGAGTTCTATAGACTAGAACTCCGTGCCTTGCCCGAAATCTGTGCCTAGGCATGTGTGTGAGCGGTGATGCTCGGCACGTGTCTAGGCATCCTTGCTCGACTAGGCATGCTTGTGAACAGGGCTTTCGCTTCCCTTCACTCCCGTCGTTTAAAACTCTCCCTGTCTTTCGGGAATAAAATCCTGTCGAGCCCTATTCACCGAAATATCCTCCCGCCCCAACATTAACCGGTTCGGGTAAGGCCAAGCAGGTCCATTGCAGAGCCTGTACCGAAACTTCAACCTGCGACTGCTTGACATGCTCGATATATATATATATATATATATATATATGTGTATTTAAAAGCTAGTGGCCATATACACAACTACAAACCCGAAAAATATACGTGAAAGAAAAACACTAACACTCAACACCTTCAAGTCGCTGCCTTCCGCGCCTCCACGCCTTTCTCTATAAAGCAACATAACGCAATAATTGAATCTCTCGAAGTAGTCCCCAAAATACCAGGGAGCAGCGGTACACCCCCTCGAAAATATTTATCCCTCAAATTCACCAAATTTTGGCAACTATTCAGAAAATGGTCCAGCCCATCCCCAACCTCCCCACAAAGGGGGGAAACACGCCTACCTCCCGAGCCATGCTCGATATGAGCTTCGTTGTGTGCCCTCGTTCATTAAGATGTTTAATCCCGGGTTGACTTTTTGTCTGCAAAATAGTTATTAACTGTATACATTGTACTTTTGTGTATGTTAATTTTGGCTCGTCGATTGACATACATGTTTATTTTATGACAACAAAAACTAATAATCGGCTCAGTCCGTCGCATGTTTTTCAAATAAAGTGAATTGAATTGAACTGTAATTGAAATTATAATGGATCAGTCAGAGCAAAATAACTCCAGAGAGTAATGCGAAGACCTATCCTTCCCATGCATCAAAAAATGGCCTCCGTCGCAGTACCGCCCAGCTCGCTTCGAGAGAGAAGCTTCAGCAAACCGTTCGTGTGTGCAGTGGCGGACGTATAAAATTCTAGCAAGGCTAAGATGCGGTGCAGACATGGAAGATCAGATCAGAGCCGGCGCTCGTTAACGACTAGTTGAGTTTCAGTAGGGATGTTCGTGTCCTCCAGCGGAGCTAGTGTCGCTGCGATTTGACTGTGTGTCAGTTTTTCGAAGTTCGCGCATTACTCCATAGAGTTATTTTGCTCTGGGATCAATACTGCCAGTCCTCTTTATTGGTGATAGAAAATGCAATACTCACCGGTCACTTTCAGATACATCTGAGTCGAACTTGGCGCTGAGTCCTGGGTACTGTCGATGGAAACATTCCTCACACTTAGCATATGTACTGAATAGTCCACTTTGGCTCCTCTGACATCTTTGAAGTCCAAGACGAGCACGTTGTTTGTGTATTTGTGGAACTTCACCAACACGCGATGCTTCCCCAGCCTATGCCGCTTCTGCTCCAAGCTAAATAACAACGGCAGCTTGTCATGCAGGGAAACGGGAAGATGCTGCAGCGTTTTCTCACAGCGTCGTTGAATGACGCAAAAACGCAGCTCGGCTAATGCCGCTTCCGTTTTCTCCCAGTCTCCAGCTTGAAAGTGGTTAATGAAATCCGTCGTAAGGTTTTTCGGCGCATCCTGTTGGGGGATATAGGCTTGGAGCTGGCCGGAGTACGTATCAACAGTCATCATAAGCTGTTCCGATACCATATAAGGCGCTAGTAATGGCACATTCAGCACAGGAGGCGTCCCGCGTAGTAGGCACTCAATCTCCCCTCCTAAGTGCTCTTGGAGCAAATTTTTCAAATCGCTCAAACGTGACTTTGCCCGAGTCTGAATCGTGTGCATGAGCAGCTTCTCCACAGACAGATCTGAGGCTTTGGCAACCCTGTCTAGGAGGGAGTATGATTTAGACGAGACGGGGGGAACATGAGTGATCAGTAGGGGCATTTGAGGGTCGTTCGGGTCAATCTGAAGTGTGAGGATATGCGGGATATCCTTCCCATTATTATCCTTCGTATCCAGCCAATAATGGATCGATAACTGTTTTCCGGGGATATAATCCGCATCCGGTGCCGACCGGATAAATCTCCCAAGTCTATAGTCACACAAATATCTGACTTGATTAAATAGCACCTCCAATTGCAAGCTTAAACAGAAGGCGTGTAGACAACTATAAAGTTCGACTAAGGGCTGACTGTTGTCGTATAGTCGACTCTGGACCGTTTGGTGGATGAAGGCAGTTTGGTGCTTGTCCACCAGCTTTTTTCCCCGACTGTTTTCCCGATCCTCGACCAGAACGGAAACTTCAAGCAGGCGCCAAGGTATGGATGGGCTATCGCCCATAACAGTCAGGGAAACCTGAAATTCGCTATCGACGGTGAATGTGACTCGACCGTTTTCAATGGTCAATTCGCGCATGCGTTCTGGCATGTTGGCGGAGATCAGACGGTGCTCGATCACCTATAACAGAATGTCAATTTCAGCAAGTGTAACGTGTCGGATCGGCCCAAAAAGTGGCTGGTACGGAGAAAACGATGTAGACAGTATTAGGGAAATTTCAGAACTTATGTGGATTAATTGTATATATTGAGTGTTTTATTTGTGTATTTCATGACGCGCATAAATTGTTGACCTCCCAGGTTATTTTTTTTCTTTGTGTAAAGATATTGGGCAAATAAAAATGATTCTGATGATTCTGATTCTGATTCTGATGACCCCTGCTCTAAGTCAAGTATTCCCTCCTGATTACGAACGAACCAAGGCGGCAAAAACCTCGAAGTACAAATTACCGTTTTTGCTCCTGTGGCTTCTCCATTCTCGCTTTTGACAAAAAACACTAATCTGGCAGCTCGTCCGCAACCCGGTATACGTGTTTATGCATACTGAACACCCGCACTCTGTTGACTCATCAGGGAGTAGAACGGAAAGAAGAGATTCCCCGATACACTGGCTTTACCGCTCACGAATATATTTAACGCAATCTCCGAGACTCGAATTTACCCTGACACATGGAAGGTAGGTTACGTGACACCAATCCCCAAAAAAGACTCTCCAATAGGCTTCGACTCGGTCCGACCCATCACACTTACACCCACTTTCAGCAAGGTGTACGAATGGTTTGTAGCCAAGTGGTTAAAAGGAGAAATTCGTGGTAAATTAGATCCACGACAGTACGGCAACAGACCGAAGTCGTCTACATCCCATTACCTAGTAAGCTTAATTGATTGTATTTTAAGGAACCTAGATGATGCAGAAAATGGATAAATTTAATCACAATTGACTTTACTAAAGGGTTCGACTTAATTAACAACAAAGTGCTCGTGGAAAAGCTAATTAAACTAAATGTAAGCCCCTACTTGATCAAAATTATCGTTGGATTCCTCCAAAAAAGAAAACAAAAAAACAAGTATAAGGGTGTTTTTTCGGAAGAAAAAGAAATTTTCTGTGGAGTGCGTCAGGGGACTCTTTTGGGTCCTCTCCTTTTCTTAGTAATGATAAATGATATTGCAGTAGATGAGGAAAACCGTTGGAAGTATGTAGACGACTTGAGCATTGTTAAAATCTGTCATCGTTCCCAAATGAGTAATGCTAAGCTAATAATCCAAGAGGTGGCAGACGAGGCACAGAATAGCGATATGAAAGTTAACTTCGCGAAAACAGCGGTTTTAACTATTTCTTTCATAAAATCAAATCCTGCCTTCAAGGAAGAAATACCGAAAAAAATGAAGGCAGAGAAAATTAAGCTACTGGGTGTTACCATTACCCCAGATCTAAAATGGGAAGCCCACTGTCAGGACATGCTGAAACGAGCCAATGCAGGAATACGAAACTTAAAACTCCTTTCAAAAATGAAAATACCCCAGTGTCACCTACTACGAGTTTATACTTCTTTCATCAGACCCACCCTGGAATACGCAGCACCCGTTTGGTATTTTTCATTATCGCAGGAACAAAGAGATAAACTAGAAAGAATACAGAAGCGGGCTCTTCTTATTATTCATAGTGGAACGAAGCTTCCCTACTCATACCTTTTAAAACATTTTAACCTAAAAAAACTGCAGGAGCGCAGAAAGGAGCTAAGCACTGACTTCGGTTCAGCCATGGTATCTCATCCTCTCCACTCCCAAGTCCTCCCTCCCCCCTATCAAAATGTTAGAAGTCGACCAGAACGAGTGGTAAGTTCTAAGGTTCCCAAGCTCTGTCCCGTACCTACAAAACACGCTAGATACGCAGAAAGTTTTGTTCCCGAGTTCGTGACATATTTTAACAAAGTTTGAATTTTTAAGCGTACTGACATTTTACACATATATTGTAGTTTTTTCTGTCTGTTTGACAATAATCGCAAATTTGGTTTATAACCACGATAGTCGATTTTTAAAATAAACTTTCTATCTATCTATCTAAGACAATCAAGAATTCACTACCATAGCAACTTATCGATTCTGCAGAATCGCGAGGCTTTCCCCGTTCACTATGCTGACAAAAACGCAAGAAAAGGAGAATTCACTTCATCTTTATAGTCCAAAGACGCAAAATAGGAGAATCGCAAGGAGAATTCGGATCAAAAACGCAACTACTGAAGCAGGTTACGGGAGTAGGTTCCATTGGTATTATAGGTACGACGGGTCCTTTTGATTATCTTGTCCAAAACTCTCCCGTTGATATGTGTTTGTTAACTTTTTGAGATTAATTTTCATTTTCTTCACTTTTGTATGCCACTGGCAAGTCTTCGCTTTATTGAAACTTGACTTTTTCTGCATTGTTTATAAACTTGTACTGTACCTTACTTTGGAGTTGTCCAGTAAAGGAAAATCATAGTATTGACGAGGATGCAGAACGGAACTATTCGTTACTGTCTGTCTACTCATTGTCTGAGGAGCAAACGGGGAATATAAGCCATTCGTTTACCACTATACAAAGCCAGAAGCTGATTCTGAATATTATTTGTGAAAAAAAAAAATCTGTCATAGCCAAAATTTACAACAACTACAACAAGCTGTTAATTAATATTTACTAAAAGTTTTATACCCATCAAAACCAACCTAGCTTTTACCTGGTTCAATCTCTTCAAGGTTGTTTTCAACTCCACAGCTGTTATGGGGTCCGGGGGAATGATTTTGTCTTTAATGCAGGCTGGTAATTTTCCATATGTCCCAGTTGTTAAAACTTCCACTGCAGCAGGCACATGAAAGTTGGGCAGACGGGCGTGGACCAATGTTTCTCGGGCCATACGAGAGAGGGCATCGGCTGTCTCAACGAAGATCATGGACTGCCTGAAATAGTATCAAGTTGAAAACAAAAACTCTGCCTCACCACAGTCACTACACTACTAACAAGTAATGAACTAGTTGCACAGAATTGCTCTTAACTTTTCTTTCTACTGTGAAGATAGGCTTACCTTACTCTCATTGTCAATGTCCAGTGAAGCTGCTACGACCGTGATATCAGATGAATTTTGCTCCTGTCACTGGCACCCATTCCTGAGCACCATTGTAATGCATAACCAACCCTATCTGATCACAAAATCAACAAAGAATAATTTAGTTCTACAAAAGTGCCTCTCAAATTTTTAATGTAAAGATGGGCCTAACTAGCCTAAGTTTTACTTTCATTCCCCAATCTACCCTTCTACTTATGAAAATGTAATGACAGTGAAGTTTTGTTGCTACCACTGATGAAGTCCAAGTCTCCAGTATTTACATTTTCTTAGGAAGTACAGAAAATGACAAATCTGTCAAAAACTGGTTCTCATCAGTCATCAACGTATAAGGAGAATCGAGAACCTTCCAGATCAAAAGATTTAGAGGAATCTAAACCTACTAACCTGTCCAGAAAATTCATAATGTTTGAGCATTTTTCCACTTTTGACGCACTGGAAGCCCAACGAACCAGCCCAAGAAGTCTCACAAACAACTGCCTTGTCCTTGATGCAAACTCAGCTATTTCTTTTTTCTTTTCCAGATCATGTTTCCTTGGTAACAATTCAGCCAATACTGTGAGCTCATGGTAAGTTTTCTGGACTATGAAGTCAATAAGCACAGCAAGAGAGATGGTCCCTTGGGGCTGGGACCCAGCAAATGGAGCAACTTGCATGTTTCCTGATGATGTCGATGGGCCTGGCATCCCATCTTCTGGAGAAGGAGCCATGATCCTGGAAAATACATTAATCAGATATGCAAACTTCATGTTCACTGGCTGCTGCCTTTTCCTTAAAGTAGAGCCAATAACCAAAACAGAACAGCGCTTTCTAGAAAAGTGTTCAACATTGCACTTCATTTAGTTGTCTCTTTATGCTTGTTTTGTTGAGACTTAGTACCCAAGATTTTTGATAAACAATTTTATTCATGGTTAATATTTAGGGTGTGTTAAAGCAGGCTGAAGCTCATCAAGCCAGAATCGGTCCAATGTCTCATTCCCTCACACTAAAATAGATGGCAAACCCTGAACCAGCCCTGACTAAGGTTTGGTCACTAAATATGTTTTCTCGAAAATATTCATTTCAACTAGAACAGTTATCCACACCAAACCTCCATTTTTTAACTAAGTGTTCCAATGTTAGGGCATAGCCGAACATATATACTGGAGCCTATACTATTTCTGTCGGTTTCTATTTAGTGTATGCATCCGACGGAATTAGTTTTCTAGCTTAGATGTGCCTTAGATGCACCACAACCTGTCTAAACTAGTTTAACCTTGTTGAAAGATGTGTGTTTAAAATAATATTCACTGATAAATCTTTCTTAATTCAGATATTTAGGCACTGTTGTGACTTAAATGGAGTCACGGCATCCCGTGTCTTTACATTACAAGAGAGTCAACGTCAATGTCTGTAAGCCAAAAAGACAAAGATCGTCTCTGTTTAAAACACTAAATGTTTTTCTTATATCGAATTCATGTTTGTTTCTAACATATCATGCAATTTGCTTTCATATTTTTCCAAGTACCTACGGTTAAACAATGATTATGTGACAGAAACAAAATTTGGGTGACCAGCCATAATGGTAACAAAGTCCCCAGAAAATTTTGGGTCATCACAGAAATTCATGTACTGGCAATGCAGCTTGCACGCTATTATCTCAGAAGAAAACCTAGCATGAAGAAGATTATAGCTTACTTTTGACATACTGTTTACCTTTTTTGGAAATTTCTGTGGTGAGAAAAAGGCAACCAAAAGGTTGCAAATGGAATAGACATATTAAATTCTGACGGAAATAGTATAGGCTCCAGTATATAGTACACACATCCTCCATGACATCCTGGAGCCAGCCTGGAGCACAGAGCAGTAGGACAATAGGCTGCCAATATGACAATGCTAAAATAAAAACCTGATGAACAGAAAATGTTCATTTCATTTTGAAATGCATTTCACATTTTGAAATGAACAAAAACAATAATTTCGACCGGAATAGTTATCCTCAGCAAACCTCTATTTTTTAACAAAGTATTCCAGTGTTTGTTAGGACATAGCCCAACATATATGCATAGTACACAAATCCGAAGCACAGTGCAGGCACAGTGCAGTGGGACAATACAGCTGTAAAATAGGCTGTCAATATGACAATAAAATCTGAAATTTCAGCAAACTGTCCTTTTGCTCCAAGGCCAAGCTGGGTCAACCATGCTCAGGTGCTCTAACATTGAATCTAGCTAGGTCTGGACTGTGATGGTGGCTATTTGAAAAGGTATCCTGTATTTATCCCTTGAACATCCATCTTAGTAGGATAACTAGCTGATCGAGAGAAAAACAGAAAATCAGGTTTTCCTATTTCTTTTGCAACGAATGGTCAGCTTGGTTTCAAACCTTATATTCTTGAGTTGTTTGGCTGATCTTCTCTTTGCTCTGAATTTTAACCAAGCAGTTAGCAGTGTGCTACTCACGTTGGAACAGACTGCTGTCAAGGTCCGTGAACAGACAAGTACTAAACACATCGAAATCGTAAATCGTAAATCCCGATCACTTTCTAGAAGAAACGGAAGAAGTTTTTGGTGAAAGAGGGGATTGTTTTTAAGGAAATAAAAGAAGAAGTAGTAGGTAAAAATGAAATAGGTGTTATATCAGTTAAGTTAGATATGGGAAATAGTTGGATTTCAATAGTGAATATTTATAACAGAGCCACAAGTGATTTTGACTTAGTTCAGTTTAAGAAAATGATGGAAAAGTGTGAAAATAGTTTTTTTTATAGCAGGTGATTTTAACCTACACAACAAAATGTGGGATACAATATCTCCTGAAGATAGTAAGTCAAACGAACTGGCGGATCTGATTATAAATCCTGCATATAACATGTGTTTGTTAACTCCAAGAAATTTAGGTACACGGCTGAATCCATCAAATGGTAAGGTTTCTACAATAGACCTGGCAATATCTTCAGTAGATTTGGCAAAGGAGTCAGAGACATTTGTGCCAGACCAGTTTGATTCCGACCACTTCCCAGTTACCACTACCCTAAAAACAGAGTTCCAGTCAAATTGTTGGGGTAAAATCGCGATATGGAAATTTAGAGAAGATCTTTGGCCAACTTGGAAAACTACAGTGGAAGAGAAGCTGACACAGCTCAACAGAGATCCAGTTGAAGACCTTTGCATTGAAATCACAAACACTATTGTAGAATCGAGCGAAAAGGTGTTTGGATATGTTAAGATAAAACAGAAATCCTTAAATTCAACACCAGGCTGGAATGCTACTTGCCAGAAAGCCTATGTCCAGAGAAAGAAAGCTAAAAACCGGTTTAAACGAAACCCAACAGCAGAGAATAAAACAGAGATGAATAAGACTCAAGCCCTTCTAAGAAAAACAATTATTGAAGAGACAAAAGATAATTGGAAGAAGCTGATTGAAAATAAATTTACAAAATCGACATCAGTCAGGGAATTATGGAGAAATTTTCAAGTTTACTCGGGACAAAGACAGAGAAGTAAAGTCCCACCGGTGATGATACAAAACGGCAAAATGGCGACAACTGTAGAAGACAAACTCAACCTGTTCCTTGAAAAGTTTGGGAATACTCCGCAAGTGATCCAGAGCAGCCACACACATACCCCACCAAAAGATCCAACCGATAATGCCCAGGATTCATCAGAAAACATCCCTCCCCATCAACCTCAAACAGATGATAACCCATTTAGTCAAGAAGAGTGGGAAAAAGTTATTAAAAAGTTGAGAAATGGAGCCCCTGGACCAGACAAAATTCATAATCAAATGTTGAAGAATTTACCCCCAAATGCAGTAAAAGTTGTACTTGACATGTTCAATCGGTCGATTGCTGAAGGTATTGTCCCCAAGATCTGGAGGTTAGCTACTATAGTACCAATTGCTAAGCCAGAGAAAGACCCGAAGTCCCCAGATTCATACCGACCAATTGCCCTAACATCTTGCCTTTGCAAACTCCTTGAACATCTGATAAAAAATCGCATCCTCCCCATTATTGAAAATAGCGTCCAACCCGAGCAAATGGGTTTCCTACCAAATCGAAGTACAATTGATGCCCAGATCAGGCTTGAACACCAGATTAAACAAGGATTCAAACACGGAAAAGATACATTGGTGACGTTCCTCGACATGAGTTCTGCATTTGAAAGAGTAGATATAAGTATACTAGTAGATAAGTTAAGAAAACTAAATGTTAGTGGAAATATAGTTAATTGGATTGAAAAGTTATTTTCAAATAGAGAAATTGAAATTTGTTTAGGTGATAAGAAATCTAGTCGAGTGTCAAAGAAGGATATGGGAGTCCCACAAGGAGGTGTATTAAGCCCTTTATTATTTTTAGTGTATTGTAGGGGTATAAATTTAGAAACAGTTTTAGGATGTAAGTTATATTTGTATGCGGATGACATAGCAACAGCAGTGACATCAAGAGACCAGAATGCCCTCCGAGCTACGACACAGAAAGCTTTGGACCATCTTGCACTTTGGGCCAATGAAAATAAAATGACATTCTCCCCAATGAAGTCTGCTTGTGTATTATTCTCGAAAGAGAAGCAGAAAACCGCGCCGGCAATTTACTTGGAAGGTCTACCAATCCCAAAAAAAGATAGTTTCTGTTATCTAGGCCTAATACTAGATTCCAAGTTAAATTGGAATGAACACATAAAATATCTGATAGGTAGTATTAAGAGTAGGGCTAACTTGATAAATGTAATGTGTCAAGGGAAAAGAGGTGCACCATATTCAGTTGTGGGGAAAATAATTAAGGCTGTAGTAATTAATAAGTTAGATTATGGATGTGTTTTATATAGAGAAGCTAAGAAAAATATTTTGTCAAAGTTAGATACTGCTCTCCACAATGTTTTAAGAAGAGCCCTTGGATGCCTGAGGTCTACACCAATCCCAGCAATATATTGTGAATTAGGAATTGCCCCGCTGGAGAGAAGAAGGCGGATGCTACAAACAACCTACTTCACCAAAAAGATTGGACAACCTACACATATCATCACATCAGAAGTGATACAGTCCATTAATCATGATGTCAGGTATGAGAAGGGGCACATCCCAGCAACAGTCCGTTTTATGAAGTTGGTTGAAGAATCGGGCCTCCCTGTCCCAACACCGGATACTCTGGAAGACATTGATGGATATACAACTACAGGCCTAGGTGATACAGTTAGGCTGTTCCTAGAAAATAGAGAAAGTAAAAATATGCCTACCCAAGTTCTAAAAAATAATTGGACAGAACTCACCAGACTACTTACTGACTTTACCCACGTGTATACTGACGGTTCGAAGACGACTGGAGGTGCCGGTTGTTCGGTTGTTGTTCCGAAGTTTGGTCTGTCCTGTGCTTTTAGGGTTCCCCTGAGATTGTCTATTTTCTCGATTGAGATGATTGCAATTTTTAAAGCATTGGAATATATAAAATCGCTAGGTAGGACTGGTAAATGGTTGGTGTGCTCCGACTCTCTATCGGTGATAAAGTATCTGACGGTGCAGCAGCGCCCAGCCCGTGAAATGGAGCTGAAAATTGAAGATTTGATGAGAGTTTTGGAAAGAAAAGGAAATACAGTATTATTAACATGGGTCCCAGCTCATGTGGGAATTCCTGGTAATGAAAGTGCTGACAAATTAGCAAAGTGGGGTAGTACTCATGGTGAAGAAATTCCCACGAAATTATCTAGTGAGGAGTTTTTAAAGGCATATAAGCAAGCATTGGTGGATGCAGAAGAAAAAGAGTTATCAAGATCATCACAAAACCCTATTTTAAGTTTATATGAGTGTAGACCACCCCCAGAGGATCTGACCCATCCAGATCGAAAAATTGCATCAACTATATTTAGACTAAGGACTGGTCATGCAAAAACGAAGAAAATGCTGTTTAAATGGAAACAGTCGGAATCAGATAAATGCCCAGAGTGCGGTGTTGTTGATGATGTGAGGCACATACTGCTAGCTTGCAAAAAGTATGATGCCCAAAGAGCCAAATTAAAAGAAAATGTGATATGTAAATTTGGTGCTTTTTCTGTGAGGTCTATCCTTGGTCATTCAAGCGCCCCGGCATGGGCGAGGAAATTGTCTGTGATATATTTGGGAAATTTTGTAAGAAGTACGAAGTTATATACGTGTCTGTAAGATAAGTGGTTAATTTTTGAATTGTAAATAGTATTTCATGTTAATTTTAGGACGACCCCAGAGAGTGTAATTAATGAGTGATTTCTGTAATTTTAGATTCATGATTGACCTTGGAAGTGGAAAATAGTGACAAAAGGAAGAATATCAGTGAGGAACGCATACCCAGATTCAGACGACGTCTTGAGAAAGACCCCCTAACCCCTTTACAGTATTGACGAAGCCTGTTTGGCTTAACATTTCTTTTACTTGTATATGTTTGAAGGACTAAAGTATTGTACAATACTTGCATAAGATCACGCATAACCAGTGGTACGAGCGTGTATGAGCTGAAGCTCTATAAACGTCAACCTACAAACAACAACAACAACGGAAGAAAATAAAGGATGAATAATTAATTATTCTGTGGCTTCTGTTACTTTGTAATTAAAAGTATTAAAACCAGTCAGTTCCCTTTTTCAGAGGTAAAAGCTGCATTTTTGCAAATTCTGTGCCATCCTGCTCGACTTGTCAGCAGCTACACTGCCATAAAACATAAAACATGCAGCTAACGGCAACTCCTTGAGGGCTTGAAACATAGGTATTTAGTGTTCTAGTGACTTATAATTAGTTACAGTTGTTACTGTTCTTGTTATTATTGCCATTCCAGAGACCATCATCAAAAGTAGGGTAGCCACAAAAAGACCTACCAGCAGTAGCGCCGAATTGCAGATTTTTCCGTAATGAAAATGAATTGCTGGGAATTTATCATATGTTTATTTCATTTTTCAGTCTAAAACAGCTGACAAAAATGTTTCAAATATACCACTGTATTCAGGAAAAAATCCCTAATTTAATAAGGTCTGCGGCTTTTTCCTAGCTAACTTTTATTATCTTATTAATAATGGCATGGAAATTCAGGTATAAAAAAGTACCTGAACTTCCCTAGAAGAATTTATTGTTACCTGTTACTGAATATCCATAACCTGCTACACCAGTAAATAGCTGGTTGTTCGAACTTGTGCATCTTATTCCCAGTTTCTTTTATAATCCACCATAATGTGCTCCCAATGAAAAAAAAACAACACACAGTTTCAATAAAAATTTCAAGACAAGATGACGGCCGTACCAACCTTGCTATGTGACATCATCACTCTCGGAATATTTTTAGCGAGAAATTACGTGATTTTTGAACACGTGTCTGCATGTGTCCGGCAAGGTACCATTGTAATTAGTGTTTTTCAAATCTAGAATTAGGATACTTAGCAGCAAGTTATTGAGGTATTATTGAGCTCAAACCAAAGCTAAAGTTCAGGAGAATTATAATCCTATGACCAAAAGATCACAATTTGATATTATTTTTTTTAGTAGTTACCCTATCAAAAGTGAATTAGCTCCTCCCTCTTATATTTTGGGTCCACAACTGTTATGATTGTTACCTTAATTACCTTAATTCGCACTTCGGAGCGAATTAAGATCAGTCTTGATCTGTTGAATCGCTCCGTCATTGATGATGTGATGATTTGTTAGGCATCAGATGCATCCCAGTTTTATTTCCAAGGCACATCATTCCACTCTTCATAGAGCAACTTTTTGAAGGCTTCCTCGTTGGGTGCTGATACCGTGTCGTTGGTCAGGCTGTTCCATGTGTTGACAACTCAACACGAGAAGAACTGTTGTCGTTGTCGGGTTCTGACAGAAGGCTTAAACAGCTTCTTAGAGTGTCCCCTTCTATCTGCGCCAACGCTCTGGACAATGGGCATACAAATTGGGGGTTGTTCTTGAGAGATCAGCTTATATGTCATAAGCATGTCAGCTCGTCAGCAAAAACAAGTGTTGTTAGTTTCAGCTCGTTCAGACGTTGTTCATAGGATTTATCTTTCATGTTTGTTATTATCCTTGTGGCTCTCCTTTGCACTCCTTCTAGGAGCTTTACGTCACCCTTAAACCCTGGTGATGCTAAGCACATTCCAATATCAACCACTGGTCTGACAAGGGCCTTGTACAATTTCAGGAACACGTGAGGGGATCTACTTGATATGGTTCTTTTAAGGAGGCCAAGGACAGAGTTTGTATGAGAGACAGTCTTTTTGTTGTTAGCATGGAACTTCAGCTGATGATCAACAATAATCCCAAGATCTCTTTCTTCATCAACAGCCTGCAGTTCTTTGATGCTGTTTGTGGCTCTGTCTAGCATGGTATAGTTGGTGCGCGCGTTTGCCTTACCAATGTGTGTAACACTGCATTTTTCAATGTTGAAGGACATATGCCATGTTGTTGCCCAGTCTTGGATGCAATTGAGATTTGCCTGAAGTGACTCGTTCTTAACTGCACCAAACAGCTTTGAATCATCAGCAAATAGAGTTAGACGATTGCTTGCCAGTCTATTGAACAGGGTAGGTCCCAGGACACTACCCTGTGGGACACCACTGATAACTTCACAGCTGTGTTTCTCTTTCTGTAGTGAACAGCCTCACTCTCTGTGTCCTCCCAGTCAAAAAAGCTGATATCCAGTCCACAAGGTCTTCGTTAATCCCACATGCAATTAGTTTTTGTTTCAGGTGCAGATGGGGAACTTTGTCGAAAGCTTTGGCTAAGTCAAGCAGAAGGACATCCACAGGTAACCCTTGATCAATCAGGTCTGTTATTGCATCGTATGTCTCCAGCAAGTTAGTTTCTACTGATTTTCCTGGCTGGAAACCATGTTGACTGGGTGATAGTATTCCGTTAATTTTGAAATGTTGAATAATAGAGTCATTTACCACCCTTTCCAAGACTTTGGCTATAGCTGAAGTAATGCTAATGGGACGGTAGTTCTCTGCTTTCATCTTACTTCCCTTTTTGAATAAGGGGGTGACAAATGCTGTTCTCCAATCTGATGGTACTTGCTTTGTATCCAGGGAATCTCGGAAGATTTGGGTTAGTGGTTCAGTAATTATTTCAGCAGTTTCTTTGAGAAGATGGGATGCAAGTTATCTGGTCCGGCTGACTTTTTGAAATCCAGTGATTTGAGTCTCTTGAGTATATTGAGGCCATCAATCTCAATTTGGTGCATTGGGCGGTGAACTGGTCTGGGATTGGTTGTAGGTAGTTCCACATCTGACACGTTATTGAACACAGACAAAAATTGGCGATTGAGCTCGTCAGCTATTTCCTTGACATCCGTAAGTTCAGCTCCTGAGGCTGTTAGCTTAGAGATAGATCGCCGACCAGGGTTTTTAGTGGAGACGTATTGCCAAAACTTCTTTCGATTATGCTTGCTTTCTTTGGCTAATACAGCTTCATGATCCTGGTAAAGTTTCCTAGTCAGCTTTCGCAATTTGTCCCTAGCTCTTTTGAATTTCTCATGTTGATCTGAACTATGTGTTCGCTTGTATTTTTGCCATGATCTTTTTTTCTTGTTCAACTGCTTCTTGATTTCTCGAGTCATGTGTGGAAGAGTCTTCGGTTTTCGTGTATAGGAAACAGTTGTGTTATTCTCTTTGATTCTAAGCAGTGTTGCCTTAAACTTTTCCCATTGTTCTTCTGCAGTTCCTTGTAGCATCTCGTTCCAATTCACCAGTTCAAGATCCCTTCTGATAGACTTGTGGTCTCTAAAAACTCTTTTCACCAGTCTATTAGTTACAGTCTTCAGGCGGAGCTGGATTTCAATGGCCATGTGGTCAAGAAGTTCCTTGTCATTTACAAAAACAAGGTCCAGCAAAGTTGGGTTTTGGGATGGTCTGTATCGGGTAGGTTTATCAACAGCTTGGTACAGGCACGAGTTCATGTACGCAGTCTAAGAACGGTTGTTGTGTTACACCATCACCTTGCCCTTGGTATGCAAAGCCTTCTTTCCATGATAGTTGAGGGAAATTGAAATCTCCAGCTATAAGCAGGTTACCTTTATGTGTAGCGCTAACTTTTTGGAAATAATCTGCTATAGCTTGTTCAGTATCAATCCTCGGAAGGGGAGGAGGGGCTTCGATATACACACAAAATTCTTGTTGTACCAGGCTCGAGTGGAACTTTCATATCAAAGCAAATACATTCGACGTAATCATGAGTGGGGATATTATCTACAACTCTTATGTCAGTGCAGTTTTGACAGTCTAGTGTCAGTTTTGACAGTGCAAAATGGATATATCAGTTGAATTTTATTGGAGCTATATTTCGGCCGTTCTTGGAAAGGGTCCTCTTCAAGCTCAAGCTGGAAAAAGAATTTTGTGGAAAAACAATTAAATATTCTAGCTTATCCTAAATATCTGATTTGGTGAATTTCTTTTGTGAGAGTGACAAGTTGGGTATATATAAAGCCTTTGGCCCTATGCCAGTTAAGACATGCACAGAAGACGTTTGTTTCTTTTAATGTAACTGTATGCCTAACCCTGGATACACTGCTCAATACTCAATACAGTAAAATGTTTTTATTTTTTAACTCTCGGAAATCACAATTCCTTTATAGTGGAGTACAGTAGAGGTATGTGTATGTGAAAAGTTACTTTAATGTGAACAGGGCAGTTTTGGGCTAAATGGTAGAATTCAGATCCAAAATACCTATTCCGGTGTTTTGAGATGCCCTTAATACCTATTTTGGTTAACTGGTAGTTAGCTTTAGACACAGCAAGTGCAAGAAAATGGCAAAGTCCAGTGTCAACAAACTTTCACATAGTATACCTCTACTGTAAGTCAGGGTTTTGGTATCAGTAGGTACCCAACATCTGGCATAGTCTGGCATAGGGTATAATAAGATTTTCAGTAACTTGGGTGTACAGATGACTATAGAGAAGCTAGCATTACTCTGTGGATGCTGGCAAGTCTAGGTGAGTCTGGTACATGAAATTTTTACAACCATGCTCAAAAGCTGGGTCAGACCGGCAGAGGTGAGCATGGTGCTCATACATATATGTAACTCTCATTCCCAGAGTGGTACCGGCAGCAATGTGTATTTTGTTAAGGAAATCGCCGGCCGACGTTGCCTACGGGTCGTATATAAACGAGACCGACGGCCGACATGTAGGCTATGAACCAAATTGTCGGCCGACGTGTTTGTTATGAATGAAAGCGTCCAGATGACGTTGCCGACGTGTCGGTAATGATCCAAATCGTCGGCCGAAGTCACCGAGGTGTAGGTAATATACCAAAGCCCTGCCGGCCTCGGCGACGTTTCTTTTTTGAACGAAACCGTCAGCCGTTAACCGAACCGTCTGCCTACGGGTCTTTCTTGAACCAAACTGTCGGCCGACATCGCGGACGTGGAGATCGTGAACCAAATTGTCGGCCGACTTTGCCGACGTGTCTGCGTATGAACAAAAGTGTCGACTGACATGTCAGTCATGAACCAAACTGCCGGTGAATTTGCCGATATGTCTTTTATGAACGAAACTGTCGGCTGACATCGCCGAAATATCAGGCCAAAGTCGCCGACCTATAGGTAATGAGTCGTGCGATCACGTCAACATTTTTGTATTATTTTGACTTGGAAATTTGCGTATAAAGGTAACCCTCTGGGGCTTATGGGTAGGCATGTGAGTGCCATTCACATCCCTGCCAGCATGCCCCAGCATTTGGGCATGGCTATCAAAAAAGGTCTTGGTTTACTTGACTAATTCATAACCAGAGATGGGCGAATCCGACCATGAAAGGATTCGAATCCGAATCAAGGGCTAGGTACGAATCCGATTCCGAATCCGAGTCCACCATTTCGTGCTGAGGATTCGAATCCGGAATCGAATCCAACCTTAACAAACGTGATAGATCGCTGAGATTGGCTAGTGGCGGAGATAAAAAAGTTGGCTTGCCCAAGGCCACTGTGTAAAAATTGGGAGACGATAACTGGAAGGATGTAGACTAGAAATTTAAGTGGATTCGTAAGATTGAGGGTTTGGAATCCGAGTCCGAATCCAGCCTGACTAGCAGAATTTTCGAATCCGGATTCGAGTCCGGCCAAAAGGACGAATCCGGATTCGGATTCATCCATCTCTGTCCACAACCAGAATTAACATACGAAATGCATGACTCTGAATTTTGCCACGTGCAACTCAGTTAAGTTTTAGAGTCTTATTCTGTTACTTTCGAATCGGATTCGAAATTCGAATCCGGATTCGGATTCATCCATCTCTGTCCACAACCAGAATTAACATACGAAATGCATGACTCTGAATTTTGCCACGTGCAACTCAGTTAAGTTTTAGAGTCTTATTCTGTTACTTTCGAATCGGATTCGAAATTCGAATCCGGATTCGGATTCACCCATCTCTGTCCACAACCAGAATTAACATACGAAATGCATGACTCTGGATTTTGCCACGTGCAACTCAGTTAAGTTTTAGAGCCTTATTCTGTTACCTTTGTTTGAGCAGCCCTCGTCTGAGCAAGAGTCAGGGTAAGGAGTTGTCAATTATGTTTAAGAAAACACTGAATCCGTCTTTCAGGAAGGGTTCATTCTACCATGGCTTCTTCAGAAGTAAATGACGATTCACACCATCCGCCACAACAAGAAGAGAATCCAGAACCTTCCACTTCAAAAGATTCAGAGGAATCTGATTCCAAAAGTTTTGAATGCAATATTTGTTTGGATACAGCCAAGGATGCAGTAATCAGCATGTGCGGCCATTTGTTCTGGTAAGTGAGCTTGCTGTTTATAATAATGCCAGCTTCTGCCGTACCTGAGGCAGCTTTACCAGTTGTGCATAGCCGATTTGGTCTGCAAAGAAGAAGCCCCCCCCCCCCCCCCCAGCTACCATTTAGCGTCCCACAGGGACTCTTGCCCTTTTGCTTTCAGCCAGCGAACAATTCAGTCTCTTCTGTTCGGATCCCTGACACGCCTGCTCTACTTACGTTTTGAAATCCTAAAAAACTGATATCAATTTAATTCGCTATATTTTTCCAAAATTCTTCGTGAAGAAAAATAGCACCGGGAATGTCAATACAGATTACAGCGAGTACATAATATTTTTGTTAATTCACGTAATATTTTGTACGATTTAGAAACAGTTTGGGTTTCATAAAAACTTAGTCGAAACAGATAATACTAACACATACACTATATATAATTTACTTGTGTTCCACTCTTTCCAACTTCTTTCCCACTAATTTGAGAAAAGGCTCTTGTGTTGGTGATGATGAAAGTGAGATTTCAGATACCACGATTAGTTACCATCGTCGGGACGATGCTATCTAAATATCAGATACCACGGTAACCGACCAGATACCACGGTAACTGCAAAAACGCCTTTTGACCAGGTCGAAAACGTGGTATCTACAATAAAGCAACTATTGGTGGCAAATCAGACGGTTTACCCGAGCCTTGTTCTTGTTGTCATAGTGCTGGTGCATCGCTGCTGCAGCACTTCTTTGCTTCTGCACAAGATGCGTTTTTTGGGTTTACTGCCTGCAAGATTTCTTCTTGGTTGAAGCGGTGGTAGCAGCACCTTGTAGGGAAGAACGAACTTGGTCGGTAAGCGATTCCGCGATTCTAGAGAA
Organism: Branchinecta lynchi; assembly: GCA_023053575.1. Taxonomy (NCBI): domain Eukaryota; kingdom Metazoa; phylum Arthropoda; class Branchiopoda; order Anostraca; family Branchinectidae; genus Branchinecta; species Branchinecta lynchi. The sequence goes on along the minus strand of JAKZAP010000022.1, from coordinate 16,886,180 downwards.
GCGCTGCCGTCTTTTTCTGAAGCACTGCAGTGCGAAAACGAACACAGAAAAAATCAGCCCGGGAGCGGCCGAGAAGTGGACGTGCAATACTCTATATGACTAAGTCCAAAACACGTCAGTGATCCTCAGGAAGAAGGAGTAAGCGTCTCGTAACGACTCAAACTCAAATACTCAAATCCTGTGTTAACCAATCACGGCGCTTTGGGAGCAGATGTGACACCACTTCTGCCTTTCTTCCGCTAGGTACCTGGAGAGGCCGGAGATTTTGCACCGGAAGGAGAGATAGGCATCAAGAGTATAAAAAAGAGGCTCAGTTCAAAGACAATAACTTTTACTGTCTTTGGCTCAGATACTCCCCTCCCGAATCCGCCTTCGATTCTCCTTCCGCGATCGATCTATCCTAATATTATCTATAGTCGCTTTCTTCACCAATAATGCCCGTCATTGTCGACGAACAGTTTCTTTTCGTAGAGCAAATCGAATAACAGTGATGAAAGGTCACCGTTCCGACACAAATCCAGAAACGAAAAAATAAATTCCACCGTGAGTTAGGGATACCATATCCGATGGTTTTGTCAGATAATATGATTCCGACGGCAGCTTTTAAAGGAACCCTCGCACTATTTACTCTTCAACTTACAGTATTTTAAAATATTTGAATACTTTAAAACTATGATGAGCCTTCAACAAATAACCCACGGTTTTGGCTGTTTGAAGCCTTTTCCGAGACCCATTGACCTGTAGAGAAAAAAGGGAAACAATTTACATAACCGGCTTTTCTGATGGAAAAACTTCTCGAAGACAACCGTCGACAGTTTGAAACACACCAAGGTAGCAAAACACGGCAAGTGATAAAATCAGCGTGGTTTTGTTAGAGGGGTTAGAATGTACCATACGAAATTGGCGTCTCCGTGTTTAGAAATATGTGGAGTTTTTATGGAAATAGGTTGCATTAGTATTATAGGTAAGACAGGTCCTATAAGGAAAATGGCAACATCGCTACTCCGTAGTTTAAATAAAACGGTGTCGCAAGGATGGGTGCGTGGCAGGCGAAGCTACGGTTCCTGGAATGGGGGCTGAAGACATCCGGAATGGAATTCACATATCCAGTCAAGCCCGGGTCCTACTAGCCCAGACGGACCGGTACATATCTCAGTTTACTGTAGGAAACCATTTACAGAAGTGTGCAATATACATAAGGTACAACCCTGGGCCCTGATGCAACAGTGGTCCTGCTCGGACCAAAGATAAAACAAATCTATGCCAGGCGGACGTCAGGCATCAAGGCACAGCAGCTAATGCATTGTCCAGATAGGTGTTATAAGGTGTATTACGGCGTATAAGACTTATTACAGATTCCTCTTTTCCTCGGAGCGCGTTGTAATAAGGTGAAAAAGGCGGATACACTAACGTTCTATTCTCGTTTATGCAGGGCCAATCAGATCGCTTGGTTGGTTTCGCCAGCGGGCAGAGGAAAGGATTACTGCTAGTTCGAGGACCAGTGCAGTCTATCCGTATATTTAATATATTTTAACAATATGTTGGGCGTTAAATTGTACTCCTATACTTCAAGTAGTACTAAGAACACTTTTTCTGATCTTTAGAAACTCGGAAAATTATATCAGCGTGCCAACAGCGAACGCTGCATTGATAAGAACCTTTCAGGTTTCTATTTGAACAGGCGTGTGTATTAAGACGTAAACATCACGTATAGCGCTATCCTGCTTATTACACCTATTTGGACAATGCTTAACTGGAGCTCCGTAGAAAGACAGACTGACCTGTGTAATAATGCCGGGAAATTAATGCTGGTGGTGAAATTAGGCATTGCAAAATATATGATAGAGGGAGGAAATAAACTGGGGAAGTTATTCAGGGTGTCTCTACCCACGAAGGGCTAGTGATCGACCGTAATAGATTATCGTTGTTGATAGATAGATAGAAAAACCTTTTTATTCACCAAAAACTTGTCATGGCTTACGCCAAATTTGTTTCTGATTGTCATGGATACAACCTATGAGCACACACATAAATCGTAATAGACCTACGTATATAGGGCTAAAACGATCATAAATAACATTATAAATTTCAACTAGCAGCTCAGTTTATGCTTCGTTATGTCTTGAGCAGAGGCGTTACTAGCCAAAATGTTGACTGGCTGGTCATTCTTACCGACTGTTTTTTTACAGGAAACCCGACTGTTTATAGGAAACAACGACTGTTTTGACAAAAAATCGACTGATTTTCAGAAAAACCGACTGTTTTAAAGAAAAAAATGACTAATTTTACGAAAAAACTGACAGTTTTTAAGAAAAATCGATTATTTCCAAGAAAAAAATCGACTGTTTTTACGAAAAATTGTGGCGCTTCGTGCAGACTCCGGTTATTTTGTATCGACTGTCTGACAACATTGGGGGGGGGGGCGCCCCCCCCCCAATTCGTGACGTCCCTAGTCTTGAGGTTTCTACGAAGACAGTGGGCACCAGAGCTATACTTTTGTGTTCAATTTTATCTGTGCTTTCTAGTTGGCCTTGTCTACATCAGTGGTTAGAAACCCGTCCAAACCAACAAATTTGCCCAGTTTGTAAAGCAGGCATCAGTAAAGACAAAGTCATTCCGCTGTATGGGAGAGGGTCAAGTAGCCAGCAGGATCCAAGGTAAGGAACAATTCGTTTCATTCACTTAGGATCAAGAACTGCAAAAAAAAACAACCTGGTCGGTATTTTGCCAAATACCCCCCCCCCCCCCCCAGGAAACTAAAAATATCCACTCGTTATATGATCAGTACCCACTAACAGTAGTGAAAAGAAAAATAGAAACTTATTGTCGAAATGTTGATCACGACTTGAAAACCACTTGATTTAAGAAATTAAAAAGCTTATAATTTTAAGCTTTCTTTTTGTTTCTTTTGTAAATTATCCTTACTGCATCTTCCTACCTTGTGCTTATTTTGATTGGTTAAAATTAAAGTCACCATCATCTCGATGCTCGTCTGTATGTCTTTTATTTATATATGTTTTCTAAGGTAAGTATTTTCAGACAGCAGGGAGCTTAATTGTATGATTGCTAACGCCATTGAATAACAATCAATGATAAAATGTTCGGCTCTACATAACGATAAGAATCAATAGTTACGTTTTTGATCCGAGTTCTCCTCGCGACTCTCCTCGCAATTCTCCTATTCCGCGTTTTTGGATTATTCAGATGAAGCGAATTCTCGTGTTCTTGCGTTTTGGTAAGAATCAAGAATGTGGAAAGCTTCGCGATTCTGCAGTTGCTCCGATGGTGAATTCTCGGTTCACCTCTCTCCGTTCTCTTCCCTGATTAGTCAACAGATTGCGGGTGTTAAATATGCATAAACACGTATACCGGGTTGCGGACGAGCTGCCAAATTTGTGTTTTTATCAAAAGCGAGAATGGCCAGAGGGGCAAAAACGGTAATTTGTACGAGAATCGAGAATTCAGAAGCTAGAACTGAGAACTAAGAATCCAGATCAAAAACGCACCTATAAAGCTGAAACGATCAGTTGGATTGCAGCTGCTTGGTATTTCTCCTGGTTTCAAACGAGGAGCAACTACGCGGGTCTCTCCCTCCCGAGATAGCGCTATTTTAAGACCACAGTCAAACGCAGCGTAACCAGCTCCCACAGCGGATACTCCATATGACTAATTCCGAAACGCGCCAATGAACCTCTGGAATGATCTTCATAGATCTCTCCTACCGGATTACGAAGCCCCAAATCAGACTCGACCTGAAACAGTGCTTCGCGCTGCGACCCGTAATTGTACCAGACTTGTTCGCCCCGATATCCACTCTACTGACCGGTATCTTTGATCATTTGTACCATATTTCGTAAACTGTTTTAATTCTGAACTGTGATATATTCGTTATTAATTGTAGAGACGTATAAATAATTTAAGGTAATTATTGAGAAGTGAGTATTAAGTTTTAGCCGTTTTAATAATTGTGTGACGATCCGACGCTAACGAGCAATTATATGAGCTATTCAGGAAATAAACGTTGTTATTATTATTATTATTGAAACGTGAATTTTCCAAACGGGATTTTCCAAAAATTCCCAGATTCGAGTAAAACTAGATAGGAGGTAAGAGAAGATGCGTCAGATGATTCGCGTCGAGTCCGAACCAGATTCAGCCGTGGTAGGTAGTGGTAACTTGGAAGTTAAGAACAATCATTTTCCCCAGATAATCCCAGGCGATGCCGGAATTTCTCAGACTTGATTGAAACAACATGTCCCATTACTAGTATTTTGTGACGTTCTCATCTACTTTCTTGTACCGCCTACTCGTAACAAGTGCATATGAGCTCGTAGCGCTTGTTGCTCGTATACTACTGAGTTTGTTGTTTCCTGCTGTAGTGAGAGGAACCCCTGCGCTCCCTCACCCAGGAAATGATGCCCAAACCCGCGAAAATCCCCTGAATCATCGGTTGATTCAAGGGACTCTCGCAAAGTTCCTCCGTGTCGAAAAAACCTCTTTTTCCTGTACTTCAATTCCCTTTCCAAGTATCTTGAGCACTTCATGCTCCAAAGAGCTCTCAGAAAACGGAAACAACTCAAGAAAAACAGGTATAAAAGGAACCAAGATATGTAGTAAGGAAGTCAGTCGATCTTAAGCCAGAATTAAGGTAACATTGTTATAGTGAAATTACAAGTGCACGCTCTCCATGTGTTAAGTAAGTCGTAACGTTTATTAAACCTATACTCGCACTCTAGTTCGTTTGACTCTATAACGCCCTATAACCCCACGAGCCTCCTCCACGCTACCGAATGCTTTACGGGACCAAGTCCGAAGGTCCATCTTCCTTCACCCCCCGTATTACACTGCCTGTTCAGCTGACCATACCTGTAAATGTATGGTTGTGACTTCCACTAACTTTTCTAGACGTAAGTTTTGGGCGAAATAAATTTATTGATCTAGTGATTGATTGATTGAAATGCTCTCCTTTTTAGGGAGAAGCAAGCCCCTCCAAGACCACAGGCTCAAAGGACAGAACCCGAACAGAGGAATGTAAGTGTATCGATGTTTCATGATTTGATTCTCCCATCTTCAGTGTTCCTTCAGCCCAAGCTGTGTTATGGAGACATGGACCCAGGATGAAAGAGAACTCCTCTGGCTACGACTCATTCCGTAGCCAAAATACTTAGAATGGAATGGATCAAAGCCTGACCTCGGATTAGCGAGCAGCTAACTTGAGCGAGTGGATAAAGACCGAGTGACCTGTTGTCACGATGCCGGGAAATTAATGATGGCGATGAGAACCGAAGAGATATATAGAAAAGTAGGCGATAGAGGGAGGGAATAACTAGGAGGACTGTTGCAGAGCAAAGTGCTATGGGATGTCTCCATAACAGCTGACTGCAAGTCGGATATGGGATAATTTATTAATTTTATTAGAGCTATATTTCGACCCTTCTTGGCAAGGGCTCTTCAGGCTCATGCCGCTTAGGCTGGAAATTTACTTGTGGAAAAATAGCTAAGATTCTTTCTCGAATATCTGATTTTGTGAATCTCGTCCTGAAAGGTACTTGGAAAGTTGGTGCTTCGATTTCATTTTGAAACACGGCTGCTTTTTTTTTCTACTCGATTGGGGCTTGGAAAGGGTAGAGAATTTTTCGCGTTTTTGTTTTGGGATCACCTTCTTTCCACCTAAGATGGATGGATCAAGTTGGGTAAACGAACTTGAAGAGGACCCTTGCCAAGAAGGGCCTAAATATAGCTCTAATAAAATTCAGCTGACGTATCCGTTTTGCGCTAACAAATAATAATAATTGTATTTGAAAAAGCCCGAGGGCCATATGCAGGTATAGGTTATTAAACAAACAACTAATCCACGGAAAGCTTTCTATATTCCAACTCTCTAGATACAAACCTAAAAATCTTACTAATCGACTGGGCGGATGTACACTTTAGGATACCAGGAAGTGTCGGGATATCCCCACCAAAAATCTCCCTACGGAGATTCGAAAGCTCGTAGGATTGGCTTAGAAAATGACCGATACCCTCATCTTCACCACCGCAAAGGGGACACGCATATTTCCCATCCGGATTCTTCTTATTTCTATCAAACACTTTTTTTCTACCGTGCAGTGGTAGGCAATTCGCCCTCAGTTGGATCCAGTACCTCAAATAAATCGCCGGTAGATTAAGCTTAAAATAAAATTCTGGTTCATAAACTGTTTTTCACCATACTATAACTTCTAAGGGTATCCGATGAAGAAATAATTCCAAACCATTTCTGTGTTTCCTGGTCTCCAATAACTCTCAGTACTTCATGTATGACACCTGGAGATTGATCAGGAGGGCCCAATCCAGCATTCTAAATATATGAAAGCCCAACTTCATCAAGTATCGATTTGACTTGAAGTGGCCATGACTTTATTTTCCCTGCACTTAACATTTCCAAATAAGCTGCCTTCGCAAGCCTATCATCTGGCAAAGCAAATTAATTTCTGCCAGAATCTAATAGATTGAGCTACCCTATGCCGTCTTAAAGAAAAAATACCTAGGTCTCCCTTCATCGCCTGTGTGTGGGTTGTAGGATGTAATCCAAATAGTCTTTTATAATACTGCAGCTGAATAGACTCAAGCTGCTTTGCTGATTCCTATCCCCGTATTTCTGCCCCGTAATGAATAATTGGCAATACATTAGACATAAAAACATGTTTGTGGATTTTCAAATTTTGTATACCCATTAGTGTAGAATTTCTGAATATAGCTGCTGATGCAGCTTTTCCCATGATCACCATTTCTTTACGGCGACCCTTCCAACTTCCATTTTCCATTACAACAAATCCCAAATATTTGAACTGAGAACGAATCTTTAATTCTAGTCCTTTGAAGTAAAACTTTGTTAGATTCATCTTCCCACTATTTCTTCCTGTATTAAAAACTACAACTTCTGTTTTCATAAAGTTTAAACTTACTTTCATATGATTCGCAGTCAGCTTGGGCTGAAGGAATAGGTATCTGTTACCACGGTAACTGGATCTGCAATTAGTCGTTTTTCCATTACAGTATAATCTGATATATGGCTGCTCTGCACGAAAATTGCCGAAATTGCGCTTTTCGAAATCCTAAAAGAAAAACTGATATTCAGTCAAATCACTAAGTACCAAACTTCTTTCCAACCAATTTGACAAGAACTGGTGAAAGAGAGATGATTTTTCAGATACCACGGTCGGATCGTGGTATCTGAATGTCAGATACCGTGCACGGTAACTGGCCAGATACCATTACCTTAATTACCTTAATTCGCACTTCGGAGCGAATTAAGATCATTCTTGATCTGTTGAATCGCTCCGTCATTGATGATGTGATGATTTGTTAGGCATCAGATGCATCCCAGTTGTATTTCCAAGGCACATCATTCCACTCTTCATCTAGCAACTTTTTGAAAGCTCGTTGGGTGCTGATACCGTGTCGTTGGTCAGGCTGTTCCATGTGTTGACAACTCGACACGAGAAGAACTGTTGTCGTTGTCGGGTTCTGACAGAAGGCTTAAACAGCTTTTTAGAGTGTCCCCTTCTATCTGCGCCAACGCTCTGGACAATGGGCATACAAATTGGGGGTTGTTCTTGAGAGGTCAGCTTATATGTCATAAGCATATGTCATAAGCATTGTAACTGCAAAAACGCCTTTTGACCGTGGTGTCAACGATAATTGCAATCACGACTTTAGACCGTGTTATCAGATACCATAGTATCTGCAAAAACGCAACAATCGCCAACAAGCATTGACTCTGATCGGCTCGTACGGTCCATACCTTCGACCGAACCAATCAGGAAATGGTATCTCTGGAGCAGTGGTGTCTCAAATTTGACAACTGTATCTAGTACGAAAAACTGATCTTCTGCTTGTACAATTTTTCTTGATATTTTACGCACTATGGGAAACGCTGGAATATCTGTCTGAGAGCTGCGATCTTGCTTTACCGCTACTGCTTCTTCGCGGTTGTCTCTTAGCTTCAGTAACTGCGTAGCTTCACGCATAAGAAGTTTGTGTTTTTCGTTTGCTGTTTCGAGTTGAGCAATCCGTTCATTTTGATACTGTATGACCTGGTTCTGTTCGTTGATTCTCGATGTTAGAGCGTTGATCATGATGGTTCCAAATGATCCTTCGGGGCTCTCTTCAGTCGGCACTGGCTGTGTTTCTCTTGGCCGGTGCTGTTGGAGAACATTGTGCGGCGTGGTACCTACTAAATCCCACTCGAGTGTTTTCGCATCGGTGAGGCAGTTTCCTTCTGCTGCGGCGTTAGTTTTGATGGGAGAAGACGCCATTCTTCTCTTCATGAAATTAGTCGCCCACTCTTTCGGGTCAAGCAAGAAGGAGCATTCTGATGTTGTATTTGATATGTCCGTGATAGAATGGCTATCTAGACAGGAGTGATGTTTCTCAGTTTGCTGTGTTGCAGGATGGCTGGACAGTGCCAGACTGGAAACTTGGTTGCTGCGTGTAGTAGCCTCCTTAGCTTCGTGGGTTGTGTGAAGTAAATCGCTGTTTCCAGTCGCATCAGGGGTGACAGATGTCATGCAAGGGATCATCCGACGTTCAAATAGTATCAGATTTAGAGCTGTTGGGCCACCGGGTTTTTGTGGCGTGTCACATAGGTCAAAGCATTTTGCACAGTCTTTTGAAACATCTGCGTTGACATTCTGCGACAGTCTTCAATTTCAATTTCAATTTATTTTCAAAATTCCTTCACGGGCAAGCCGAACATTGGATTTTTTGTAATAAACATAATAACATCAACACCTTTGTCATAATTTTGTCATAAATAATAAACGTATGTACAATTCGAATCACGTAAGTGATCACTTACGATTACACTTACGTCAGAACTGAAATTCAAATCACTATAACATAAACAGGAGTTGCAACGAATTATGCATTTCGACGAATGATGTCACATTAAACGTATGTCAGAACTAGGATTCAGACAATTATAAATTATTATAAGCACGAACTACGATGAATTATACATTTCGACGAATGACGGTACGAACCTTTTTCAGTATCGGTCATGAGATGCAGAAACAGGATGTAACTTAGGAATCGGCTGCGAAACCATTCGCGCAGGTCTAGGCCTAACGGGTTCAAACTCAGCGGGAAAATGTCTCGCAGACGAGGATTCTCAAGCGTCTTAACTCCAAATTTAAGGCACATTTTTTCCCGACGTTGGGTGCCAACTAAGGTTCATAGTGGTTTGCATCCTATTAAACTCATCAGCAGTCACATCGGAGCATTTCCTGTGCACCCAATGCTTACAATTTTGGCAGGATATTGAGTTTGATGGCACGTATTTCTGATATACAGTACAGCGAAATCTGACCCTACTTCGCTTCGGCTTTGGTTGAGATTTCTTCAATTTTGGCTGATCGTGCAAGGGAACGTCCCAGAAGGGGAGCGAATACCGCTCGGTTTTGCCGTCCAAAATCTCCAGTTATGCTCCTTGTCGAAAAAAGGGAGCGATTAACGCTCGACCCCGAGCGTTGCTAGGGAGAACTTTTGGCGTTCGGAATCTCCAGCCGTGCTCTCTCGTCGGAAAAGGGGAGCGACTAACGCTCGACCCCGAGCTTTGCTAGGGAGAACTTTTGTCCTTCCGAATCCCCAGCCGTGCTCTATCGTCGGAAAGGGGAGCGACTAACGCTCGAACCCGAGCTTTGCTAGAGAGAACTTTTGTCGTTCGGAATCCCCAGCAGTGCTCTATCGTCGGAAAGGGGAGCGACTAACGCTCGACCCCGAGCGTTGCTAGGGAGAACTTTTGGCGTTCGGAATCTCCAGCCGTGCTCTCTCGTCGGAAAAGGGGAGCGACTAACGCTCGACCCCGAGCTTTGCTAGGGAGAACTTTTGTCCTTCCGAATCCCCAGCCGTGCTCTATCGTCGGAAAGGGGAGCGACTAACGCTCGAACCCGAGCTTTGCTAGAGAGAACTTTTGTCGTTCGGAATCCCCAGCAGTGCTCTATCGTCGGAAAGGGGAGCGACTAACGCTCGACCCCGAGCGTTGCTAGGGAGAACTTTTGTCGTTCGGAATCCCCAGCCGTGCTCTATCGTCGGAAAGGGGAGCGACTAACGCTCGACCCCGAGCGTTGCTAGGGAGAACTTTTGGCGTTCGGAATCCCCAGCAGTGCTCTATCGTCGGAAAGGGGAGCGACTAACGCTCAACCCCGAGCGTTGCTAGGGAGAACTTTTGTCGTTCGGAATCCCCAGCCGTGCTCTATCGTCGGAAAGGGGAGCGACTAACGCTCGACCCCGAGCGTTGCTAGGGAGAACTTCTGTCGTTCGGAATCCCCAGCCGTGCTCTATCGTCGGAAAGGGGAGCGACTAACGCTCGACCCCGAGCGTTGCTAGGGAGAACTTTTGGCGTTCGGAATCCCCAGCCGTGCTCTCTCGTCGGAAAAGGGGAGCGACTAACGCTCGACCCCGAGCTTTGCTAGGGAGAACTTTTGTCCTTCCGAATCCCCAGCCGTGCTCTATCGTCGGAAAGGGGAGCGACTAACGCTCGAACCCGAGCTTTGCTAGAGAGAACTTTTGTCGTTCGGAATCCCCAGCAGTGCTCTATCGTCGGAAAGGGGAGCGACTAACGCTCGACCCCGAGCGTTGCTAGGGAGAACTTTTGTCGTTCGGAATCCCCAGCCGTGCTCTATCGTCGGAAAGGGGAGCGACTAACGCTCGACCCCGAGCGTTGCTAGAGAGAACTTTTGGCGTTCGGAATCCCCAGCAGTGCTCTATCGTCGGAAAGGGGAGCGACTAACGCTCGACCCCGAGCGTTGCTAGGGAGAACTTTTGTCGTTCGGAATCCCCAGCCGTGCTCTATCGTCGGAAAGGGGAGCGACTAACGCTCGACCCCGAGCGTTGCTAGGGAGAACTTTTGTCGTTCGGAATCCCCAGCCGTGCTCTATCGTCGGAAAGGGGAGCAACTAACGCTCGACCCCGAGCGTTGCTAGGGAGAACTTTTGGCGTTCGGAATCCCCAGCAGTGCTCTATCGTCGGAAAGGGGAGCGACTAACGCTCGACCCCGAGCGTTGCTAGGGAGAACTTTTGTCGTTCGGAATCCCCAGCCGTGCTCTATCGTCGGAAAGGGGAGCGACTAACGCTCGACCCCGAGCGTTGCTAGGGAGAACTTTTGGCATCCGGAATCCCCAGCCGTGCTCTCTCGTCGGAAGAGGGGGAGCGACTAACGCTCGACCCTGAGCGTTGCTAGGGAGAACTTTGTGGTTCAGGATCCCTAGCCGTGCTCTATCGTCGGACTCGTCACTTTTTGCGTTGGGTAACGCCGACAGATTCTTTCAAGGTTTGTCCTTTCTAGAATTACTCCTGATTTCCACCTCTACAATCTGAGATAAACGTCTTCTTTCGTCTATTTTAAGAAACACTCGCGCTTCGTTTTTCGTCACTAGATGGCGGATATTCAAATCCGGCGCGAAATTCAAATTATGCTACGTACGCAAGGTTATGCGATGTTGCCACGCCAGAAAGCGAGTTCTCGCTTTTGACGCTAGATGGTATACACAAATTACGGAATAAGTCTTTATTTAATACACTTAGTGATTTATGCGACTTAGTTTTGGCTGGATGCTTAGGTTCACTCATGCAACTTTCTTAGTCAATTCTGGAGGCTTTGACTGGCTAATTCGCCTTTATCGACCACTTGAATATAATTAGACGTGGATCCAGTGTTGCCACTCTATTCAGGTAGTTACGACTCTGCGCCACAAACAGAGAAGCAGAAGAGTAACGTTTCTGTGTAGAAGTAGGGGGAATTTTGTATGTTATCGAGCGAACACACGATTAGTATCTCAGCTCCCGGACTGGAATTCTTGCCTGGATTTTCGGCATCATCAATACTTCCATATGGAAAACTTTTTAACCTTAATTTACCACTGAAAAAAAAAAAGGTCAGAACAACCAACCTTGCTTCTACTCTCTACTTTGTCTAGCCTAAATGAGAACAATGTCCTTATGTAGATCTGTGGATTATTCCCACCTCGCCACCTCTTTTGTCTAGCCGTGCCAGATACTGTGAAATGCGCAAAGTGGAAAACAAGTTTTGAAAGGATCTGTGTTACGTATAATACTAACGCAACCTACTCCATAGTCACTCCATATATTTTAAATCCGGAGACCCCAATTTCGTCCTACATTCTAACCGTTGTAACAAAACCACGCTGATTTTCTCACTTGCCGTGTTTTGCTGCGTTCGATGTGTATCCCGCTGTGGACGGTTGTCTGCGGGAAGTTTTTTCGTCAGAAAAACCTGCTATGCAAATTGTTTCCCTGTTTTCGCTTTAAGTCAACGGGTCTCGGAAAAGGCTTAAATAGACAAAAGCGTGGGTTACTTGTTGAAAGCGCAAGTGACAAGTAAAAAACTGTCACTTGAAGAGTAAATAGAGCGAGGGGGCATTGAAGAAGGCGCGGACATGGACATCCAGGACCACTCTCCAAGGCTACCACGCTCCAAGGCTTTTTTACAGAGACTTTTAACAAAGTGAATAACTAGTGTAATTTATTTATTTTATTAATGTACGACCAGCGTAATTTAGCATCTTCTAACGAAGAAAGCTACGAAGTTGGTTTATCAATAAACGATTTGAAAAAAGATTTGAAATAATTTAGCACACACAAAAAAACTTTAATTTAAACTTGATGATGAAAGTGCGGGAAATCCGGCCGGGAAATCCTGATCGGATGTTCACACACTGTAAGAGGTGTGAAAACAGAGTCTAGCGCCAAATATCCAGATATTTGCGGTTCCGAGCACAACCGCATACATTGCGGTTCCGAGCACAACCGCATACATTGCGGTTCCGAGCACGACCGCAAAGCGTCGACAAAGCTGGTTTCAGGCGCCTTTATGAATCCTCTGGACAAGGCCATGTTAACCTTTCAGATTCTTTTTTTTTCCGGATTCCGGATTTAGTCGAGGCTAATCGGAAGAGGAAGCCAGGCCAAAAAAATTCATGAAGTCCGAGGCATCGGACTCTTCAGATAGCATAGAGGCAGCACATTCGAACGGCAAGATAAATATACAAATGAATGGGGTAGGGAACAGAAGGGCAATTTGCAATTTGGTTGCGTCCAAAGAAGTGATCACAAGTTAATAGTTGCGCTTTTGCAGATACCATGGTATCTGATGCCACGGTCTAAAGTCGTTTTTGCAGTTATCGTGGTATCTGATACCACGGTTAAAAGGCGTGTTTGCAGTTGTCGTGGTATCTGGCCAGTTATCGTATCTGATATTCACGGTCCGACCGTTGTAACCGGGCTTGGTATCTGGATAGTCATCTTACTTTCGTCAAATTTTGTCAGATTGGTGAGAAAGAAGTTTGGCGCTTAGTGCTGTGACTGAATGTCAATTTATATGGCAATTGCATTCCGGCCAAGTGCCATATACCGATCACATTTCCGTCGGTCAGTAGGTCGGTTAGTCCGGTGTTTGCGAGTTAGGGTACTTCCAAATACGCTAGGACGATGGAACTTGGCAGGCATATCAGGGAGCCGACCAAACTAACTTGGAAATAGTCACTTGCCTGATCCGACCATTGGGGGGGGGGGGGGTGGAATCCGGAAAATAGGGACATTCATAACCTTCGAACGGTTGATCGGATCATAATGAAATTTATATCTGGAAAGATCTCGTGACTCAGATGTCTCATTTCGAGTCCGGACCGGATCCGATGAATCTGGGGGGGGGGGGAGTAGGAGGGGGAACCGGAAATCGTGTGAAACTCTCAGAGCCGAGCGATCGGGCTGAAACTTGGTGGCAAGAACAAGCACAAGCTCTAGACATATCGCTGACAGAACTGGACCGGATTCGGACACTGTGGGCGGAGTTGGAGGGGAGGGGTCCGGAATTCCGGCGATCTGTAGTTAATGTACTTCCAGGTGGGCTAGGACGATAAAACTTGGCAGGCGTATCAGGGACCCGATCAAAATAACTTGGAAATAGTCACTTGCCCGATCCGAACATCTTGGGGGGAGGGGGAGGTGGCGGAATCTGGAAAATACGGACATGCATAACTTTCGAACGGGTGATTGGACCTTAATGAAACTTGATATCTGGAAAGATCTCATGTCTTAGATGTCTCATTTCAAGTCTGGCCTGGATCCGACGAATCTGGGAGGGAGTCGGAGGAGAGAACCGGAAATCGTGCGAAACTCTCAGAGTGGAGCGATCGGGATGAAACTTGGTGCGAAGAACAAGCACACGCTCTAGATACATCACTGACAGGACTGTACCGGACTCGGACACTGTGGGGGGGGGGGCAGATCTGGGTTCCGGAATTCCGACCATTCGTAGTTAATATACTTCCAGGTTGGCTAGGAAGATAAAACTTGGCAGGCATCTCAGAGACCCGACCAGATTAACCTGGAAACAGTCACTAGCCCGATCTGACGGGGGGGGGGGGGAGGGGGAGACGGCAGAATCCGGAAATTAGTGGCATGCATAACTTTCGAATGGGTTTTCAGATCTTAACGAAACTTGATATCTTGAAAGACCTCATGTCTCAGCATGTCCAATTTCAAGTCCGACCGGATCCGACGAACTGGGAGGGCGGGGTCGGAGGGAGAACCGGACATCTTTGACACGCATAGAGTGGAGCGATCAGGACGAAACTCTTGACCATCCCTTCCATCTGACCCAGCCTTGCAAGTGCCATATGAGCTTCCAGCTCGTTCTTTTGGGATGACTTAGAAAAGCGCAGTTTCAGCTGTTGTCATTTTTGCAGAGCAACCGTAAATCAGATACCAGGATAACTGCAAAAACGACCAATTGCAGATCCAGTTACCCTGGTAACAGATACCATGGTATCTGCAAAACACAACTAAAGACTAGAAGAGGAGCCATCTCTTTATTATGGTAGCCTCTTCAACTGCGGTAATCTCTTTGAAACGAAAAAAGTAACAGCGCAGACAGACTCCACCATTCGGTCCGTAAAGAGTATAAAGAGCCCATGGAAGATGTTTTGTTACCCAATAATTTAGAAGCAGGTCTAAATGTTCCATTACCAAATCTCATCCGGAATCAAATAAAGACTTTGGACTAATATTATTTTTGTTTAGGGTTTCAGCTTCCCGAACTTTGGTGGTGGTGATGGAGGTGGATTCCAGATGTCCTTCGGAATCGGAGCCTTTCCTTTTGGTTTCCTGACTTCACTTAACCTCGGTGGCAACCCTGTCCATTCCCCCGGTAAGTAGGCTTTCGCAATCCCTACCCGTAGGGAGAAATCCTAAGGTCGTGGCGTCAGGATGCGGAAGTGCGTTGCAGTAGGGGATCACCCAACCCCTCGTTATGGGGGTTTTGCGGCGTTCTGATTTTTCGGGATTACTTCCGCTGATCGTGTCATTTATCAGGTAGTAAAGCTGAGCAGATAGATCAATTCAGTCCTATTATCTTTGTAGGCTACCGACTAATAACCGTGCGGAGAGGTTTATTATTAACGGACTTTGCTACCTGAGATCAATGCTCCGTATGACTTCAGATGTAACTTTCACTTCTAAGTGATTACTGAGGATTCCGTTCAAATTCCGTGTGCGGTGTAAAAATTAAGTTTAGATATGAGTTCAAGTATTCAGGTCAGTGGCGGCTATAAATAGCCTACTCGATCTGTTTAAGGAGGATTGTTAGGTCGAGTATACTTGAGGCCCTTGACCTAATATTACTATTAAGAGGTCAAGTATTCAGGGTGATGGCGACTAAAAATAGTCAACCTGTTGAAGGAGGATTGGTAGGTCGAGTAGGCCTACTTGACTCCCTAACTGCTGTTCGTACTTAACCTAATATTACTAATAGGTGGTCAAGTTTCAAGATCTTACCTCTGTGGGATAGGGAGTGGAGAAGTGGTACTAGATATTCCACGAAATGGTAAGATTCAAGTGAAGTTTTGGCGGAAGGACCCTAAATTATCCATTTACAGGCGATCAGAGAAGGAAGGATTATACGGTATTTTTTTATTTAATCCGGGGAATCCGGATTAGCGTAAGATGCGAACGGGTATTGCGAAGCTTTTTGGGTGGGAAGAGAAGTTACCAGAGACCATTCATTTGTGTGTCTGAAGTGGATTTTCCGACGGTGTGGGAGTTGGAATGGGGGTTCTAGGAGTTTCGTTTTATGCACTGTTTGAATATGTTTTTTTGCACGCCCAAAGATCAAACGAGTGGAGCGATTTTTAATGAAAAATGGGATAGAAGAAAGGTCATGTGCCCTAGATGATCTGTTTTTGGGATCCCAAAACGTAAGTGGAGGGATACATATGACATCGCAAAAGTTGTCCGTCCGTCTGTAAGCACGATAACTCTCGAAGGGAATGAGATATGTTGATGAAACTTGGTATGAGGATTGTTTGGGTCAAGGGTAAGGTCGAGTTCGTAGATGGGCTCTGTAGCCCTATATTTAGGGGTGGGGGAGGGGGGTCAATTTAAGGAACAAACAAAATATTTTTAAACAGCTAATGTGATAGTCGATTATGGGGTAAGAAGACATGCTGAGCACGATGGTGACAATCATTTTCTCGCCAGACAAGTAGTTCGTCCGGAATCTGGCAAAAAACGGAAAGTTTGTTAAAAGTGAAAGTTTCATTTGAAGTTGATTAAATGTTTGATTTAGGGGTAAGAAGACAAGCTGAGCATGATGGTGAAAACCATTTTCTCGCTGGACGAGTAGTTCGTCCGGGATCCGGCAAAAACCGGAAAGTTGTTTAAAAGTTTGATTTATGGGTAAGAAGACATACTGAACCCGATGGTGAAAACCATTCTCTCGCCGGACAACTAGTTCGCCTGTAATCCGGCCAAAACCGGAAAATATGTTAAAAGTAAAAGCTTTATCTTAAGTTGATTGGATGATATATTTAAGTAAAAGTAAAAGTTTCATTTGATGTTGATTAAATGTTTGATTTAGGGGTAAGAAGACATGCTGAGCATGATGGTGAAAATCATTTTGTTGGTTAAAAGTAAAAGTTTCATTTGAAATTGATTAAATGTTTCATTTAGGGGTAAGAAGACATGCTGAGCATGATGGTGAAAGTCATTTTGTCCCCGGACAAGCAGTTCGTCCGGAATCCGGCCAAAACCGGAAAGTTGTTTAAAAGTTTGATTTATGGGTAAGAAGACATACTGAACCCGATGGTGAAAACCATTCTCTCGCCGGACAACTAGTTCGCCTGTAATCCGGCCAAAACCGGAAAATATGTTAAAAGTAAAAGCTTTATCTTAAGTTGATTGGATGATATATTTAGGGGTAAGAAGAGACGCCGAGTCTGTATATAATGATAATTTTTTACCCGGACATATAATTAGTCTGGAATCCGGTTGTACCCGCATTTTTTTTTTATTTATTATTTCATTTAGCGTTAAGCTTTTAGCTTGTCGCCAAAATTTTATTTAAAGTTGATTAGATTTCTTTATAGGGATAAGGAGATACGCCGGAGATACGCCGGCTTCGTTTCTGAATTTTTCTTTTTTTGCTGGACTAGTAGTTCGCTCGGAATTTTGGCGAAACCGCAAATGTGGCAGTAGTAAAGCAGGAAGTTTCGGTCAGTATCGTCAAAATAGATATGGCTTATAGAGGTATAGATAGGTAGATAGAATATCTGAACTCGGTTTTCTCTGATGATTAGCCTGGCGAAGACAAGACCGAATTGTCTGGATCAAATCTTAAATTTTTGGGATCCCATCGACACCTTTGGTCTTGTTTAGTCATGGCCCGATCCAACTTCGATGGGGGGGGGGGGGGGGCTCTGGACATTACAAATCCTCAGATTCGATTGAGACTTGATGTGTGGTAAGAGAAAGTAACTAGGTGAAATATTTATGCGTTGGAACCGGATTTGTCCAAGGCGGGGGGAGTTTGAGGGGATGGCCTAGAAATCGTGTGGCATGCCTACGCCCTACGGGAGCAAGCAAGTGAATCGATTGGTACAAAGCTTGGAAGGTAGGCTACAATGGCAATTTGTATTAGATGACGCATGTGTTGTCGTGGCCGGATTACACCTTGGGGGGGGAGGGAGAATAGGAGGTAGATGATCATTTATGTGTCTGAACAGATTTTGCCAAGGTACGGGAGTTAGGGGGGCTGGAAGTTGGGTGGCATATGTAGGGATTAGACCATTGAGTGAATGGGATGAACCCTGGAAGGTACAAGTGTGCCTAGATGACTTATTTTGGGGTTCCGACTTGGGGGTCAAGGGGAGTTGAAGGGAGATACCGCGCATTTCCTGGAAATAATAAAATTCCAGTGAAACTTGATGGATAGTAAGAGATGACGAACCGGATTCAACCACAGTGGGAGGAGTTAGATGGGGTCTCAGAAATTGCCTGGCACGCTTATGGATTCAACAAGTCCATCTCTTTCGCTGAAACGTGGAAGGTACAAAGTCATTTTCCCCAGATGATCCGTTTTGGGATTCTGGGAGGATTTAGCCTCGGGAGGGGGGATTCACGGAAAGGCCCAGACTCGATTGAAACCTGATGGATTCGTAGCCTACGGGTCAATGTCCTAGATGTCTAATCTATACGTACTAACCGCATCACTCGAAGGCGGGGGTGTTGGAAGAGGGGGTACTTAGTGACTTTCTCATTTACTTTCTTCTACCACCCACTCGTGAGAAGTGATGAGCGCCTAGCTCTTGTTTTATGATGTTAAGTGTTTTAGGCAAATAAAATGCGTTCATTCAACTTAGTCAATCTGAATTCCTTAGTTGATGTCGGGATTAGGGTACCCACAGGTACTCAACGTTTGCATAGGGTCTCCTAAGATCAAGGATTTATAGTTGCCGTGAGCATGTTCCGCCCTTCTCACTATAGTAACTATTAATTGCGATTTTCGTTCCAGCTTAGAATTTACTACTCTGACCGTTCCAACCTTCTCAAAATAGTAACTAAAGTAACCATTTGCTTACCATGCTCGGGAGCGTAGTAAGCGTGGTAACGACGCATCTCTTTGACGTGATTCGCCGGATTCACCCGTGGCATGATATTCTGCTGGAAAATAGAAAAATTTTTCCAGCCTCGACGGCAAAAAGCCAGAATTCATGACGTCATGCGTAGTAACAACGGTTAGTAGGGTGGAACACGCTCTGTATGTAGGCTACCTTGCTAACTAGTTTTTTTTTCAGCTTTCCAGGTTCAAGTCGAAGAGGAGCGATTTTTATCAAACTTATTCCTGTACGTGGCAATCCTGTTCATTGCATGGTTATTGGTTGCCTAGGTAACAGGTAGCGTGGTCGAGAAGGTCCGTTAATAGTGTGGTTAGCCGAGGTCGTGCCATCCCCTGCTTCAGGGATTGATAAGCGAGCGATATCTAAATTTTTCGTATTTTATGTTTTGATGAAAGAAACCTAGCAAGAGATGTGGTAGTGATATGACGTCCCCTGACGCTACCTTAGAGGTCGCAGGTAGAACAGTGTCGGTTTTTAGCAGACATTTTGGTTAGCTCGTGAAGAAAATTGGAACAGTTACAGTTTTAGGCCCCAGGCGAAGCGAAACTCGCATGCGAAGCGACATTCGCCCCTGTATGGAACTAGGCAGATTTCAGCAACAGATGTGAATGTGAAGCTTCGTACTCAAGTACCTATACAATTGTCGTATTGCAGATTTGTGCTTTATATTTAAGCCGTTTTTACATGATCCCACAAAGTGTTTGTGGCTCAAAAAGAGTGTTTCCGCGATCATGTGTGTGGCTTACTAGTGCGTCGAAAACCAGTAAGATTTTAGATTTGGTGAAGCAGTATAATTCAACAGTCGGTTTTCGTATCAGTAACTATTTCGTTAAAGCAGTCGTTTTTCTGCAAAAACAATCGGTAAAATTGACTAGCCGGTCGGTAATGCCTCTGGTTCTAAGAGGAACGTCTGTACAATTTAGTTTTCAACTGTTCCACATGTAGGACCACAGTATAGTCTCGGCAAAGGCGAATAAAAAATCTTGCGTGAGCGACCTGATTAGTGCGAGAGACGGACCTTTTGTATCAAACTAAAATCAGGATAGGCTACCTCGCATGCAGTGTTATATCTTGGATTATTTTCCGGGACAATCCTTTTACTCAGCATAGCAGGGGCGCCATTTCAGTAAAACATGGGGGGGGGGGGGGGGACAAAATGAACTACAGATCCTCATCCTATTGTTTTTACTCAGACTAAAAATTCAGTTGTTCTTTGTGAGGTAAGTAGTTTCACAATATATCTTAAAGTAACGTCATTGCTTTCCACTTTCCTTTTGTGTGAATCCGTGTGTCCCTCCAGAATCTAGGGGGACATGATCCCCCCCCCCCCCCCCTCCTAGATAGCGCCTCTGAGACATAGAAGAGCCCTTGAGACCCCTTTTAATTACGTAGCTGTTGCTAAGTCATGTTTCCCGTGACCTTCATGTTCCGCAACGAACCCGAGTCGCTTTCGAAACTCGGTTTCTCAGGAGCTCGTTCAACTGGATCGGATTGTGTGTGAACCGAGCTTAAAATTTGGCTGAATAAGTCCATGCTGACCGGCTGAATGTCGTTTTAGATTTTTTTGTAAATTCTGTAAGAGTTATTGTGGGTCCTTGTTATTAGGCGAGTATCGTGTAAAATTTAAGGCATATCGTGATTTTGTTGAGGTTGTGTTACAGTTTCATTGAATAAATTTATGCTTTTCGGATCTTCACCTTTTTTCATTTTTTATTTGTTCTTCCCCTGTTTACAGAGAGTTAGGTGAGTCAGTGCAGGTGATTCGTCGAGAGTGAGCAACTCCTCGGAATTCTTGCTATTAGGAGACTTTCAATCTTACGAAGAAATCCCTTGGGGGGGAGGGGGCAAAATCAATTACAGACGTCAATCCCATTGTTGGAACCTCCTGCCCCCCCCCCCCCCCCCCCCTCCAGATAGCGCCTCTTGAGGGATAAATGATATAACCCCTTTTAATTGATTCAAACAATGTTTACAACGGATACGTCAGCTATGATTTTTCATCAGCGATAGTTCGGCCCTTCTTGGCAAGGGTCCTCGTCAGGCTGTCAATTGTTGACAAAACCCTTCTTTTTCTTCTATGAGTCTTATCACTAACAGACTGGATAGCTGGTTATGTAATAGATGTTAATGAAGGGCCGAAATATCGCTGATGAAAAATCATAGCTGACGTATCCGTTGTAAACATTGTTTGAATAAATATTTCAAAGTCAGCTTGGGCTCAAAGAATATTTATCTACGAAGTACGGATTGACAGCCTGACGAGGACCCTTGCCAAGAAGGGCCGAGATATCGCTGATGAAAAATCATAGCTGACGTATCCGTTGTAAACATTGTTGGAATAAATGTTTCAAAGTCAGCTTGGGCTCAACGAATATTTACCTTTTAATTGCGTGGCTGTTTAGTTAAACCACTGAGACAAAAAATTAGTAGAGTAGAGCCTTTTGGTCCGCTTCAAAATAAGTACATCCCAGCAGATTAAGTAAGAAGGCATGCTTCATAAATACGAAAAAAAACATGTTTGTAACTCGTTACACAGTTTTACAAAAAGAGAATCGTGAATGTGTCCTGAGTACATGGCAAAAATAAGGAAAAGCAAACACGTGCAAAATATGGCCTCCGCCACGACTAGCAAGATATATACAACACTTTCGAGACTCAGTACTTCAGGAAGCCAAAGAATTCAGTGTACGCCAGCAAGCTACCCGCGCCTCAATGACCTTCGTCTTTTCTTCGGGATATTCGTAGAATAATACAGTTCTGTAAAGGACCTCTTACCTACAATACTAACGCAACCTACTTCCATAATCACTCCATATATTTCTAAACCCCGATACCCCAATTTAGTACGGTACATTCTAACCCCTCTGACAAAGCCACGCTGATTTTCTCACTTGCCGGGTTTTGCTACCTTCGATGTGTTTCACGCTGTCAACGGCTGTCTTAGACAAGTTTTTCCATCAGAAAACCCGTAATGTAAATTGTTTCCCTGTTTTCGCTACAAGTCAACGGGTCTCGAAAAAGGCTTGAAACAGCAAAAACCGTGGGTTATTGTTGAAAGCAAAGCCTAATTTTAAGGTATTGAATATTTGAAACACTGTAACTTGAAGAGTAAATAGTGCGAGGGGTCCTTTAAGAACTACTTTTTGGGATCCCAAAACGTAAGTGGAGGGATACCTATGACATCGCAAAAGTTGTCCGTCTGTCCGTCCGTCCGTCCGTCCGTCTGTCCGTCCGTCCGTCCGTCTGTCCGTCAGTCTGTAAGCACGATAACTCTCAAAGGGAATGAGATATTTTGATGAAACTTGGTGTGAGGGTTCGTTGGGTCGTCGGACCAGTCAAGTTCGTAGATGGGCTTTGTAGCTCTACATTTAGGGGTGGGGGAGGGGATTCAAATTAAGGGACAAACAAAATATTTTGAAACAGCTAATGTGATAGTCGATTATGGAGTAAGAAGACATGCTGAACACGATGGTGAAAACCATTTTGTCGTCGGACATGTAGTTCGCCCGGAATCCGGCCAAAACCGGAAAGTTTGTCGAAAGTACAAGTTTTATTTGAAGTTGATTAGATGTTCGATTTAGGGGTAGGAAGACATGCTGAAGACGATGGTGTAAATTATTTTCTCGACGGACAAGTATTTCGCCCGGAATCCGGCCCAAACCGGAAAGTTTGTTGAAAGTAAAAGTTTTATTTGAAATTGATTAGATGTTCGATTTAGGGGTAGGAAAACATGCTGAAGACGATGGTGAAAACTATTTTCTCGATGGACAACTATTTCGCCCGGAATCCGGCCCAAACCGGAAAGTTTGTTGAAAGTAAAAGTTTTATTTGAAGTTGATTAAATGTTCGATTTAGAGGTAGGGAGACATGCTGAAGACGATGGTGAAAACTATTTTCTCGACGGACAAGTATTTCGACCGGAATCCGGCCCAAACCGGAAAGTTTGTCAAAATTAAAAGTTTTGTTTGGAGTTGATTAGATGTTTGATTTAGGGCAAGAAGACATGCTGAACACTTATGTGAAAACAAGTTTCTACCCGGACATGTAGTTCGTCCGGAATCCGGCCAAAACCGGAAAACTGTTGGAAGTCAAAGTTTTATTTCTAGTTGATTAGATAAGCGATTTAGGGGTAAGAAGAGATGCTGAGTCCCTGTGTGACAATCGTATTTTACCCGGACATATAGTTCGACCGGAATCCGGCTGGAATCGGAAAATTTGTTATAAGCTAAATTTCTATTTGAAGTTGAATAGATGTTCATTACTGGGGAAGAAGATACCCTGATTTCGTCTTTGAGCTTTCTTTTTTCGCCGGACAAGTAGTTCTGGAGTTCGGTCGGAACCGGGAAATTGGCAGAAGTGGCAGGAAGTTTTCGTCAAAACATATATGACTTATAGGGGTAAACACACATGCTGAATCCAAATCTGAACTTGGTTTTCTCAGGTGATTAGCTATTTGGCCTTAATCTGTTTCTGAATTTTAATTGTAAAAATGTTCAAGGAGTCTGGCGAAGACCGGATCTGGCTAAGACAAGACCCAGTTGTCTGGATCAGATATTGAATTTTTGGGATCCCATCGAAACCTTTGGTCTTGTTTTACTTTGCTACAAATCTGTCAATATAAAGCTGTGTGGAAAAACAGATTTGCAAAAGAACGAAGGAAGGTCGTTCAAGCGCGGGGCGTGTTACAATTTTACCAGGCCACTTACGCCTTTTGGTATTTCAAGCGACTGCACTACTAAACAATACAGGAGAACAAAGGTTTGTACTTCAACTGCCTATACTCTAGACGACTAACTCTTCGTGCCGACATAGAATCGCCGTGCACCTGCCAGAAGTGTCACCAACGAACGCCGGTAATGGGTTGACACAGAATGTGAGTCATCGTTCCGGCGACGTTTCTCGTCTACGGGCGAGTATTGGACTTCGTCATACAGAGCATTATCTTTTCATAACCGGCAGTTGAAAGCCAATAAGATCTTTCTCGTTTCATAACCGGACGGTGACAGCCAATAGGATCTTTCTCGTTTCGCAACCGGCAGGTGACAGCCAATAGGATCTTTCTCGTTTCATAACCGGCAGGTGACAGCCAATGGGACTCTTCTAATTTCACAATCTGCAGGTAAGATGTCCAATAAAAACATCGGAGTTTATAACAAATCACATGTTCTCCTACATTTCAGTCAATGGCCGCGTTTCGCTCAATATAGCCTTGTCGGCTCGACATTTTGTAACGATAACGGCTCGAAGGACAGCCCGTTACAACGGAAACGGTCTGGCATCATAGGGCGATATTAGGCTCACGGACTACCTCAAATACATCACAACATTCTAAACACACAATTTGAAATAAGGCAGGCGTGACGATATCGACACTGGAATAAAAGATTTGGAAAAATACTGGAAGCATAGAGTCATTACCCAACAGGTAATGAACCCTCAGAAGAATATTCTCCCATTGAATGAACTTAAAGTCAATGCAAGCTTACAGCAGGCTCTTTGCATTTGCAATCAACAAAGCTGCTTTCACATTGACGCGTCGTTGTGTATGTGTTTGTCTTGCGTTGCGTACAGGTTGCGTAGCGTATCTTTGACACCTGCGCGAGAAGCTTTCGCGCTGGATGCTCATTTACGTTTTCCTTCCTCGGTTCCTTCTGCTGAGTTTTAATTTCTTTCAGTAGTAGCAAGCTCTTCTTCATCGTCAGCATGTTTTTTTAGTTTTTCTTTCTAGAACTTCCATTTTCAACTTACAAATCCTATGCGTACGCGTCGACGCAACGCAAGAGTAGAACTTGGTTCTATTTTACAGTGTAAGCTTCGTAAGGTAGGGGGGGTACTGGAAACTTGCAGATAGGCTATGCTCCAATTTCAGTCAAACTTGATGGACAGGAACAGGGAATTAAGAGATTGGGCCCGAACCGGCTCCGACAACGTTGGTGGGAGGGGGGGGGGGGGGGGGTACCGGAACTTTCCAAAAGTTTTTCTTTCTAGAACTTCCATTTTCCACTTACAAATCCTATGCGTACGCGTCGACGCAACGCAAGAGTAGAACTTTGCGTTGCTTCGACGCAAGCACGACCCAGAAGTTCCGTAGCTTAGTGTGAAAGGCTCAACGCGTCAATGTGAAAGCATTAATAGGAAAGCCATTGGAAGTGGGATAAAGATGAGTCTTCATCTTCCGGAATCTGGGTTCCAAGATTTTTCGAGATTTTTTTTTAATTTCTTCTGCGATATTTAAAAATTCCAGAAATCTGGAAGTTCAAAAGCCCTTTTTTTCGGGTTATTTTGATATACGTTTGGACCGGTTCATATTCCAGATGTAATTTACAGAAGACGTCAAAGAATAATCTGGAAGCCCAGACTCCGGAAGATCCGGGAGTTGAAGACCGGGCTTAGTTGTACAGCCGGGTTACCGCCGCGCTACTTTAGAGGGATATAGAGGGACCATGAACCCATGCAAAATAGCAAAACAGAGGAGGGCAAAGCTATGATGTTTGATACTAGGACATCTTTTCCAGCCAGACAACAACTTTTCCCAGGTTTTCCAAGATTGGGAATCACTTTCCGGCGAGCGAAGCGCATCGCGAAGACCGCCGGAAATCTGGTCCGGCGATCATTCCCAAGTCTCCTTTCATTCATCGCGAAAAAACGTTGCAAGTTTAGATTCTGAGGTATGAGCTTCTGCATAAGAGATAACTCCAGTATGTTTAAGTTTGAAATTTGTAGTCTGCAAAATAGTTAATAACTGTATATATTGTACTTTTGTGTATGTTAATTTTTGGCTCGTTGACTGTTTATTTTATGACAACAAAAACTAATAATCGGCTTGTCCGTCGCATGTTTTTTTGAATAATGTGGATTGAATTGACTGAACTGATTATTCCTTCAGCCCAAGCCGATATTTATTAAGTCGATGCTTCGGTCCTTCTTGGCAAGGAGCCTCTTCAGGTTCAAGCTTTATTTTTATAATTTTTTTGAATTTCGCTCGAGTAAGTGTCAGCTTACACTGCAAAAAGTTTCTCCGAGTAAGGATTAAAGTTAACTGCAGTATTTGCTATCTTATCTCTGCTGGGATAAGATTAATCTGAATTATAGATAATCGTATCTTAATAGAGACAAGATTAATCCCAGTAGGAAATACTGCAAGATATTTTTTTTACAGTGTACTTTTCCGTTAAATGCTCAGTCAAACGTGACTCTGCTCCGTCAATGCCACTAATATACAAATTTACCGTCTATAAATTATGTCTACTTATTCTTTTCTACTTTATTTATTCTTTTTGGCTTTCAACTTTCGCCAGATCTTTCCCCTAGTCTTGCAAAACCTTCAAATATCCCTGCTAAAGCATCGTAGCTGACGTATCCTTTATATGCATTATTTGAATATATGTTTCAAAGTCAGCATGGGCTCAAGGAATATTTATCTTGCAAAACCGCTTCGCTGAACGGCCGCGAAAAGTTCGGCAACTTTCTGCAGCAACGCGAAAGTGATTCCGACATTTGCTCCTGCGCTCGCGGAAACTTTCCTTTCATTCTTTTGTTTGATTATCCTATCCATATAAACTTCTACCACGGTTGCTAGAAACAACGAAAGTAAGCATAGCTGTGTTTTTGCTGATACCATGGTATCTGTTACCATGGTAACTGAATCTGCAATTAGTCGTTTCTGCAGTTATCGTGGTATCTGATACGCGGTGCTCTGCAAAAACGACTATTACCGAAATTGCGCTTTTCGAAGTCATCCCAAAAGAAAAACAGATCTCCAGTTACATCACTAAGTGCTAAACTTCTTTCTCACCAATCTGACAAAACTTGATGAAAGTGAGATGACTTTTCAGTTACCACGACCAGTTACCAGTTATCTGAATATCTGATACCACGATAACTGGCCAGATACCACGATAACTGCAAAAACGCCTTTTGACCGTGGTATCAGATACCATGATAACTGCAAAAACGACTTTAGACCGTGGTAACAGTTACCATGGTATCAGCAAACACGCAACTCATGCTACCGTTCGTAGATGGTACGAGAATAAACAAAATCTTGGAAGAATGTCCAACTCGTTAAATCTTTCTCTTCTACGTGACACCACGTTCAAATTACACGTAATGAAGCAACCTTTAAATTACGACAGGTGCTCTCGATACCAGGACAAGACTTCTAAGGCGTATTCTCGCCGTTCCCCGAGGACTCGTTTGAGGAGTCCCTGCGATTTGTTTGTCCCCGGTCACGAGTCTCCACCGGCGGGGAAGCTCCGATTATCACCACCATCATCAAAAAAGGACTCCCTTTCAGGTTCGATCGGGAATCGAGTTTGGGAGTTGCGGGTGTTCTGGTTTTTTGGAAAAAAAATATTAGAGATGATTGATAAGAATTCCCGAGATCGTGTTGAGATTTGTTATAGTTTAAAACTGATTTTGAGACGAAGTCATCTTTTTCATTTTGGTTACAATTTTTTGTTTGAAAGTATTAACAATGTAAAATTCAGCAAGAACAATCAGAATAAACAAAACCAAAAATAAAGTGGATCCCGAATACTTTTTTCTCAAACAAAATCCATTTTGGAAGCACGCCCCATGTTCTCGTTATTTTGCGTCCGCGGATTCCGTGTGGAGTGACTCCCTCTGTTCTCGCCGTTCCTGTGAGAGGACGAACCTCAAGGTTCATTAACTCGTTTGTGCCCTTTTTACAGAGAATTTTAACAAAGCGAATAATTAGTGTAATTTATTTATTTTATTACTGTATGACCAGCGTAATTTAGCATCTTCTAAGGAAGAGAGCTACGAAGTTGGTTTATCAATAAACGATTTGATTGATTTGATTTGTTCCTCATAATTCCCCGAGGAGTCCGGGGGGACGGCGAGAATAGGCCTCTAGTCATGTTTCAGTTTAATAAATAGCGAAACCCGGTGGGTTCAGCGGAAACTGGACGACCCCGTCGACACGGAAACAAGTTAGACATTCTCCCAGTGTTTTTTCAGTCTATTCGTGCCAATAGATGGCGGGCAGTGAGCATTACTGAGGTTGTTGCTTCATCTGGGCTTGCATTTGCGCCAACATCTGTTGCATCCTTCGAAGTTCTGCTTCTTTCTCCAAAAGTATTCTATCTTTGTCAGAGTGTGATTTTTCATCAGCGGAGGGATTCGCAGCAACCCTGAAAAAGTGACACCTATTAGATACGTGTTCGGTCGTATCGATCCTGAACATACACTCGACAGAAAGAGATTTTTTGGTAGTCCATTTTATAGGACACGTCGTACTTGTGGTAGTAACTCATTCTAATTAAGTGGAATTTCCACCATTCTCGTTCCCAAGATTCTACACTTTATAAGTGTATCCTGTCTTCTTTATTTCAAGTTAAAGTTCAAGTTCTTTAATTTGTGACATTTCAAATACGTTTGGACACCTGCTTTTGCAGTTTGGCAAATCTATCCTAGCCAAAACGAGCCACAGGTCACTGCTACCGGAAACAACCCCTCTCAATAATCGAACTCGATTGCAAAATAAACTTCTACACCCTAAAGTCCGCACTAATCGTTACGGGAACTCGTTTGTGCCCTTTTTTACTTCGGTTTTCAATGCTGTGTCGTAGTACATGTTTGTTATTTATAGTTTGTAAGAAACTGAATTTAGTTATGATTTGATATTTTCTAAAAATGTCGATCTCTCTTTCTGTCTCGTTACTACGTCTGTCTACCTAGCAAAGTAACCTAACCAAATTTAATCTATTAGCATTACACTCATTATCACGCTTGCCACGTTGTTCTCTTTACATGGCTTATCAGGCTCCCGATCACTGTTTCCGAGAAGCTTATTGGCCCAAAGACCAGTTATGCAAATTTTACAAAGGCTATTATTCAAGGCAGGGGACTTAGCCGATGCATTGTGTAATTCGCCTCATTTCAGTTCATCACCTTCCCTTCCAAGTTTTTGTTAATCCCCCTATGCCTCACCATCAGGAATTACTGAGACATAGAAAAAAAGATCTACAGGTTTACGAGTAGAAAATCTGCGATCTGCTTCCCAGGAATTTTTTTTTTCTTTTATAACTTTGTTTTTTTCTTTTATTTGCATATTATATTTCTTCAGTATTTGTTTTTTACTTTGTCATTTTTTGACCCTAGTTGGTGGTCTCCTAGTTTAAAAATAAATAAATATGGAAGTTTCGCATATGATCGGTAGTGGAAAGCTTATGGATCCGACTTTTTACTATAACTACCAAGAACAAATAATCCAAGAGAACCTCTGTCTTTGGTCCCATGCAGCGACTATGGATTCCTCGATAAAACTGAGCGGAGCTAGAGGTACTTGTTGTGAGGTTTAAGTTGATCCCCGTCTACTTCCCTCTTCGCCGCTGCGCATACCAGACGAAAACACTGTAGGATGCCTGCAGGGGTGGATAAACCGGTATACAGCGGGTTAGACGTGACGTCACAATGGTAGACAACCAATCAGCCGTAAAGGCCGACTCAGACGTCGTTCGTATACTTCTGCGGGGTTCTACTGCGATATTGCTGTTTGTACAGGTAAAAAATCATGGTGTTCTGCGTCTCCTCCTCCGCTTGTTTGCATCGGGGTAGGGTATCAGAACATACTCGACTCCGCATGGTCGTATTACAGAGATAGTTAACGGAGGTTCTTGTGCTTATTTGTTCTTGATCTACACCATGTTGACCATGAGACAAAGACGGACTCACGGACTAACTTGGAGCGCTGAACTGGAATAGGCTTTAAGAAATAATTTTCGAATAGTTCCTTTAACTATGAGTACTAACATTAGGCGTACTCTCGCCGTCCCCCGCGGACTCCTTTCGCGGAGTTCCTGCGTGTTTGTTTGTCTCAGGGAGTCACTCCCCGTATTCTCGCGAGTCCCCAGGGACGGGTACTGCTCCTATTATCCTCACCATCATCAAAAAGAGTCCCTTTCAGATTCGGAGGGGAATCAAATTTTTGCTGGTGTTGGTGCAAAATTAAAATAAATAATCAGAATAAAGAAAACAAAAATAAAGTGAATCTAGACAGATTTCGTCGACTGAATACGAAAATTTCGAACAAAATCTGTTTTGGAAGGATTTCCCGTGTTCTCGTTGTTTTCCTGGGCGGCGCCGAGGGACTCCTTCTATTCTCGCCGTTCCCCTTGATTCCCCGAGGAGTTCTCGGGGAGCGGCGAGAATACGCCTATTATTTATCTTGACGCAAGCCGATTGGTATTAATTTTTTAAATACAAATAATTAGATTTTGACGGTCAATTAAGGCAGATTCTTCGTCCGGTTTCGAACCCTCGGAGGATTCCGAACCAG
Organism: Branchinecta lynchi; assembly: GCA_023053575.1. NCBI lineage: Eukaryota > Metazoa > Arthropoda > Branchiopoda > Anostraca > Branchinectidae > Branchinecta > Branchinecta lynchi. Next base: position 16,855,922 of record JAKZAP010000022.1, on the reverse strand, counting down.
AACCGGATTCACCTGCAGGTGCTAAGATAATTTTCGACTTACGACTCCTTTTTGCCGCTCGTCGATCCAGGTCCCTTTGCAAGTCGCTCTGACCGATAGTTTTCGTAGTGGACGTCGCCAGTGACTTCTTGCAAATCTTGCATATGAGTGCTACAAAAGAAGGTCAATTATTATTATTATTATTTTATTATTATTTATTTGAATCCTTCAAAACTGAAGAGTAATGTATAAAAAGGAACAACAACATGCCAGTCAAACTCACACACACTTACATACTAATAAACAGCTGACCGTTAAAGACAAATTACTCCGGCTATAAGTAAGTAAGTAATTTATGTATAACCCGCAATTTTGAAAAAGCGGAGTAAATGAAAGAAAATAAACAAAACACAGAAACACACAGAAACCCGATGAAAAGTTTTCGAGAACTAGTCGTCTGGAGTTGTACGAAAAAGTAGCATGCAGAAGTAATTGTTGCCACTCCATGCTACTATTAGCAAACCTTATGCTACTACAGCAAGATTGGGTGCTATCGGATACTAACACTTAAGATCAACCCAGTCGGAGGCACGTTAAGTCAAAGCATTCCATACTACTACATATCAATACATGCAACATTTTCGTACAACTACACAGACAAACAATTTTAATCGGGAAAAGACACTTAATTTTCTATTTTCGACCAGGAAGCAGTGGATAACGTCGCGCGCTGGTTGGGCCCTATTGTCCATGATTTTAGCGACGATACGTATGCGCGGATAACCTTGATGACTCACTGTCTGTGCCATTGAAGAATCGCCGTGTCCCTAGCAAAGAGCCGGAAAGGTGGCCAAAGCTGCCCCCAACAAACTCTGTTTACTGGTTGATACAGGATTTGAATCATCGTTCGGGTGACGTTTCTCGTCCTTCCCGAGGTTGGCGTTTTTAGACTTAGTTATATAGAGCAGTGGTTCCCAACCGGTGTTACGCGTACTCGAAGGGGTAAGAGACAACCTAGCAAGGGGTACGCGAAGGTTCCAAAACTAATTTAGTTTGTAGCTTTAAAATCTCGCCTCACTGAATCAACTGATCATACCTTGCGACTGTAATTCCAAAATTTAACTGTTTCCCTGTAGTTTCGCCTGGAGGTGCAAGGAGAGCAAAAAAAATGGAACCGCCATATCTTAGTAAAAATATAGTATAACAACCATCTTCAAAAAGGGGTACGCAACCTTTTTCAACCTCGATTAGGGGTAAGCGGTACGGAAAGGGTTGGGAACCACTAATATAGAGTATTGCGCCATCCGTGCGTTTATCAATAGCCGCAAAAATGCTGCACCTCTGGGACAAGGTCTGAAATATTTTGAACGAGAAAATCACCAGCTTAAATGAAAACCCATAAATCATGTGACGGGGATTTTCTGAAGGGAAATGAACTCCTTAATAAGGTTTATAGCCGCAATGAGCACGAACATTTATTAAAAGCAAAAGACAGTTGAATAAAAGGATAAGAGATTCTGTTAACGTCGGATTCGATTTCGGATTCGAATCCTCAGCATGACATGGTGGATTCGGATTCGGAACTGGATTCGACCCTAGCCCTGGATTCTGATTCGAATCCTTTGATAATCAGATTCGTCTATCTCTGGTGAGAGTGACAAGATTACTGAGAAAATAAAGGAAACAGTTTCCATTCTAAATATTTGGGTGGTTCTTACGGATGGGAGTAGCTCATATGATGGGGATGGCGTATTGGCACTTGCCAATGCGGGAATCCAAAACCTAAAACTTCTTTCAAAAATGAAAATACCCCAGAGTCACCTACTGCGAGTTTATACTTGTTTCATTAGACCCACCCTGGAATACACAGCACCCGTTTGGCATTTTTCATTATCGCAGAAACAAAGAGATAAACTAGAAAGAATACAGAAGCGGCCTATTATTCATAGTGGACCGAAGCTTCCATACTCATACCTTTTAAAGCACTTTAACCTAAAAAAAACTGCAGGAGCGGAGAAAGGAGCTAAGCGCTGACTTCGGCTCAGCCATGGTATCTCTTCCTCTTAACTCACAAATCCTCCCTCCCCCCCCCCCCCATCAAAATGTTAGAAGTCGACCAGAACGAGTGGTAAGTTCTAGGGTTCCCAAGCTCTGTCCAGTACCTACAAAACACGCTAGATATGCAAAAAGTTTTATCCCGAGTTCGTGAAATATTTTAACGACGCTTGAATTTTTTTTAAGCGTAGTGATATTAGATACATATATTGTAATTTTTTCCTGTTTGTTTGACAATAATCGCAAATTTGGTTTATAACCACGCTAGTCGATTTTTACAATAAACTTTCTATCTATCACATGTAGAATTGCGTATTCCTATAGTTTAGAATAAAGGTATAGTGTTTACATGCAGAGATGGGCGAATCCGATCATGAAAGGATTCGAATCCGAATCCAGGGCTAGGTACGAATCCGAATCCGCCATTTCATGCTGAGGATTTGAATCCGGAATCCAATCCGATTCGAATCCGACCTTAACAAAAACGAAATAATGGACATAGATTAAGGCTTAAAGGACCTGTCTTACCTATAATACCAACGAAACCTACTTCCATAATCATTCCATATATTTCTAAACCCGGAGACCCCAATTTTCTACGGTACATTCTAACCCCTCTAACAAAACCACGCTGATTTTCTCACTTGCCGTCTTTTGCTACCTTCGATGTGTACCACGCTGTCGGCGGTTGCCTGCGAAAAGTTTTTCCATCAGAAAAAACGGTTATCTAAATTTTTCCATGTTTTCGCTGTAAGGCAACGGGTCTCGGAAAAGGCTTAAAACAGCGAAAATCGTGAGTTATTTGTTGAAAGTATAGCCTACTTTAAAGTATTCAAATATTATAAAATACAGTAAGTTGAGTAGTAAATAGTGCGAGCGGTCCTTTAAAAATCAGAGGTGACAAAAAACACTGATATCGAAGGTATCAGATAACGTGATAAATTACTGAGCATGTTTGGTTGTGGAGACCAAAAAGGTTGGATGCCTAAGCACACTGTGTGTGCCTAAGCACACGGAAACTGGAACGGAATTTGAACCGAGTCCGAATCCGAATCAGCCTGACAAGCAGAAGATTCGAATCCGGCCAAAAGGACGAATCCTGGATTCGAATCCGGATTCGCCCACCTCTGTTTACATGTAATCTGTTTGTGTTTGGTGCGGTGGCAGTTAGAGGCTTTGGTGAACTGATTTTCGGTCGATCTAACTGAAGGAGACCAAGCTTACATAAGCATCGCTCTCAGCTTAATGAAGTCACAATGCTCCGGGTTCTCGACCTCGACCACGCCCCAGGGGTACTGTCGGCCTCGAACTTTTCTGCCCTTGACTTCGATTAGAGTATTGGCACCACAGACAGCAAAAGGGATGGTTTCCTTCAATTGCCGAACCTAAAAGAAATAACAATTTTTGGCTCGGTTCGTAAGGCGTCCGTAAACTGTTTTGCATATTTATAACGTTCTTTTCTCGGGGCGCTTCCATGTCTTGCTTGTTCTTTGCATAAAGGGCTAAGTTAAATTTATTTATTTATTTATCACCCGTCATTTCAAACAGAAAAGGGACGGAGTACAAAAACGAAAAGAAAAACAAAACAAAAGCAAAATGTAACACTTTCATGGGAAACACACACAAAAATCGACAATTACTAACTGAGACTCTCTGACTGACTAAAAACCGAACACGAGTACATACATGTAGACTTCAACTTTGAGAATTTTGCTCCAAGGGTGGGACTGGATTTTTGAGTTGTACTTGCTAATCAGGTTAGAAATAGCAAGCTCAGGGTCTTTTATGTTATATATTTTCATCATTTTGGTATTTCTTGTCCAAGATGTGAGCCGAGTTATCTTCCTTCTCGATAACAAGCACCAGCACCAACACCATCTATTTTTTCGTGCTTTTGCTCATGGAGATCTGTGGCGTCTGAGTTGTGACCGGACCGGTTCAGTCGGAGGCAGAGGCGTTACGTGTGTGTGGGTGGGGGGTGGGGCGCTCCCCCCCCCAAAAGTTGTTAACCAGCCGGTTTTTCGTCAAAACTGTCGTTTTTTCTTGAAAACAGTCGTTTTAGCAAAAACAATCGGTAAAAATGACCAGCCAGTCGGTAAATACCTTGCCCCTCCCCCCCCCCCCCAAACATTTTGACTAGTAACGCCTCTGGTCAGAGGTAAACCAATAAGAAACATGTTTCAGATGAGGTTGGTCAAGACTGCACGTAGTAAGTAGGGTACCTCACAGTAAAAAGATATTGGGCGAGTTAATGAATGGGAGCTGATCATTTTTATCCCACGGAACTTGAACTAGAATGCAACTGCATACCCGTGACGAGAAACTGGGACGAAAAGCTCTTCAGTTAACATTTCACAGTTCTTAAGAACACGATTTGACACATATAAACTGACTGATTAGTCATAAATACCTGTTCCTTGTAATCCTCATCTTCATCACTATCACAGTCTGGTAGCTGGTAAATTTTGATTCCATTTTGGTCAATTTCGTCTAAAACACGTCTTTTTAGTCGAGCCAGTTCCTTCTTAGTGAGAATATCAGCCTTGGCGATCACAGGAACTATATTGACCTTGTTGTGGAGCATTTTCATGAACTGGATATCCAAAGGCTTTAAGCTGAAATTATAAATCGGTCGTTACATAAATTGACACCAAAGAATGTATATGTAAGTACACCTTGACCTGACCTTTCTTGGAATGGCTCCTTGATTCTAATATATCGCGAACAAATTATCACTAACTTCATTAAGAAGATAATTTCGTAAACTATATTGGCCCAACATATCACAAAAAATGAACGAAGAAACTAACAAAATGGGGTTTGTGACGTCCAACGAATATCCTGAAATAAAAGGCGAATATTTCGGAAGGACAACGGCCTCCCTTTTTCAGCCGAGAGAGAAAATGCCAAAACAAAACAACTCAGTAATAGCCTACCGAGCGAGAACAGTCCTAAATGTTATTCGCAGGTATTGGTGAGTGGCTCGCTGTCTTTATTTTAGGCTTTCAATTCTCCCAATTTTAGTTTTAATTTTCGGTTTATTGTTGGTTTTCTGCTTTGTTTCGTTTTTCTTGGTTGTTGATCTTCATCCTCGTTTTGCCATTTTTCCTCGAAATTTTCTGTTCTGCGCTGAAGAAGGGAGGCAGTTGTCCTTCTAAAATGTTTACCTTTTATTTCAGTACATTCGTTGGCCTTTACAAACCCCATTTTTGATGGTTTCTTCGTTAATTGTGTGTGTCTAACGTCATTCACACTTTTAAGTGTGTGTTTCATTTTGTGTCCGGAGTTTATGCTGTTTAAGAAAGTATTAAGTAGGCTCAAACCGGGTTCGATTTAAGCCTTGTCTCGTCTCCTGCTACTGCCTTGCCAACCATTATATTTAGCCATGTCAGGTCACAGGAACTGCGGACAAGTATAAAGTAAGTAAAGGAAATTATTATATTTATTTATTATTTAGATAGATAGATAGATAGATATGTTTATTGATCCAACTCGTAGCGCCGACATGGCACTAAATACGTCGACCATTACATTTAAATACTTGAATAACTGAGTAAAATACTTGAATATATACAATTATTACATAAAATAAGAAAATAAATCACTTAGAATTCACTTGTTTTTTGTTAATCTCCTCAGTGAAATATGGTACAAAGGAATTTGAATACCGGTTTGTGCGACATTTAACTGGCACAAGGAGATTTTGATGCCGTGTCCGTCCTGTCACCGGTGCTAGATCGGGCAGAATATCTCTGTGTTTTTCATTTAGCTTTAGCTTGTCGCCGTTACTTACACAAGTACAAACAGATTACATATACTTCACACACATAAACTGATACACTACAAAAGTAACTCAACAAGTGGCAACGCTGTATGATGCTATGCTAAATCGCTCTGCATCTGTTTTGTAATGAAATTTGGTGGTTATTTGGACTATTTGCTAAGCTGTGTGGTATCAGTCGATTGCAAAAATAACGCCGAATCTGACAGTGCTTGAATTTTGCATAACAATAGACTAGTTTGGACATTTTTCACCAAAAACGACTTCTGGAACAAGAAGCTATGTTTCGAGAGAAATAGCGTTGCGCTCGCAGAGATATCTATCGGACAGTCTAGACAACTTAGGACGTTTTTCACCAAAAAAGACATCTGGAACAAGAAGCTATGTTTTGAGAGAAATAGCGTTGCGCTCGCAGAGATATCTATCGGACAGTCTAGCGGAACAAGAAGTTATTTTCGAAGAGGAACAGCGTTGCGTGTTGCATGATATACTTTTCAGCAATGCCACGTGAAAAAGTCTACTGTGCAGCTTGCAATGAAGCTGTAGGAGCTGGTACTTTTCAGTGTACTCTATGTCCTAAGTGGTACCACCCAACTTGTGCCGGAATATCGAACAGTAAAAGAGTTCTTACCCCTGATTGGAAATGTGCAGATTGCAAAAAATGCACATTGACTACATTGCTACCACAAACTACATTGACTAAATCCACTGTCCAAGTTAATTCCCAAACAACTACCTCCCGAGGTCCTACTAGTCCTAGTACTCCCCAGAAGCAAAGCACTCCGCATCAGGCATGCAAGACCCCTTTCCATGACGCCGTCAGTGATATTGTTTGTGACAAGTGCGACAAGAAGGATAAAATAATAACCGCCTTTGAACGTACATGCCAAGTTTTCTCTGAGGGAATATCCTCAAGAGAATCGATTATTAGTAGGCTCAAGGAGGAACTTCAGGCTTCTCGAATGTTGAATGCTACTCAAGAAGGAGAAAGCCTACGCTTAAAAGGAGAATTTGCGACTGAGCTAACTGTTAAGGTTGCATTGCTGGCTGATATTACCAGCCTCCAAAATGAACTATCAACAGCCACGGGTGAGATTACTTCCCTCAGCGCTCAAATCTCGAAGTTAGAAGCCCCTACGAACAATACCGTGCCAGGCGCTATTCCAGTTCAGTCCCCTTCGAAGTCAGTGACCTTAGTCAAAACCTGTTTTACATTCAGCGCTATGGGTAAATGCAGGAAAGGTGACCAGTGCAAATTTTCACACGTCACTCCTTTGCAACAAGTGAGAAACAAACCTGAGAATATGAAAGTTAGCAGTAAAACGAAGAAAATGTGTCGATACTACCGTACCGGTTCCTGTAAGAAGGGCCCAAAGTGCAGTTTTAATCATGTTTCGACTGCTAATGCACAAGACCAACGTATGCGAATCAATCCTCCAAACTGTGCAGAGAATGCCATTATTCAAACTGTTTCTGCCGCGACTTCATTTAAAACTACTGACACTGGTGTGCTAAAAAGCAATAGTTGTTGCAAGTTCTATGAGACAGGTTATTGCAGATTTGGAAAGAATTGTCGATTCCTGCATATTTGTGTTTTGTTTAAATCTGGAAAATGCACGACTAGTAGCTGTAGCTTTGACCACGTTAGGTTGTGTAGTAGATTAAACTGTACTGACAAAAGTTGCGGATACGCGCATCCACCGAAGTCAACACCTGAAGTTCCAAAAAACGTGAAAAACCCGGTGATCACGAAAAGTTACGTGCGAAACGAGTTTCGGGACCGACAGTGGTACAGCCATTACTCGTCTCCGACGTCGCAGAGGTTACTGGGACCCCAACCGTATCCACTCTCCCGCCCACTAATTCCCTACCCCCCACCACATGCCCCCCTGAATTTCAGGGCCCCATCACACAACTTCTACCTCCTGTCGGATCAGTCCCAATTCCCTCCCCTCCCAAACCCTTACCGCGAAAAAATCCTGTGAAAGTAAAAATTGTAAATAAAGAGTTTTCGGATAAGCGTTACATTTTCCCCTGTTTCCTTTATTGTAATGCAGAGAGTCTAAACTTGGAAAAAATGGCGGAGTTGGAAACGACTGCAAAAATTCTTGATTCAAATGTTATTTGTGTGTCTGAGGTGCATAGACAGGATAAAAACCTTTTAAATATAAATGGGTTCCAGCAATTCATAAAACTACGTCCCGATGATCATCCCCTTGGAAAAAAAGGTGGTGGTGTTATGATGCTGGCTCATGAAAGTTTAAACCCAAAGCAGATGGATATTCCTTTTTTAGACCAAAATGATGAAATTCTGTGGATAATAATTAGGCCAAAACGACTCCCTCGGCCGTATTCGGGGGTAGCGATTTGCACTTTTTATTTTTCACCCGGACAACGTGCTGTTGTAAAACAAGAGTTTTGGGAGAAGATTCAAGCATCTGCGGATTTTATTCATAAAAAATATCCACTTTTAGCGCTAAGTATTTTTGGTGATGGAAATGAGTTAAATACACGTTCCCTTGCATCGTCATTAAACCTAAAAAGTCTTGTAAATTTCTTTACTACGAAGGGTGATACATGTCTCGATGTGATTTTATCTGATTTAAAAGATTATTACCAAGCGCCTGAAGCTCTACCAGCACTGGGTGGAAGCTATCATTTTATGATGCTATGGAAGCCTCTTGATAAAATAAAAGTGACATACTCGATGACAGAAGTGGTTACTCGTCCAATTACAGATAAAGGTTTGCTTGCGTTTGGTGATTGGATTACGCGTGAGCCTTGGACTGAAGTTTTGGAGGCCCCAACTTCTGATGAAAAAGCTGAGATTTTTCACGAAAAAATAAAAACACGTTTTGATGATTGTTTCCCTGAAAAAAAGGTGAACTTTTGTTCTTCAGATAAGCCTTATGTTACAAAAGAGATTAAAAATTTGATTAAAAAGAAATTATTTTTGTTCCGAGCGGGTGACCGACAACAAGCTAATAAGCTGCGGAATAAAATAAAAAATAAATTGAAGAGAGCGGAGGAACAGTATGGTCGTGAAGTGGATGATCTATGCGAACTAAAACCTCAAAAGTACTACCAGAAAATAAAAAGCATGACTGGAAAATCACATAAAAGTATTGATTTTAATGTTAATGAGCCCCCAGAACAAACGGCAAATGCCCTTAATGCTCACCTGATAGCTATAGTACAAACTTACCCACCTTTAAGACCGACACCTGAAAGTACTCCAGAAGATGAAAGTGAAGGTTCTGGTTTGGCAGTTCCAGAGCTATCAAAGGCTGAGATTGCTTCAAAATTAAAAAAAATTAAAAAAACATCAATTACACCTTTTGACATCCCAGTTCAACTCATAAAAGCTTTCCCAGAGGAGTTAGCTGTACCTCTCCAGAGTATTTATAATATTATTTCTAAAACTGGCCAGTATCCAAAGAAATGGAAGCTTGGTTTTGTCACCCCAATCCCAAAAAAAGGATGTCCAAATGATTTTACGGGAGTGAGACCAATTACTATGACTTCAATTTTCAGCAAGATTTATGAATCATTTGTTGCAATATGGTTGAAAAAACACCTCCTTTCAATGATTGATAAAAAACAATTTGGGAATTTACCAAAAACTTCGACAACACATTACCTTGTTAGCTTGATTGATTTTATTTTGAAAAATTTGGATTGCCCAGGGAAGTGGTTAAATTTGATTGCAATAGATTTTAAAAAAGCTTTTGATTTAGTTGATCATAATATTTTATTGGAAAAACTGAGACAGAAAAATATTCCGGATTTCATTTTAAAAATTGTGCGTGGTTTTCTAACGGAAAGGCAGCAAGTTGTAAAATATAAAGGCCTTCATTCATCTGCTAGTGCTATATACTGTGGTGTCCCACAAGGAACCGTGTTGGGACCTCTTTGTTTTTTGATTATGATAAATGATATTGCTATTGATGCTGATGAGAGATGGAAGTACGTGGACGATTTGTCACTTGTGGAAGTATTGCATCGATCTTTTAAAAGCCAAGCAATGACAATAGTCCAGGATGTAGCAACGGAAGCAAAAAATTCAAATATGGTTGTAAATGCGGAAAAAACAACGGTTTTGACCTTTTCTTTTTTATCGGATGAGCCAAGTTTCCACCCTGAGTTAGATGATGGCCTTCTCTCGGAGGAAATTAATCTCCTTGGAGTCGTCGTTTCGTCTGATCTCTCGTGGAAGAAAAACACTGATAGCATGATTAGAAAAGCTAATGCGTCTATTGTTATGTTAAAAACACTAACTAAATTTAAGGTCCCTGAAAAAAAGATGTTGCGTCTGTATTGTACGTTTGTTCGTCCTCTTGTGGAGTATGCTTGTCCGGTTTGGCACTATGGTATTACGAAGGATGAATCTGATCGTATAGAGAATATTCAGAAACGTGCCCTAAGAATTGTGAACAGGGGCCCTAAAATACCGTACTCTGGCCTTCTTTCTTTATTTGGACTGGATGCGCTGTCTAATAGGAGGCAGAAGTTGTGTCAAAATTTTGGACTAAAACTCCTTGAACACCCAACTCTCCGATCCCTTTTACCCCCGGATTTTGAGGTTGAACGCCCAAGGCCACCAAGGCAAGTATCCACCAAAGTCCCGAAGCTCATGCCGATCGCATGTAACCGGGAAAGATATTGTAATAGCTTCATTCCGAAATTTGTTGATTTTTACAATAATGTTATTTTGTCTTAGTTATTTTGTTATGAATTTTATTTCGGTTGTTGACTTCAATGGTTTACCTTTTATTTTGATTACGAATTTGATTTTAACAATTGTTGTATATATTACTTGACAAAGGTCAAACAATTTGGTTGGACAACTACGAAATTTTGTACCTGAATTATACAATAAATCTAAATCTAAATCTAAATCTAAATCTAACAAATGGGGTGTCGACTATACCACGCTTAAACGTTTGAATACTGCCTGAATCAACAACTTCCGCTGGCAAACTGTTCCACGGTTCGGTTACCCTATTGACGAATGAACACTGGCCAATTTTCTTATGTGGTTTCGGAGGGTACAGTTTGTAAATGTTACGTAATATGTTAGTGTTTGTTTTTTTCTATGTTAAATTTTTGCCATGGACCTCGGGCTGCTTGTACCAATAAATTATTTATCTATCTATATCTATCAAAAGTATCGAGGAAGCCACCTGAAAAAGGGCCGAGACTTAAACCCAAATCCAAGATTACTAGTGGACCGCTACAAGACCCGATTGTCTGTAAATATTAAATTTCTGGGATCCCATCGAAACCTTTGGTCTTGTTGTTTATTGATGTAGTTTATTTACGAACTTCATTGTTTTATTTAGAAATTTTATACGAGATACGGTATGTAATTTTGACCTGACTTTTGTTTATTAATGTAGTTTATTTATGAAATTTAAAATTATCAGATAATTAATATTGACCTGTCGAGTTGATTGATAGTGCTTGAAGTTTCGTTATGTGTATTCACATATCCAAAGCTATTTTTATGTATTTAAAGATATTACGGATTAAACCATCATTTCATTTCAAAACCAAAACCATGTTCGACTTAGCCTTGTCTCGGTCCTGTCAACCAAATACCGTTTTATTCAACTGCGTTGTCTTCTAAGTATCCTTGACAGTTTTATGATCTGTTACTGGTTTACTGATTAAAACAACACAAATTCGTTCATATTAAAAAATTATATTTAATTTCGGGTTCTTTTCTTGGTTTCTATTTTCAGATTAAAGTGTACGATTCACATTTTAACTATTTATATTTGACCACGGAGCCCACCGTTTCAACTAAAGGTATACCATTTTTTACAGTTTTTTGTTTTAAATAAACAAACTAGACTAATCTTTCTGAGCTGGTTTCTCTTCTTCGCTCTTCCTGTGGAGTAACTATGCAAACAAACAAAATAACGATTGTATATATTCAAGTTATTTTAACTCGTTAAATGAAATCACCGAAATATTTAGTGTCACCAGCACTATGACTTGTATCAATTAAACTATCTATTTATTTATCTATTTATCTAAAAGCAGAGAAGAGACAGAAAGTCTCTTTTGAAACTTTTTGGAGGTACAGTAGAGGTATGCTTATGTGAACGTTTGCTAACAGTGAACGATCGCCGAAGACAAAACTAAAACCCAAACCAGGCATTTTTTCCTATAAATACTAGTAATAATCACTCACGCTTTTGTCACTTTTTGAATATTTTTGCTAATTCAGCATTCACCTATGAAAGTGACTCAGCTGACACCTCTGTTTTGTTTTTTATAATTTGAAAAGTTTGCCGGGAGGAACGCACCTTCAATGGAGAAGATGGCGGTCCGAACCGTCAGATGCCTTCAAAAGAGGAAGGACCTTTTCAATAAATTCAAAATCAAAGAAATTTAATTGAATTTCTGCTTCAAGTTTGTGCCAGGATAACCCTGAAATAGTTGGCTGTTAGCTGATATCAAGTTTGTTATTTTTCTTTTCCATTTTACTTTTTTATATGCAAGTAAGAAAGCCAAGGTAGTGGAACAGTTAAAATAGTATTCAAATAAGCCTACCTCTACTGTACAATTCAGGTCTTCCACAAATCTCTGACTTTTGGACATGCTATGCCAATGCTGGATACCTGTAGATATCTAAACCCTGATTGACCTAATCTACTACAAAGGAATTCTGTTGGTTGATTTCTGAGCTTCACCCAAATCATCAATATTTTAGTTTGGTAGGGTACCCAGCATTTCACATAGGGTATCTAGCGTTAGGCATAGGGTATACCCAAACGACAGATATATATGGGGTTTGGGACAGGGTATTTAAAAATCAGGGGTTTGTGGTAGACTGGTGACACAGTACTTGATGAGGTACGGTTGGCGTCTACCCTTTCAGCTTTCAAGTCCCAGGCCAAGCCCTTGTTCTTATCGAAAACATAAGGTGCGTCTTTTTGGATGTAGTTTCGTTGTAGTTTCACTGTAGTTTGACGTACTTTTGTTTCAATTATGGCAGTACAGTATATGTACCATTTTATTTGTGCATTCCACAGACTGTACTTTCATAGCTGAAATAAAAGTACGTCAAACTACACTGAAACTACATAAAAAAAAAGGCAGCTATAATTTCCTATCTTCTTCTTTTTTTTTGGGGGGGGGGGGGGGGGCAAGGGCGCTTTGTTGACGGAAGATCGTTCGTTGGTGGATTTTTCTTGTCAGTTTGTTAGGTTTTTATTATTTTTTCTCTCCTTTTTTTTTATTTGTTTGGTTTGTTTCCCTTAAGAGTATTTGAATAAAGAATAAGCGCCGCCCATTGCCAGGCCTTATGTTCGGCCATATGGTGAGGCCATATAGAGTTAATTGTGTTTATCATTTTTTCTATTAATAAAACAGAAACTGAAACTGACAAGCGACTTCAACTTGGAAATCAGATTACACCTACCCATGTCCAAACGGTGAAACGAAGTAAAAACAACAATGAACTCTGCTATCCAATATATTCCTTCTGTTGAGACCACTCTCGTCGTTCAAGAAGCGTTCAAACTGGTCATCTATGTAGTGGATTATGGATCTGAAGCAATCAGTGTTGTCAATGGCGTCTCCAAAGCCAGGCGTGTCCACGACGGTAAGTCTCAGCTTAACACCTCGCTCTTCGATTTCAACGGTAGATGGATCTAGTTTCACAGTCTGCTGTATTCTGTCTGAAACAAGAAAGCTTGGGATACGCGACGCTTCCTAAAAGGACCTGTCGTGCCTCACAGTCACACACAAATCCTCAATTTTTGGGCATGGTGCCCAGCAACGATTGGCGAATCCGAATTCGGATTCGAATCCAGGATTCGGGCTTTTGGCCGGATTCGCGTCCGGATTCAAATCTTGTGCTTGTCAGGCTGGATTTGGATTCGCACTCGGTTCCAAACCTTTAATCTTACAAATCCGCTAAGATTGCTAGGTCTACATCCTTCCGGTTTCCGTTTTTGCAATTTTTACACAGTGGGCTTGGGCAACCCAACTTTTGGGTCTCCGCTGCTATAACCTATGTACATGATTTGATTTTTGTTACGGTCGGACTCGAATCCGGATTCGAGTCCTCAACATGAAATGTGATTCGGATTCGGAATCGGATTCGAACCCGGATTCGAATCCTCAACATGAAATGGCGGATTCGGAATCGGATTCGTACCTAGCCCTGGATTCGGATTCGAATCCGGATTCAAATCCTCAACATGAAATGGTGGATTCGGATTCGAATGCTCAACATGAAATGGTGGATTCGGATTCGAATCCTCAACATGAAATGGTGGATTCGGAATCGGATTCGCACCTAGCCCTGGATTCGGATTCGAATCCGGGTTCGCATCCTCAACATGAAATGGTGGACTCGGATTCGGATTCGTACCTAGTCCCGGATTCGGATTCGAATCCGGATTCGAATCCTCAACATGAAATGGTGGATTCGGATTCGTACCTAGCCCCGGATTCGGATTCGAATCCTTTCATGATCAGATTCGCCTATCTCCGGTGCCCACTGCCCAGACGTTTGGGCACCATGCCCAAAAGTTGAGGATTTGTGTATGACTGCTCTATCATGTCTTTAACCCAGAGACCCGAATCTCATACGGTACATTCTAAAGAAGCAACAATTTTATCTGCCGTTCTTTTGTTTGTTGAGTTACGTTTAATAAAAATGCACATTCCGAAAATAAACTGTGGGGTCGCTCCCTCAGGGCAGGTGAACATTTGCTCACAATTCCCATCAGTAAAATTATCACTCTATATAAAAAGGTGTTTAAGATGGTCGAGACTCACCAGCAGCGGACGGAATTATTCTCTCTGGGTGGAGGTCAGTCAGGAATAGGCTGTTGACCAATGTGGACTTTCCAAGGCCACTTTCACCTAGAAGCAAAGTGTTAGTTACTCTAGTTATGACCTATACTTGGCTACACCCAGTCTCACCAAGAACAAATAATCAGATAGAACTTCTGCATGCAGTGACTATGAAAACCTCCGCGAAACTGAGCGGACCTAGAGGTATTTACTCTAGCTTTGAGCTGATGTTGATACCCGTTTACTCATCTTCCGTCTTCGCCGTTGCTTATAGCACACGAAATAGAGGCTGGCAGGAGACGTACTCCGCGCGCTGACCCGCTCTGGAGCGCGTCCACAGAACCAATCAGCTTTGACTCCTACTTTTCCTCAGCAGCGAATTAACAGCGATTTAGCTATTTGCAGAGGTAACGAAATGCAATGTAGCTCGAAGCTATTAGCGTCCGCTCAGGGTTGCCACCGGTAGTACAATTATACTGTTTTTAGTACATTTTTTTCAAAGTAGTGAGTTGACAGTACATTTGAAAAAAGTAGTACTTTTGCAGAATATTTTAAGAAAAGTAGTACTTTTGGAAAAAAGTGTACCCTTTTTTCCAAGGTCATCCAGTTGTATTTTGCTAATTATATCTGAAATACGTGATGTGTTTATTTAGTTTGAATCTTTATGAGCTACTCAAATGAAGCCAATTACCTAGCAATTACTGGAGTGGCAAGCCTGCGTCCGCTAGTTCGTAGCGGACAGTGTATGGGAAAATATTCAACTCCGCATAGTCATGTTACAGAGATAGGGAGACGGAGGTTCTGTCAGATCATTTGTTCTTGGTGCCACTTCTTTTACGTCACAATAATACTTGGTCCTATCTGCTGAAGCATTTCTTGTTTACCAAGTTATTTATTTCTTTATTAATAGATTAGCTAGCACTTCTCTCATTTAACATATTATCCGGATAGTGGACCCGATCCGAAAGCTCGACGAGCTACATCAAAGATTAAATGCAGTCAACTGTCATGAGTGGCAAGAGATTATTCTTTGATAATTACTGAATTCCTGCATTTTCTCTACTTTCCTTTTTATATACTCCATCAGTTTCTCTCTCCAGTAGCCTACGATGGGTGAAAAATAAACATTATATTAACCGATATGCAACACTGACAAATAAACATTATATTAACCGATATGCAACACTGACACATGTAATGACATGGACACATGTCATTAAACCCATAGAGGGTAGACTATGTACTATTGTCTATTATTTGCTATTGTCTACTAGACTATTTGTCATTACACGACAGCTCGCACAAAATGGCGTTTTGCTAAGACGTTCTGAGAGAGTTTTCTACTTTGAAACTTATTGGCGGCTCACGAAATTCCCACCCAAACTTAGACATCCCCCATACCCAGCAAAGGCTTGAAAGACTTAAAACTCCCTACGCTGGCATACCGTTTCCACAGGGGGGACCTCATTGAGACATACAAGCTATGCCACGGTATGTACGAAAACGTCGAAGCTGACGACATCCCCAACTTCAACAAGGCCTTCTTGAGAATGTAGTTGTAAATACATATAGGCAAACGTTTGCTCAAACTAACAATAATAAGAAATTTTCGTGGGCTTCGTGTTTAGAATCCTTCGGCAGACTTGTCTTCGCTTTCAAAGTGAACAGTTGTTGAGTTGGTAAAGTAATTCTCTTTTCTAATATTCAAACTGTCTTTCTAAATAAGGCGATAGTGTTCTTCGGCAACCTTTTGTGATTTCAGTGTAGTTTGGGAGTGTTGGGAACTGTTAGATAAGGGGGTTCCTTTAGGAACATCAAGAATCATCTGATAGGGTGGTCATTTTAGAGGGATAGGCTTCTCAACTCCCTCCGTGCGTGCGTGCCTCGGCGTTCTGGGGGTTACCGGTGCCTACGTGCTCTGGTGTCTGAAAGGCATCAGGTCATCTGAGCCTTCCGTGGCTCTGTCGGACGTAGGGACATCCGTTCATTGCGGGGCGTCTTGGAAGTCAGTTCTTCGGGAAGGTCCGCCAGTAGGCGTAAATTCATTTCAAGCAAAGTGACTTGTGAATATCCAAACTTTGTTCTCTTTTATTTCTTCAATTGGTCTTGTCAATAAAATGTATCGCCGGTAATTTCTCTCTTACAAGGTTCTGCTATATTTCCTGGGCAGAGGGGTGGCCTTTCGGGAGGGTTTTTGTCATCCGGGGGCCTTGCTCGCCCTACCTAGTTCTTTCCCCCTGACCCGGCGATTATAAACAGAGGAGATGGGATACACTTATGAAGTGCAGAATCTCGGGAACGCGAATGGATGGAAATACTACTGAAACAGAATGAATCACTATCGTAACTACGACATATCCTTAAAGACTAAACAATGTATCAGTGCGGGTTTACAGAAGGAACTGTAAAATGGGAGATTCATAGGAGATCAGTTTTGCAGTAACGTATGATTAACAGAACCTAAAAAGAATATCTAAATGTAAAAGACGACAGGTAATGATGAATGAACAATATTTTCATGATGAATTAAAAATAGTTTCTTAAAGGACCTGTCTTACCTATAATACTAACGCAACCTTCTCCCACAATCACTACACTTATTCTTCTGCGTATTTCTAAACCCGGAGAACCCAATTTCGTACGGTACATTCTAACCCCTCCAACAAAACCACGCTGATTTTCTCACTAGCCATGTTTTGCTACCTTCGATGTGTATCACGCTGTCGACGATTGTATGCGATAAGTTTTTCCATAAGAATAACTGGTAATGTAATTTTTTTTCCTGTTTTCGCTGTAAGTCAACGGGTCTCGGAAAAGGTTTAAAACAGCCAAAACTGTGAGTCATTTGTTGAAAGCACAGCCTAGTTTTAAAGTATTCAAATATTTTGAAATACTGTAAGTTGAATAGTAAATAGTGCGAGCGGTCCTTTAACAGATCAGGTGAAAAAACTTAAGAGCGATAAAATACCATATTCACAGAAACTGGCAAAGACTGGAAATATGCAACAATCAATCAATCAAGTTTATTATCCAAATAGCTTAAAGCTAGAGGGGAATAAATTATTTACAAAATACAGACACAAAGCAAATTAACTAATACACTTACAAGACATGACCAGAAATAAATGATGGGATGAACTACGTAAAAATTGGGCAGAAGAATTAGCAGGATACGGAGAAAACTGATTGCCAGTATTCCTCTCGGACCGATGCACGGAAGACGGGAGGGGGGAATAGCTGGGCTACCATTGTCTGGATCATGGGGTCCAATAAGTATTCCCCTTCAGAAATGTGAGCAGAGCTTGAAGTTTCTACTAGTGTTCTAAAACTATGTCTGAGTGAGCTGTAAAGTTTTCAGAGCCAGAAAACTGATGTGTAAAGCGTCAAGACTATACAAAGATTCCAAATTTATTTTGCCAAAACAAGAGAATCCTCCTTACAACCCAGCCCACATATAAAATTTCTGAAAGAGAAGTAACTATCAAAGTTCTAAAATATAGTTATATTAAAGACTTACCTACAACCATCAAGGTAAATTCAAATCCTTTCTTCACAGATTTACGATGAACCTGGTTTGGGAGGTTGGCGAACCCAACATATCCAGGTAGCTCAGGATTCGAGAACTGAAAGATGATTTACAATTTCTGCTTTTTGCTAACCTTTGGAGTCTAAACTGTTCCTTTAAAGGAAACATGCTAGTCACAGAAGTTATATTTAATGGCTGTATAGGAGTTACATAATGGCTTGGATATATTGGATATATGCGAACTATGCGGATAAGCTGGATTTTATTGCAAGCAAGGTGTCGGAAGCTCCCGAATTGTTGAAGAATTGTTGCGCGGATCTCAGTGATACAATTTGCGAGGTTCCTAGCAGGATGATTAATGAAACTGGAATTATGTCATATGTGTTAATCATGATTGTAAACTGGCCGAGTCTCGCAGATGATAGCGATATAGTTGGTTTTGTAGTTGATTCCCCTCCAGCTGAGGATGATGATGACAAACGGCATGAGGTGTCGAAAACTTGATAGGGTCGGAGGGAATTGTGCGAGTTACGGTACCGAATAATTCTAACCAAGGATCAAAGTCGGTCATACACGCTAAGAAATCTTCGGCGGGGGTTTTGAAGAACAGTTTGACTCAGAAATTCGGCAATTCGGAGAATAAGAAAACGCGAATTACTGGACTTATCCCGAGTGCGAAATTCTCGTTTGATGTGAATGAGGTAGCTGCTAGCAACGACGGTATCGAAGGGTTTGAACGAATTGGCAGCTCCAGTTCGTATCGTGTACTATTTCGGTCTGTTATTTGAGGCACGGTATTCACATCGGGTATGAGCATTTTCGAATTAAGGATTATCAATTTATTCTGAAAATGTGCTTAAAATGTGGTTCTTTGGACCACGTTGCTACTGCTTGCTCTAGTGTGGAACGGTGCCTGAAATGCCTTGATACGGATCATTCCCATTCGCGTACAAATCCGTGTACGAACAGTTCCAAGTGTGTACATTGCGACTCAACAGACCATACCGGTTTCAGCTTTCGTTGTAAAGTGATTGCAGATAGAATAAAGAAAGCTAAAAAATGACAGCATTGAAAGTAATTTCGTTCAATACTAATGGTGTTACAGATAAAGTTCATGTATTGAAACCATTACTTCTTGATGTAGATATTCTGTGCTTACAAGAGCATCATTTACTGGAACGTTCTGTCGGATTGCTTTCAAATTTTAGCCCACGTTATAGTGTTTTTTTCTGTACCGGCTGGTCCTACCGGAGGACGTCCATCCGGGGGGGGGGGGGGGGTATATTTGTCCGGAATAATTTATCGGCACCTATCTTCGCGAAGAGTCAGTATTTTATGGCGATACAAATATCAAATTTTATACTTTTCACGTGTTACTTGCCGACAAATTATCACAACACATTTTCGGATTTTGATTTTAATTTTGCGTGTTCACTTCTGTCTCGAACTATTATTCAAATTGCGAGAGATTTTCAATGGCTAATTTGTGGCGGTTTTAACTGCGATCTGAATGATTCTGATAGTCCGGCGTCAGCATTATTTTCTTTACTCCCAGCATACCATCTTGTACAGAAATCTTCACCTGGAACGTATGTGCATAACTCAGGATCAGTATCGGATCTGGACCACGTTGTAGCTCAGATTCAACAATTGTTTCACCCCAGGTGCATGTTCGTTCTGATATACCGATAAGTCACCATCTTTGAGCGTGTTCCACCCTACTTACCGTAGTTACTACGCATGACCTCACGAATTCTGGTTTATTGCCGTCAAGGCTGGAACGGTTTTTCTATTTTCCAGCAGGATCTCACGCCAGGGGCGAATCCGACCAATCACGTTACAGAGATGCGTAGTTACTACGCTTACTACGCTCCCGAGCATGGTAAGCAAATAGTAACTATTAGTTACTATTCCGACAGGGTTGGAACGGTCAGCGTTTTCGTGAGGATGGAACGGAAATAGTAACTAATAGTGACTATTGTTAGAAGGGTGGAACACGCTCTTTACCTTTCTTTTAGTATTGTTATTCAAGATCTATTTTATTTACTCACCACTCTAGTCAAATTGTAAGAAGTCTTAAATGGGACAAAGAAAATATACCCAAGTACCATGATGAATCTGATAAGCTATTATCTCAAATAACTGTAAATCGTCATTCGAATACTGATCAGATTGCTATGGATATTTTTTTATCAAGAAATTGTACATAGTTTAAAAACAGAAGCAAAAACAGCTTTTGAAACTACTGTTTTCCGCCCCGGTTCTCGTATTTTAGCAGTCTGAATCATGTTTTAGTACAAAGCCAAAAGAATGCGACTATTGCTTTTCAGCAGTGGAGATCTGCAGGAAGCCCCCGATTTGGACCTTTTTTCATTAATATGAAGTCAACCAAGTCACTTTTCAGGCCAAAATTAAGATTTCACAACGAAGTTATTCGGGATGAGATTGGAGATAAAATTGCGGGAGACCCGAATGAGTTATGGAAGTTTGTTAAAAGTAAAACAAGTGCGCAAGCGCTCAGACATGGAGTGTAAAAGTAAAATGTTAATCCCATTTTATATACAAATAGCTTTAGTACCAAGAAATTTATCATCCCCAATAACCAAACAAGTATTGAAATAACCTAATTTGTAATCATCCCACTTTAAATGCTTTAAAAGTAAACAAACCGCCAGTACATCCATAGAAATTTTGAAGATCTTGCACGAATAGCTTGACTTCAAACACTGAGAATGGTCTGTCAGCCAGTCCCACCCTTTGAATCTCTTTCATTAGCAAGGTAATAACAAGTGGAATAAACCAAATCGTAGCAGCCTAATGCCCCCTTTGTCACAATTCATTAAGAACGGCATATCATCGATCATATGACAAAACAGTCCAGTTTCCAACTGGTAATTAAAGATTAAAGTACGTCGCGTCGTCTTATTTGTTGCTGTTACACCAAATCACCAAATCCTCATCCATAGATATTTCTCCCCAAATATACAAGAGTTGGACTTGAGACCTGTCAAAGACGAACTTAACTCAACGGAAATCTGGTCCCAGCTGCCCACGAATGGCAGCGGGGGGGGGGGGGGGGGGGGTCGTGACCCATCAAATGCATATTTACACCTCTTTTTCCTCAAGTATACCAGCTTAGAGTTTGATTCCAGTCACGGGCAGTTTGGGCCCACTTGCCCATGAACGGGGAGGGTGGGGTGGTTCAACTCTCTCCAACCCCTATGATCCAAAAGCACAAAGGAATTTCATTGCCTTATTTCCAATTATTGTCAAGTTAAAAAACATTAAAAAATGGGTAATCTGGGCCCAATTGCCACTAAACCAAGTGGGGGTGGGGTTTGGGATCCGCAAAAAGTAAAAAGAGAACCCACTTCTCACAATCCTACCAAGTTTCAACTTGATACCTGTTGATTCCTGTCACGGGTAACAAACTTTACTCCTGGGCAATCTGGGCCCAGTTGCCCATGAACGTGGTGGGTGGGGGAGGTGCAACTTTCAAAGCAATTTCCCAGCCCTAAGACCGACATGTACAACAAACTTCATCGTCCTCTGTCCAGTTCTGGTCAAGTTATGAGCATTATTCACTGGGCAATCTGGGCCCATTTGCCCCTGAACCGGGTGGGGGTGGACCCCCAAAAGGCACAACTAAGACCCCAATACCCACTAGTATACCAAGTTTGAACTTGATACTTGCACTGGTTCATGAGTTATGAGCTCCACAAAATACGGTGAAAAGCTGCTACAGCGCTCGCAATAGTGGATTGTTCCAAGGAACACTCCACTAAAAACTAATTGAGAAATTAAAAATTCTTAAAAAACTGAAGGTTGGGTTTCTCATTTTAACAGTAGTTTTTCGGTGCAACAGAACCAGGCCTATGACCGACTTGATCGAGAGTTGGACGAAGAGCTGTCGAAGCCAAGGCTAGTTTGTAAAATTGAAATTACTGAAGAAGGTGTAAAAAACGGGATAAAACTACTTAAAAGTAAGCATTCCGGCCTCCACTCAAACCACACCAAATGGGCCTCTCCAAATGCTATCCTTCTACTGTCTACGCTTTTTTCTACTATTCTCTCTTCTGGTCTGCTTCCTACTAGTTTTTCGAGATCTACAACCTCGTCAATCCCAAAGAAAGGAGGTAATCTTGAACAGTGTGGTGGTTTTCGGCCAATTACAGTTTCTTGTCAAATAAGTAAACTTTTTGAGATCATTCTCCTAAAATATATTGAGTCTTGTAATCAAGGGCTAAATCAAATTGGATTTCGCAAGCATTTAAGTATGGATGACCCACAGCCCCACACCCTCCTTGCTCGCATTGTTTCTTTTTGTAGCTCTAGGGAGAAGGTTTATGCTTTGGCATTAGGTTTTTCTGCTGCGTACGATTATGTTATTCATTGGTGGGCTATTGCTGCACTACTGAAAAGTAACATCCCTCTCCCTATAGTATTAATCCTAAGAAAATGGTATAGTTCTTCTCGTCTGACAATAAAGTGGAAAAATAGTTACCGCGGATTTAATATAGTTCTAAAAAGGGGTTTAAGGCAAGGTAGCATTCTCTCGCCTATCATTTTCAATATAACTGTCTCAGCTTTGCTTGATCAAATTAGAACGACATTTGTTTATGGTAAAGGGTACCTTTTATCTTGGATAGCATGTGCAGATGATTTACTCCTTCTGAGTATATCGGTAAAATCCCTCCAAGCTAATGTAAATTTTCTTGTTAAAGTTTTTCTGACCTTGGCCTTCTTTTCCCACCAGAAAAACGTCATATAATAAATAATTTGGTTTCAATTTCTATTAATAATTCAACTTTAAAACCGGTAGATTTTTTCACTTATCTTGGAGTGCCGTATGGCCCCACGCTTTCACTGTGCCTTGCTTCAGTTTCAAAAGCATTTAAGTGTAGGATGCGGCAAGCGTTGGGGCAGTAATATCACTTCGCGATTATCTGTCTCGCTAATCTCTGGCAAAAGTTTTTAATACTATTGCTCTTCCTCAGGCCTTTCTTTTCTATCCTTTACTTCCTTTTTTCACATCGAGTAATTTCTCTCACATCAAAACTACCTTCTTCAATTTTGCTAAATATCTTTGTCCGATTTCAAAATTTGAGTTGAATTCTTTTATGATAGAGGCTTATCGATTAAAAAACCCAATAGACATCATAAGAAAAACATGCCAATTTTCTTTATAAAATTCTTCGAATCCGTCACAACCTCGCTGAGGCTGTAGCTGATGGTTGAGTTATTACACATAAGTTTTATTTTTTAATTTTCGTTTGATATTTGCCTGTTGATCTGTTTTATATGATACGGCCTTGTTATGTCATAGTTTTATATTTTTGGCCAGTTATGTATGCGTTTACTATGTCTTTTACTCTCCGATTTCTGGAGGAATTAAATGAATTGAATTGAACTGAATTCATTACTGTTGACACTTTATCAAAGCCCAGGGAACAAGACCAAAGGTTTCGATCAGATCCCAAAAATTTAATATTTACAGACAATCGGGTCTTGTAGCGGTCCAATGGTAATCATCGGAGAAGACGAAGTTAAAATATGGATCCAGCATGTGAGTTTACCCCTATAGCCTGCGTCATGTCTACTTTGACGAAAGTTCCTGCCTTACTTCTGCCAAATTTCCGGTTTCAGCCGGATTCCGGGCGAACTACTTGTCTTGCAAAAAATGAAGTTCAGAAACAGATTCAGCGTATCCATTCCATCCATATCTCCATAATCAACTTCACATAATACTTCAACTTTTAACAAATTTTCCGATCTCAGCAGGATTCGTGGTGAAATGTGTCCAGGTATAAAATGATTGTCATACACGAATTCAGCATGCCTTCTTACCCGTAAATTGAACACCTAATGAAATTCATATAAAACTCTTACTTTTAACAGATTTTCCGGTTATGACCGGATTCTGGACGATCTACTTGTCCAGCGAAAAAATAATTTTCATGTTAGGATTCAGCATGTTTCACTATCCTTAAATCGAACCTCTAATCAACTTCAGATTAATCTTTTATTTTTGGCAAACTTTCCGGTTTTGGCCGGATTCCGGCCGATCTACTTGTCCGACAAGAAAATCATTTTCATATTCTAATTTAGCATGTCTCCTTACCCCTAAATCAGATGTCTAATCAACTTCAGATAAAACTTTTACTTTTAACAAACCTTCCGGTTTTAGCCGGATTTCGGGTGGACTACTTGTCCGGCGAGAAAATGGTTTTCATATTCGTGTTGAGCATGTCTCTTACCCCGTAATCAAGTATCTCATTAGCTTTTAAAAATATTATTTCGCCCCTTATTTTGAAACCCCCCTAAATACGCATCTATCGGGCCCATCTACGAACTCGACCTTTCCCTTGACTCGAAGGGTCCTCAAACCAAGTTTCATCAAAATATCTCATTCCCTTCCAGAGTTAGCGTGCTGACAGACGGACGGACGGACAGGCGGACAACTTTTGCGATGTCATAGGTATCCCTCCACTTGAAAATTTCTTGCTCATCAACCCAGGACCCAGCCAGCTGTCTATAATCTGCATCACTTTGGAAAAGGCCATCTTCATATGAGCTGCTTGGGCTGAAAATCTATTTTCTATCTGGTTATAAAACAATCTTTTGAGGACACTTCTGTCCTTTGAAAGAGATTTAGCATTTTCATGATTTTATGATGAAACTTACAATAGGCAATACAGCAGAGGTATGTTATGTCACCTAACTCTTTTTGGCTGCAAGGGATCTGATGAAAATCATGTCCAGCAAGTACTCATGACCACTATTGATTACAAACAAAATAAAATAAAGAATAAACTTAAGCCACAAACTGTTATTCTTTTGAACTGCATTTTCTGCTAAGTTTATTCTGCACCAAGATTACGACGTCCAGACATCCACAAAAGTTCACTGCTGTCAATACCGTACAACAGGTTTTTAAGTAAACATTTTCTTTTTGTTTTTCAGTTTATCCAAACCAACCCCTTACCAATGGGGTTGATTCGGACAGGCCCCGGGTTGGTTTGGACTTTATTTTCTATGTATTATTTGTTACTCAACTTTGTTTAAATATGTAAAAAAAAAGGAAAAGATCATACTGTAGCTAAAAAGTAAACAACGCTTCAAGATCAGCGGACACTGTAGAGGCCGCATTAAAATGAAAACCCTTTTTTTGCAATTTCAATTCCCCCAGCAATTCCAGGGGCAGTGAACTTCAAACTCCACCACCACTCCCCTGCTGTATGATTCTATATAAAGATGGTTTTAGTCAAACTCCTGGACAGAAGAATATCTTCTGCTCCTTTTCTTACAACTTTTGTAAGCAAAGTTAATTACTCTAATTTTTGCTTTATTAGGCTATTGTGGGTTCACTACCTAATTTTCTTCAGTTATGGCCATCTATGTTTAGCATTAACTTTTTTCAATTTTGATTGCTAATTCTGTTAACAAACAATATTATGGTGATTGCGATAGTATATTTTTGTATTTTTTTTACTCAGTTTCAGGTTTTTCTGGGGTATCAGTAAGCAAAGACTGTCCGAATCAACCCCTTCAAAACTGTCTGAACCAACCACACTATAGATGTAAAATTTCAATACCTCCATTTTATCTTGCGAAAATTGTGAATATTCACTGAAAAACTGAAAAAAAAGAAGAAAAAGAAAAAGTAAGATGCTGTCGTGTCTGTACAAATTTTCTTCTGTGTCAGACCACAATCAAGGAACTCAGTCAAGGTTATGCCACGGGTTATGCTCTCACTCCCGCTCACCCCTTATAACTTTATCAGAAGTATCTCTCTGCAAGTGAGTAGATCAACTCTGGGGCAGTGGTTTGATCACTAAGACTCAGATCACTTCCTCTGTAGTCTGTACAAAGGGTTCAGAACATTATGAACATTGGCGGCTAGATGAATTAGTTTTAAGCAGAATTCCTTTCTGCTAATCAGAATTCGTTTGGCCACCACTTCTTCAGTTTTCAGTCAATGAGGGATCTTCTTTACATATAATTTCCGTTGAAGACATTGTCAAACGCACAAACGAAGGAGTTTCGAGTCCTGGTGTTCCCTCCCGTCCCTGCCCCTTAAGAATAATGAATAGAGCTAGGCTAATACGAAGTCCTTATTCGAGACTGGTCCCAGAGGCGTTACTAGCCAAAATGTTTAGGGGGGGGGACGAGGCATTTACCGACTGGGTGGTGATTTTTACCGACTAATTCTGCAGAAAAAACGACTGTTTTCAACAACAAAAATGATATTTATGAAAAAAATCTACTGATTTTCAGAAAAATCCACTGATTTTATGAGAAACCAACTATTTTGACGAAAATTCGACCAATTTTCAGAAAAACCGTCTGTTTTCATGAAAAAAATCAACCGTGTTTTTTTTGCCGACAGCTTTGGGAGGGGGGGGGGGCGATTATTATAATAGATTATTATGGTGGGTTTTCATAAGAAAAAAAAAATAACTGACGTAAAACAAGTTAAAATGAATGACATGCATATCCTTGGCGGACCTGCAGCGCCCGGTAACATCCACTGACAGTGCAGAATAATTATACCACGCAACATGAGATTTTTTTTAAGTGAGAAACCCCTCTTAATAGGCCAAACATCCTTTCTGCTAAGCTTAATCTACAGAGGAGTTAAGGGTAGGTTATTTCTGATGTTCGTCAAGTTCAATCAGGACAAGAATCTAATTTGCAAGACAAACAAGAATTTCCGTCTTCTGGATATGAAACCACAGCCCCTCCCCTGCAGATCCTGTTTGTTCTAACCTAGTAATCAAATAAAATAAAATCACCAGTTACAAATAAAAAACTCTTTCTTTTTGTTATCATATGTTTTCTTCGTAGCCTATCTAAATCGCACTATAATTGCCTTCAAAAGCAATGCAACCCTTGACTTCCCTTCACGATGGGTGAATTGGAGGACGCTATAACGAAATCCAACCAAAACTCCGCGCCAGGCTTTGACGAAATAAGCATAAGATGGGTGGCTGAATCGAGTGAAACATTTAAGCGAAACCTGCTGGAAATCTACAAAGCAGCATGGAAACAACACAAGTTTCCAAAAATCTGGAAAAGAGCAGTCATTCACCCTATCCCAAAACCAGGAAAACCACAAGAAGAAGTGAAATCATACAGACCCATATCAATATTACCAACTTTAGGGAAAATTCTGGAAAGAATGGTGTCCAGGAGAGTCGAATGGTTTGCAGAAACGAATGACATCATCCCAAAATCCCAAACGGGTTTTAGGAAAAGACACAGTACCATGGATAATCTGACAAGACTGGAGCAGGATGTGAAGATAGCCCTAAAGGAAGGGGAGTATCTCATAGCAGTGCTTTTCGACTACGAGGATGCGTACGGGAACGTGAGACGCGAAAAGCTCCAAGAAACACTGAAATCCAAAGACTTCCCAGAAGGACTCATCAAATTCACAATGGACTTCCTTGAAGAAAGAACCATCGAAGTAAAAATCAACCAAGCGAAATCAGCCCAGAAGCAAATCCACGAAGGACTCCCGCAGGGATCCATACTAAGCCCCCTTTTGTTCATATTGTATATCAGCGAACTCCAAATGAGAAGAAGTCAAACTAATCAAGGGGAGTTTGCGGACGACCTCCTGATTTGGGAAAGAGGGAAGGACCCAAAAGAACTACGTAAAGCAGTCCAACAATCAGTCGATGACGTCAACCAGTTCTCCAAAGCTTTTGGCCTCCCGATTTCAGCGGGGAAATCAAAGGCCATAGTTTTTATGGTAGGAAGTTGCAAACCCTCCCCGAACTAGAGATAGATGGCAGCCGATTAGCGTACGAAGACGAAGTAACTCTACTCGGAGTAACCCTGGAGAAAAGGTTCACCCTACAGAGGCAGGTACACAATATAAGGACAGCGGCAGTAAACAGGATTCAGATGATGAAACGACTGGCCGGAACCAGGTGGGGCTCGGCGCCAAAGACACTTTTGGACTTCTACAAAATATGTGAGAGGAAAAATCGAATATGCCCTCCAACTTATTGAAGCCGGACCGGAATCCCACATGAAGACACTAGAAACAGTCCAAAACATGGCAATTGGATCGCCCTGGGGCTCCACAAACATACCCCCGTCCAGAAGCTTCGCGAAATTGCTGGGCTGCCCACCCTAAGTGAACGAGGGAAAATGCTACGCATAAAGTACTTCACGAAAATCCAGTGCTATGGTCTAAAACACGCGGTATACGAAAAGACATTCGGCAATACGGGCCTACAGAGCACCACAAAATCATCATGGTCAAAATTCGTCGCGGAAGTCCCTGGGTGGAAGGCAACGAAAGCAGAAGCACATCCATTTTCAGAACCTCCTCCATGGACAATGGCCCAACCTATAGTGCAAGACCAGCTGATCCCGTTGGACAAATCCCACTATTCCACGGATACAGTAAACCAAATTTTCAAGTACGAAATGTCGACCCGTTTCGCCAACCACCTACAAATATACACAGATGGCTCAGTGAAAGGCAAGAAGGCAGGGGCGGCAGCCTGCATTCCCGAGTACAAGTTGAATATTGCCATTCGCCTCCCTGAAGGCACATCCATCCTCACAGCTGAGTTAGCGGCAATCGAAAAATCACTGGAAGTGGTTACCCAAATGCCTCCGGAATCGAGAGAATTGGTGATCCTGTCGGACTCCCGATCAGCACTACAACTACTACACAAAATAAACTCGGCAAGTGAAGACACAGACTTCAAGAACATCAGAAATCTCCTTCAACTTCTCGAAGATCAAAACATCAGCTGCAAGTTTCAACATATCCCGAGCCACAAGGGAATCCATCACAATGAAGAAGCGGACGCCTTGGCTAGTAAAGCAGCGGACAACCCAGCTCAATCCCAACTGCAAACTATGAGAGACATCATGCGAAACCGTATCTCCGCGAAGAAAATGCAGTTACACCCGTCACCCTTTAAAACACGTCATCAGTGCGTCACTTACTACAGGCTTAAGACTGAGACTCTCCTTCTAAACAAAACGCGGTTTGAATGGGGACTCCACAACACTCCACACTGCAGAACATGCCATCAGGTGGAAGAAGATGTTCAACATGTTCTACTCGACTTCAAAGGAGACAACCAAACAGCCAAATTGAGAGCCACGTGCCGGAGACTAAGGATACAACCGTCTTTAAGCGCTATCAACCTAGCACCACTTCGGAAGTTGGAGGAGAAAGAACTTTTCCACCAGATGATCAAGATCCTACAGGAGAGAGAAGCCAGCTAGATCCCGTCTGACCCAAGCAGAGATATGCCCAACGAAGAAGAAAAAACGTGCAGACGACGCAGGCCACCGAGCCAAGAAGAGAGGCCGAAAGGGAACGACGATGACGTTGCTCCCAATGGCTTGATGATTTGGATGATGATGAACCTGACTCATCCCCAGTTATTCATCAAAGCTACAAAGAATCGACTTCCTATGAACCTGTTGGACACGATTGCATGCTGGGGATGGACATGAGTGCATAGTGAGGGGTGCAAACTCCCGAAAATTGCAGCAAAAATTGCATTTTTCTTGCGAAAATTCACAATAGTTTGCAACTTTTCCGTATTTTTCAATTTTGCAAAATATTTAAATTTTTCGGAATATTCCCAATTTTCGAGATGCCTCCGAATATTTCAATTTTGCCAATATTCGACTGAATTTTTCACTTCCTCGAATATTGCTGTCAAAATGTTGAAACAAATGTATATAAATATTCTTTGAGCCCAAGCTGACTTTGAAACATTTATTCAAACAATGTTTTAAAATGTGTTCGAAATATCGCTGATGAAGAATCGTAGCTGACGTATCCGTTGTAAACATTGTTTGAATAAATGTATATGCTGTCAAATTTTCGAGATGCCTCCGAATATTTCAATTTTGCGAATATTCGACTGAATTTTTCAACTGAAAAATTCGCTTTTTATACCTATAAACCCCACCCTGAAAGAAATAACATAATGGTGCACCGCAAGAAAACCAAGTGGTATACAGGAGGGGTTTTTACACTTCCTAGAATATTGCTGTCAAATTGTTGAAATAAATGTATATGCTGTCCTCACAGTCAACTGACAGTCAAGAGGCAAAATATGACTTTTTTAACAGTCATATGTCCAAATATGTTCCTTTTCTTTGTTTTGTTCTGTTTCATCATCTTGTAAGTAAATTGAGATAAGTTTAGAATGAGGTGATCTTGTTTGAAAAGAAAAATATGTTTAACTAGAAATATTGAAGCGATATTCATTTATCCAGAATGAATATTCCTTCAGCCCAAACTGACTGCGAATCATATTTGATGGTGGAAAAACGGATACGTCAGCTGAATTTTACTGGAGCTATATTTCAGCCCTTCTCGACAAGGGTCCTCTTCAGGCTCAAAACTGCTGAAGTTGGAAAAACGAACTTGTGGGAAACCTATAAATATAGCTCCAATGAAATTCAGCTGACGTATCCGTTTTCCACCATCAAAAATCCAGTAGATGCAAACCATACAGCTATTTAACCTACCAATTACCTTGAGCTAAAAACGTCTACCTCAAGAAAACCAGTCTTTATGGTACTTGGAGCCTCTGGCTCAAGCGCAACATACGGATCACAATTCTGTCTGTCGGTCTGTCCGAGTTTTCTGTCACACTTTTTCAAGTTAGGGTACTTTCAGATGTGCTAGGACAATGAAACTTGGCAGGCATATCAGGGAGGGGGGGGAGGGGGTCCCGGAATTCCGGTGATGGCGGTTTTAGGGATTTTCACCATGAAACTTGGCAGGCATATCAGGGACCCGATCAAACTGACTTCAAAATAAAAAATTTTTTGATCTGATAATGGTGGAGGGAGTGGAGGGAGGGGAGTCCGGAATATTCAGTCATGCGTAACTTTGCAATGGGTGATCGGATTTGAGTGAAACAGAGGATATTTCTCTGGTGTTCTTTTTTCATATCCGGACCGGATCCAACAGCTATTGGGGGGGGGGGGGGGGAATACGTGACCCACTTAGACTGAGAGTTCGGGAAGGAACTTGGCAGGAATAAAAAACAGATGCTCTTTATTGAATTGGATTGGCTACGGGCAACGTGGGGGAGTTGGGGGGGGGGGGAATCCTGAGAAACAGTTAGAATGGAGAGATCGGAGTGAAACTTGCTGGGAAAAACAAACATCTGCTCCGTGTAAATCTTTTATACAATTTGACTGGCTCCGGACACTTGAGGAGGGGGAGGGGGTCTCCCGGAATTCTTTTTTTTAGGGATTTTCACGACGAAACTTGGCAGGCATATCAGGGACCCGGTAAAACTGACTTGTAATATAAAAAAATCATCGATATGATAATCTTGGGGGGAGTTGAGGGAGGGGAATCAGGATTATTGAGTCATGCATAACTTGGAACGGGTGGGCGGATTAGAGTGAAATTTAATAATTGAACAGAGGACGCTTCTCTCTGTTAATCTTTTTCATTTCCGGACCGAATCCGACAATTATTGTGGGGGGGATACTTGACCCACTTAGACTGGTGTGATTGGGATCGAACTTTGTGGGAATAACAAACAGATGCTCTGGATTAATCATTTACAGAACGAGATTTGGCTCCAGATTGTGGGTGGAGTTGGAGGGGGGGGGTCTGGGATTCCGGTGATCCCGAGTTGAGGTGAGTTGAGGTACTTCCATATCTGCTAGGACGATGAAACTTCGCTGGAATTAGAGATTCAACAACATTTGCTTAGAAATTGCTACTTCCTAAATCCGATTATTCCTTAAAGTACCAATCTTAACTGCAGATTAATAAAAATACTTTTAAGCAATATATGCATTTTCATGATGCCAATCAGCCCATTATCATTTTTGCCTCAAGGGTTTTGCTTATAAATGAAGTTCTAACTCCCTTAGAGTGTGCATCTCAACCACAAAGTCGAAACTTAATTTTGATCAACCAAAACATCTTAACCCATGCAACCAGAGTTTTTAGGGAACATGAAACTTTGCTGCAAAGTTTGATCACTAGAAGACAGATCTTATGTATTTTCTCCCCTATGCTTATGTGAATGTCTGCTAATGTCTTTACATAAATTTTACAGTTTTAAACAGTCAGTCATTGAAATGGCTTAAGACTGTGAGCGTGTTCCACCCTTCTACAAATAGTTACTATTCCTGTTCCAACCTCACCAAAAGTGACTACGCTGACCATTCCAACCTTCTTGAAATAGTAACTAATTGCTTACCACGCTCGGGAGCGTAGTAACTATGGATCTCTGTAACGTGATTGGTCAGATTCACCCATGACACAATATTCTGCTGAAAAATAGAAAAATCATTCCAGCTTCGATGGCAAAAAGCTAGAATTTGTGACATCATGCGCAGTAACTACAGTAAGTAGGATGGAACATGCTCAGTGACATAGTCTCTACATAATCTCCTACAGGACTTACATTGGCCTGTTTGTCGTTTGAAGCCATTTTGAGAAACGACAGAAAGCAGGATGCCAGGCAAAATAATAAACACAGGTAATTCAAAACAGAAGTCAAATTTGGGCAGAACCCTTTTTCTTCTGTTTCTTCTTGAGTTTGCTCCACCATAAAACATGCATTTAGTAGAGAGTCCAAAACCGAGCGACATCCGGCAACTCAATTGGATTGACGACTACAACTTTTTATGGCATAAATTTGGTGCATAAAAATATCTAATATGAATGTTCTTACCAGGAGTTGCAATTTTCTGAGAAAAGTACCATTTTCTAGAGCACTGCTCACTGAAGCTTTTGCTTGCGAGAAGGCTTGGGAAGAGCGACTAGCCACTCCAACTCTTTCCAGAGTGAATCATGAAGAACTTTTTTATGAACTCCTAAAGAAATTCCAAACTGATGGCAAAATAAGTCCTGTTGACTTTGACATTTTTGTGAACAAGATATCTAGTGAAGAAGTGCTAGAAGAGACTGAAAGCCTTGTTAATAAGTTCCGCCGCTCCCCAAACACAGCTTTTGTCCTGCCCTCGTCTGGACATGCAGTCATACGCTCATTCCTGCAGTTTAACAGAACAGACATTCTGATAAAAATGCTGAGTGATAGACTGCAATATGGACTGTTTCTGGATTCTTACACAGCAAGTCTATTGATGGACACATTTATTGGAAGCCAAAACTACAGAGATGCAGCAAAATGTGCAATAAATTTGATGTTACAGGAAGATTTTGGCTCTGATCTTTCGAGGACATTGTCAGTTTATTCTTGCTGGAAGTACCTGTTGTCTCCACAACCTGAACCATGGGAGCCTTTCCCTAAGCCACCTCCTGAAGAGCCAGTCGATGTGGTCAAAGTTAGGGTTGATTACCTCCGAGAGCCATTCTTTGATGATCATTTCGATCTGGAAGACCCTCTTCATCTGCTTGGGAAGACTCTGGCATATGCTAACAAAAACAGGGGTGACTTTATTGGAGTATCCTTGACAGCTCTAGGATGGACCCTGTATCAGAAATATCCTAAGGCTCTTGAATGTTTGGAACTTGCAATTACGAATAAGGTATCACTGTCCAACCAGGCTCTGCAGATGCTATCAGAGAAAATAGCTGATAAGGAATTCAGTGAAAAAGCCCAAATTCTGGACCTTTTGGTTCAAGCTGAACAACAAAACTTAGTGTCCAGTGATGATCTCGAGAAAACACTCTTCAAAGAAATTCAGACTGCTCAAGCCAACCTTGAGCCAGAACTAATTGCAGCCCAAACAAATTCTTACAAAAGATGGAGTGAAGAAAGAGAGAAAGCTGTACAAGAGCAAATCCTTGCCATTACAAGGTTAAAGAAGCTTAAAGATATTGATCAGAAAAAGAAGGCTCTTAAAGAAAAAGAAGATCAGCTTTATTTCTTTGAAAATGAAGACAAATGGATCCTTGAGGTGGAGAAGAATGAGAAGCTCTTAAGTGACCTGATGGCAAAGGTTCCCAAGTATGAGAGGGAGCAGATGAATAAGACAGAAGAAAATTACACCCCTCCTGAAATGCCTGTTTGACCATCGTTTTGTTAATAAAGGTTTAGTTCTAATATTTCGGCCCACTTGCGTTGCCAACTGTCCTTAGTTGTGTTTTTTATCGAAGTTTGAGGTTACCTCCAGACTCAAATGTCTCTGTTTAAATACCGTTTTTGTAGCCAGTCACAGTTTCTTTATCCTTCAAACTCTGACCGCCGAACTTCGTGAGCTAGCAAGTTCGAAGTTTGCTAGAAACTTCGACCGGGCAAGGATCGCCCGGAGTCGTAAAAACACTAATTAAGCAAATGGTGAACTTCGACGTCGTTAGAAACCGGAAATTAAGCAACCGGTTAAGCAAACGGCGAGCAAAACTTTGTCGAAAACGCAACGTTAAGAACAACTAAAATCAGTAGGACCCAAGACCTTAAATTTGAAAGGGTGCAGTAGATGCATATTTTTTTCTTAAACATGGTCAAGTAGGGATAGATCCCGCTACTATATTTGCGGCTTGACACGGAAAATCTTCGCCACCGTTTTTCACCACATTCCTGACCATATTCAGAACTAAAGTGTCAGCATTCTTGGATAGTAAATCAAGAGCATCTTGTGGCTAGATTGGTAATAAAAGTGTAGTGTGAAAGGACTATCCAGTTATGAACACAAATTCAGCTTTTGTAGCATCAATGATCTAGCAATTCATAGTTAGTGTCTAGATAACCAGATGTCTTTTGCCTACTAACAAGGGCCCTTGTTACGAATCGATCAACTATCAATACAAAAAAAAATGATGCTCAGCTTCGATCATTTCTAGCTCATACATGGAACTTGTTAAGAGTAAGTGGCAGGGGCGTCCCGAGGGGGGCGCCCCCCCCCCCCCCTAAGTTTTGGGCGTTCGGTCAAATTTTCGCCGAAGTCGAAAATTTGGTCAGAAGGAGCCGTGATGCCCTTTTCATAAAAATCGTTTGTCCCAGCATTTCGAAATTGGGTGATTTAACGTGTTTATTGGTTCCCCTTTCTTTATCCAATTTGCTAATGCATTCAACTTTTATTCACTCCGCATCGATTTCACCGCATTCGGTCTGTCCCTTCGTAAATTCGGAGATTTAACCTGTTTATTTGGTCTCATTTGTTAGCGAACTCGGTAATTCACCGGACTTTTCTCAAGTTCGTATCTGTTCCATCCCATTCGGTCAGTCCATTTTATAATTCGGTCATTAATCACATTCATTTGGTTCCGATTCGTGACCGAATTCTGCAATTCATCGACTTCTGTTCAGTCCGCATGGATTTCGCCGCGTTCGGTCCGTCCTTGCGTAAATTCGGTGATTTAACCTGTTTTTGGTCTCATTCTGTTTTACGGTAATTCGGTCGCATTCGGTCAGTCCCTTCCATAATTTGGTCATTAGTCAAATTCTTTTTATTCTGATTCGTGACCGAATACGATAAATCATCCAGCTTTTGTTCAGTCTGCATCGATTCTGACGCATTCGGTCCGTCCCTGCGTAAATTTGGTGATTTAGCTGTTTATTTGGTCCATTCTCTACCGAATTCGGTAATTCGGTCGCATTCCGTCAGTCCATTTCATAATCAAATTCGGTGAGATTCATTTGGTTTTGATTCGTTATCGAATCCGGTAAATCACCCTTATTTTTCTTTAGTCCGTTTCTATTACTTGCCGAATTCGGTTGTTTTAGGTGGTTCTAACAAGAGTTTTATTCCATTACGATTTCGGTTGCAATACCGCTCTCGATCTGTTCCTTATTTTTTTAGCTCAGTTACTGAGTTCGGTAATTTAAGTGGCATTTATTTAGCTCTCGTTCTTTATCATTTACGGTAGCTTCAGCTGGTTGCTGTTCATTTTTTTACTTCTTAGGATTGCAGTACTTCAGGAATAAGCACGTCTTTTGACGTGAAAACTAGCCTACTTGTGTTTCCTGTAAATTCCGAACAGATTTACTCTGTATCCACTTTACCCTGCATCGCCCCTTTCGTTGCCAGACAACTCTGTGTTGAATAGATAATCTTGGGATCGCAGAATGGCACTTTTATCATCAATGTTCCCCAAAATTTACCTTCGGCGCATTTTGCAGTCTTCACTATTTAGACAAAGGTTGTCTCATTTAGTTGGCGTTTGAGGCTTGGAATTTTAGATGGCTTGAACTATGTTAGCTAGAATTTGCATGGGAAGTAGTTAAATGTTGCCAGGAAAAAAAGGTGGATTCAAAAAATTTCGCCTCCAGCGCTTTAATTAATCAGGGACAAAGCATTTAGCGACGTTGTCGCTATACAGCAACACCTTTTTTTGCGGTTATTTCAAGTCCTGTTGGCAAAACTGGAAAGGTCTTCCAAAGGTAAAAAGCTAGTGACGGCGTATCCATGGAAAACAAAAACAGAAGCGGAAAAGCGTGAAAACGCACCATTTTTTCTTTTCAGACTTGTTACTTGTTCACGATCAGGATGGGAGCTCCCGGATGGGGATTCCTGCCCGGATTTTTGCCACCATCATCACTTCCAGATGGAAAAGTTCAAATTTGTTCAGCTTGAGGATGAAAGTGCAGGATTTCCCAGCCGGTTTCCTGCAGTTTCATCATCAAGTTGAAAAAATTTCAACTTTTCCCTAAGGAAGTGATGATGGTGGCAAAAATCAGGGCAGGAATTCCCAGGGAATTCCAGTCACGGAACTTCCTATCCTGATCGTGTGTCCGCACTATATTACTCTGCAACTTTTATGTTGTAGCTTCATGAGGGCAACTCGCTGTGTTTTTACAATTTTTTTATAATAACTTCAGTAAAAATCAGGTGCCGATTTGGTCAATTTTACCTGGTGCGTCCCCCCACCCCCCATGAAGAAAGGCTCGGGACGCCCCTGGTAGGTGGTACAAACAGGGAGGACGTCACAACATCCTCCCCCCTTTCAAATCTCCCACAGTCTCCGGATGCGGTTCGAACTTAGTAAGGGGGCGTTCCACTCGAATCAGTGCATTTGCTCATGTTGGCATATCTAGGACGTATGTTCCTGCCACCCATCAAGTTTCCTTGGATCGCATCACCCGTTCGGAAATTACGATTGTCGTAATAAGCTTTGAAAATAAGCTTTGTCGGATGCGAACCACGGACAAAAATTCAGGCCTATTGCTTACGAAAATGAGCTCGTGACGAACGCTTGTAATGTCAACTGTGTGTTACCGTATTCTGCTTCTAAATCCAGCGTCAAAATGAATAGAAGTAATGAACGTGCCCGAAAGCTCCGAAACGAACGAAATTGCTGAATTGATTCAGCATTTTATGCAGCATTTCGCTTTCGGACTTAAATTTTCACTCAATTAATTCAGCATAAAATTCAGCAAGAATGCTAAATCTTATGCTGAATTTTCAAAAAGAAACTGGGGAGTACGGCGATTCTCTCAGCGTTTTCGGCGGCAAACATAACAAATTCAAGAAGACAACTGACAATTCGGAAAACATTCCAAATTCTAAGCCAACTGGCGATCATGGCCAACGAAGAAAGGAAAGATAAGAAGGTTGGATATCAGTAGCTAATCCATTTTGTCAGTTTTATACAGCTAATTCTTTTTTCTTCTTCTTCTTTCTGACTTAAATTTTGGTATTCTAGAAGTGTCAGAGAAGAAAAAAAGGTAACAGCTTTCGGACAAAAAGAAAAAGAAAATGCAGCATTAATGCAGCATTTACAGCACCAAAAAGCTTTCGGACACGTCCAATATCGCACTAGGTATGAAATTTCAGTTTCAACTTTCGAAACGATATCCGTCGGCACAATTTTACCCGTCTGCACCATTTTGGTTCCATTGCGTTCGAACCGCCGACAGAACATCTGACGAACCTCTCCGTTTTCCACAATTTATGCCCCTTTCCCTAAATATTCAGGGGCTAACACTCAAAATGCCCACTAAAAATGCCAACAACTGAAAATGCCCACGGCTCAAAATGCCCACGATTCAAAATGCCCACGACTCGAAATACCGACGACTCAAAATGCCCACGATTGGATAAGTTTGAGGTTTTCAGTCCGTAATTAGGCATGATTGAGTGACGGGAGGAGTAGATCGAGTATCAGAATGACGATAATCATTTGATGAACTTGTATAGCCTCAATTATTGTATTTGTATGGAGGGTTTAAATAAAATTATTATTAATTATAAATATAACTGGTTTATTATTATTTACAAGAAACATTTGTAGCCTATTGCGTCGTGGTTAGATGCCGCAAAAGCGCTGTGCTTTCTTGAGGAAGCTTCTGACTGATACTGAGCCCCCTTGGAATTTGCTGGTCTTTCCGGAGCATTCTTCGGTTCCTTCGTCTGAAGTCGGCTCCAGCACCGATCTGGAGGAGGTCTGATTCCATCTCGTCTTGGATGGTCTGAGCTTCTCGCAGAAGTCGAAATAAACGTGGTCGGGCTGTAATTCGTATGTTGAGGTCTCGGTGCCAGGCCTCAACGTGGTTCGTGGTCCGAGGTCCGTCATTGTCATGTTGATTCCAGGTTTTCGGTGGAAACGTAGAACTCGAACTTAGCCAGGTATCTATAACTGTCGACATTTCGTGGAAGTGGGCATTTTTTGACATCATTAGCCTCCCCTGTGACTATCCACATTTTAGGCCGCCGGGCATTTTGAGTCGTGGGCATTTTGAACCGTGGGCATTCTGAGCGTGGGCATTGGGAGAGTGGGCAAAAAGATCGTGGTGATTTTGGGAACCACCCGATTCCACTCCTCCCACGATGTTTGGATCGTGCAAACGACTATTCTCATGTCGGTCTATTCGTTTCCCTCATATTCCTACCGAGTTTTATCATCCTAGTACATCGGGAAGTACCGAACTCGCTGGATAATCAGAATCCCCCCCCCCCCAGGCAGTGCACGAATTCAGTGCAATTGTGTCACTGAAGTATCTAGGACTTGTTCTTGTTCTTCCCACCAAGTTTCCTCTCGATCCATCCACTCTAAGCGTTTCCCAAGATTTCCGATCCCCCCCCCCCCTCCCAAAGCCTTTTATAAAAATCCAATGACGAATTGCTGTCAGATGCGCTAGAGAAACAATCATGTCTGAAACTCTGAAGCGGGGATGATCGATTGGGCTTTCGGTTCATTCCGAGTTGCGATCATAGTCAGTACTGAAGTTAGAAGCTAAAATTGACAAACGATGAAGTTTGACAGAACAGAGCTGTGCAAAGCACCCATAGGGGCAGAGGTATTTTAAAAAGTTTTGGACAGGACTAGGCTAGGGATTTAAAATAGCCAAATGAACCAGGTTAAATGTACACCAAGAAGTAATGTGTCATTGTTACTATGAGCGTGTTCCACCCTTGTAACAATAGTTACTATTAGTTACTATTTCCGTTCCATCCTCACGAAAAGTTACTACGCTGACCGTTCCAACCTTGTCGGAATAGTAACTAATAGTTACTATTTGCTTACCATGCTCGGGAGCGTGGTAAGCGTAGTAACTACGCATCTCTGGAACGTGATTGGTCGGATTCGCCCCTGGCGTGAGATCCTGCTGGAAAATAGAAAAATCGTTCCAGCCTTGACGGCAAAAAGCCAGAATTCGTGACGTCATGCGTAGTAACTACGGTAAGTAGGATGGAACACGCTCTATATGATAGAGCGTCTAGTAGCAAAAAAAAATGGAATAATCTGAAAGGGATTTTATAAAGGTCGTAGACTTGTGGTTTTAATGGGTTTAAACAAAATTCATGAATTATGATATCAAAGTCAAATTTGTTAGGATTTCTTAAGTGCAACTTGGATTCCTCAGTTACGATTTGGAAAACATGAGCTGGTTGGGGTCTTGAAGTCGGCTGGGGATTTTCCAGACAGCAAGAATTATCTTTAGTAAGTTTCTAGCGCTCCTGCGTGTTTTCTTGACTCAGGCGATTGATAACTCCGACTACCAGGAAATTCAAATGTAAAAGTGTGTGCTGCCGAACAACAACAACCAGTGCTTCCACTCCTACCGATTTATCGTGAGATCTCACGATTTTTCCGAAAATCTCACGATGAAAAATAAAATCTCACGATCTACCGATAATCTACCGAAAAATGGAAATACTACGTTATTTTGCAGATTACCTACGAGACTTTTACAATTAGTTCGGGAACTTGATTTTATTTGTATTTAGTAGCATTAAGAGAACAGCAACGTCACCTTATATCCATCACGACAACCAATGACCGCACTGAGCAAAGTTCCAATAGTTCTCAGTCTGTATCGTTCGTAAATAGCCAAACGACATTTTCACACCAGTGGGGTTGGTATTTTACCACTATAACCACTAAACAATTTTGATATATTGCCAACCAGAATGCTTGCTTAGGGCGCGTCACGGAAAAACAAGGGAATCGAAGTAAACCAAATGCAAACTTTCTGTGTCTGATTTAATGTTTTTCCCAGTGCACTTCATTTTCTCGAACATGGAAAGTTTATTAAACTGCCCGGTGATATTAAGAGTTGAAATACTTCGAATTTTTGCGCCAGTTTCATGCGAACAGTACTGTAGACTGTTCTTGATCGTTATTTCAACCTAGGAAAGCTGATTCTCCTATTTTTATGACATCCGTAGGGATCGCACTCAAGAAAATTTTTACCGATTTTTTTCTACCGATCTTTTCTGCGTGTCTACCGAAAATCTCCCGATTTTTGGCAACCTTTTCCCGAATTTTGAAAAAGGGAAGTGGAAGCACTGACAACAACAACAAATAGAAGCAATAGAGGCTGAAAGGGATCATTAGTGAGACCCAACCCAAGTGCCAGTCATTAAGGCAAGTAAGACTGAAGGAAAGAACTGAAAAGCCATGGCTGGAACAGTTCGAGCCTGTGGTTGTAAAGGATACCGATTTTGCATTGAATGTGAAAAAGTCTTTGATAAAGATTTTGTGGAGTCATCAACTACCATAGAAAGCTCGGTAAGTCAATCCTGGCAAGTAACATTATTTGGATTGGGCTGTAGCCCAGTCTACCACAAATCCCTGATTTTTGGATACCCTATGCCAAACGCTGGGTATATCTAGCCTGTATATATCTATATCTGTATATATCCTGTATAAATCTAGCCTGTATTTAGCATAGCCTATGCCAAACGTTGGATACCCTATGCCAAACGCTTGATACCTGTTGGTATCCTAACCCTGACTTACCTCAATAGAAAAGATTTCTGATTGGTTAATTTTTTAGCTTCACTCAAATCATCAATATTTTACTGGGTTACAGTATCCAGCACCTGGCATAGTGTATCCAGCGTTAGGCATAGGGTATGCCAAACGCTAGACATATCCAGCGTTTGCATAGGGTATCCAAAAATCAGGGGTTTGTGGTTGACTGCTGTAGCCTGTAGGTTTGACTAAATGCAGGTGAATGCAGGTTTTTTCATAATAACCCATATGGATAAATGACAAGTAGTTATGGCCAAGGGTAGGGCTTGCTCTCACTGCATCCCCTCTAATAAATAAACCTTAGCTTCTTCTATTCCTTGTTTTATTGTTATGTAACAAAAGGAGCCATCGCAGGTTGTGCACATTTGGAGATTGTACCTAAAGCTTAAAAAAGACAAATTGCAGTGATTTTTTTCCCAGAAAACTTATATTGAAACAATGCATAAAAAATCCTTCAGCCCAAGCTGACTGTGAACAAAATTTGACAGTGCAAAGGAATTATGTCAGCTATATTTTAATACAGCTATATTTCTGCCCTTCTTGGTAAGGGTCCTCTTCAGGCTCAAGCTGCTCAAGATGAAAAGTGGACTTGTGGAAAAACAGTTAAAGATTCTTCCTTATATATCTGATTTTGTGAATTTCTTCCTTGAAAATTGCTTGGAGTTAAACTGGTACTGCGATTGGGTTTTGGGAACGTCTTCTGTTTTTGCTGCTCCTTTGGGTTGTTGAAAGATAGAGATTTTTTTCTGCATTTGGTTTGTAATCAGCTGTCTCTTCTTTTTCTTTCCAGCTAAAATGGATACTTGTCAGTGGCCTGTCTGGGCGATTTGAAGCTCCGTACATCGTTGATGGATATTCTGTCAGCACAAGCTGATAGCGAAACATAGTTGACAATGCAAAACTGATATGTCAGCCACATTTCATTATAGCTATAATTTATCCTCTCGTGGCAAGGGTCCTCTTCAGGCATAAGCTGCTCAAGCTGGAAACTGAACCTGTGGAAAGACAATTAATGATTCTTTCTTTAAATATCTGATTTTATTAATGTCTTTTTTGGTATTGTTATTAAAAAAATAATTCATAAAACATAAACCTCAGCTACTATGTTTTGGCAGCAATACTTTGTCCTTCTTGGCAAGGGTCCTCATCAGGCTGTTGAACATCAGGGACAACTTTGGGGAAGAAACATACCTGCAATAAATAACTGAAGCTTATACATACTATAAATATCCTATCCAGGGAAATTACTTTTGGACCACTATAGGTAAAAAACTAGTGCTGACATTTCATTTTGATGCAGCTGCTGTTTTTGCTTCTTTGTCGGGGTTATGGCAGGAAAGTCACTTTGTCGCGTTTTGATCGACTTCACTTTGTTATTAATGAGGGACCTTACCTTAGACCTTAGTTCCACCAGAGCCATCGGTGGCGCATAGGGCATCGACAAAGCCTCTCCACCCATCCCTCGTTGATCCCTGTGCTCTGACGTCTTCCCATTCAGGTACTAGCGAGGTACCAGCCGTCCTCAGATCTCGGTCATATGTTCGCCTCAATGTGTTTTTGTGGCGGCCTCGCTTTCTTCTTCCATGTGGCTTCCAGCCATAGGTTGTTTGAGGAAAGCCGCTCTCTTCCATACGAAGGACGTGTCCCAGCTATGTCCACTGCCTTCTTTTCAGCAACTCATTGACAGAAGGCTGACCTGTTTTTGTGTGTATTTCTGCATTGCTGATTTTTTGTTGCCAGCATATATTCAAGATTGTTCTGAGGCCCATGTTTTCAAATGTGGATCCTTTTTTCAAGCTGGGTGTTTATTTTCCATCCAAAAAATTTTTTTTTTAGTGGCTACCCTAATGTCAGGGAGCTTACTGTCAAAGTGAAATTATTTCACCAGGACCAACGGAAACTGTGGCTCGTTATCAAACCTCAAAAGGAAACTCAGTGATCGAGTCGGCAGATCGAGGGTGTTATAAGATCTTGCTGCCTTTTCTAGAACAAATTGAACTCAGGGCTTTTTCCTGCTTTGATTCCAGGAGTGGTGTGAAAATTCTGGAACCAGCTGCAAAAAATGTATTAAACGGTGGCACTCTCGTAAAGTCTTATTGGGATTCACTGTGTTGTCTTTGGGATCCCAAAACGTAAGTGACGGGATACCTATGATTTTGTAAAAGTTGTCCGTCCGTCCGTCTGTTAGCACGAAACTCTCGAAGTGGTTGAGGTATTTTATTCAAACTTGGCATGAGGGCTGTTTGGGTCAAAGTACTGGTCAAGTTCGTAGATGAGCCCTGTAGCCCCATACTTAGGGGTGGGGTTTCAAATTAAGGGATCAAAATAGTGTTTTAAAAAGTCAGTGTACGATCGCCGTACAATAAAAGTTCTATTTGAAGCTGATTAAATCTTCGATTTAGGGGTAAGAAGACATGCTGAATCCGTATATGATAATCGTTTTTTACCCGGACAAGTAGTTCGCCCGGAATACGGTCGAAACCGGAACATTTGTGAAAAACAAAAGCTTTATTTGAATTTGATTAAATGTTTGATTTAGGGTTATAAAAACATGCTGAATCCATATATGACAATCAGTTTACCTGGACATATAGTCAGCCGGGAATCCGGCCGAAACCGGAAAATCTTAAAAAGTCTTATCTAAAGTTGATTAGAGATTCAATGTAGTGATGAGGAGGCATGCTGAATCCGTATATGAATGAATGAATGAATGAATTTATGACGCACTGCCCAAGGGCGTAAGTGCAGTAAAAAAGATAAAGAAATATAAAATAATCGCAAAAAACTCAACAAATATTTTCCATAAAGGTTCACTAATTTAGAATCACGTTTAGAATTATGAAAAGTATTTTCTCGCCCTACGAGTAGTTCGCCCAGAATCTGGCCAAAACCTGAAATTTGTTAAAAGTTACAGTTTATACTGAAGATGATTAGAGGTTCGATATAGGTGTAAGTAGATATGCTGATTCGTTTTGAACTTTAATGTTTTGCGGAAAAGTAGTACATCCGGAATCCGGACGAAACAGGATATTTGGCAGAAGTAAGGTAGTTTCGATTAGTTTCGTCAAAGTAGAGATGACGTATAGGGGTAAACACACATGCCGAATCCATACCTGAATTTGGTTTTCTCAGGTGACTAGCCATTGGCATTAATCTGTTTCTAAATTTTAATAATACAAATGTTAATAGTTAAAAGTAAAGGAATTACATTACCCAGGTAAGCCTATCTACAAGATGCAATTGTCTGGATCAAGTATTAATTTTGTGGGATCCCATCGAAACCTTTGGTCTTGTTCTGTATTGTATCTATTGTTAGTTTATCATTTGTTTCATCCCAGTATTGGAAACTATGCTTATTTCTTTATTTGTCTTACAGACCTAGTCTATTGGATCCAGAGTTGTCCTCCAAAACAAAACTTACACACTAAGTCATAAAAAAGCAAGTAATACAACTCCTATTTTTTTTAGCAACCTGTATATGAATACTGCCTAACATGCAAGAAGTT
The DNA here is from genome assembly GCA_023053575.1 of Branchinecta lynchi. Taxonomy (NCBI): domain Eukaryota; kingdom Metazoa; phylum Arthropoda; class Branchiopoda; order Anostraca; family Branchinectidae; genus Branchinecta; species Branchinecta lynchi. The sequence continues at coordinate 16,811,127 of JAKZAP010000022.1, read as the reverse complement.
CTGGCTGCTACCACAGGTTTTTTCGGGAGACTGCTCACATGAGGGCAGTCCTCTAGAAATTGAAGGTGTTTACATACAGGTACAGTAGATCTTGTTTCCACACTGCAGTCTGGAACAGACCCAGGTCCCATATATAGCTACCAGAAAGCAACCCGTATATCTACTCAGTCTTTTACCTAGTGGGGTTCTATGATATCCATGCCTACCCCATTTGTTAGCTAGCCTTTACTTGTCTCTACAGATTCCATGTCTCAGGTGAGTCGTGAGTGGGATCAGTACTTCAGTTAGGTACATTGAATTACCTAGCTACCTTGAGCGGGGCCCTCGGTAAGTCCTACTCCGTTTAAGCGAAATTCTGGAATGCTTAGATTGTACCACAAAGGAGGTGGCCCATATAGTTGTCATAGTCACTTTTGCACTCAGATCATTAGATTATGGTCCAGTGAATCTGTCTTGCTATTTGCGGTATGGTGACAAAATATACCACATCCGTTGATCTGTTTCTTTCCAGAACCTAACATATCCTATAGATAAGGTTGTAATATTATGAACAGATAAATAGTTTTAAGTGTCCAAGAGCATGTTTATACCCCCCCCCCCCCTATCACTGGATTTTACCAGTGTGTGCTTTGTCTCTGGGCTGTAATTACTTCAATAAGCCTTCACAAACTGAAAAATTTATTTTGTAAGAGGAATGAAAATAAATATGCTATTAGTCTAATATTAAGTATGAAAATTAAATGATGTCATTAATCATAAGTGGCTATGAAGGCTACTTTGACTTTCCCTTTCCTTTTGTAGGAACACTTCATGACTCCAGAAGAATCCGAAAAGCTTTTATCGGACTGTGACTCGATTGAATGGGCAACATCGCAGAGTGGCCGACGGAAACAGGTTAGTCATCATACATATTACTAATTTTAAATGTTTAGTACTAGCCTGGGTGGGGCGGGGGGGGGGGGGGCATTTAGTTTAAGCTGTTTTTTGTTTTCCACGTGTCACATACGCAGAGGCCCATCAATTTGCTCGCTAGCAAATCTCCATCTCAGAGCCTCGAGATTTCCTTGAGCCAGTTCGCGGTTAATTAAGTGCCCAAGCCAGTTCAGACGTCACCCTTGATAGCTGCTTATTAAACAGCGATAGAAATTAATCTAATAGCCGAAAATGCACTTGCTATGACAAAGACTCTCTCTGAAAAGATCAGGTTTAAACCAGAGAGCAAAAGAACGAAACCAACTGTGGAAAGAAAGTCGAAAACAGGCAGACTGATGATGATTGTCGAAAATCAAGTTACTGATGCCACTGCATGCTACTGTGTCAAGACGGATACTATTGCATTAAATAAATAATGTACTTTTTTTCCTTAACAGTTTGTATTCTACATGAATAGAATAGAATATAATTTACCAAAAAAGACCGAGGGCCATGGCAACAAAAATTCTAAGAAACGCACTCACTTACATAGATAACACGCAGCTCCTATTCTAAAAATCTCCTTCTATGCTCCATCGCAAGCCTGAAGAAACGTCCAAGTATTTTTACAGTAACAAAACACTCATCCTTCATCATCCTTACCATCTATTCTTCATTAAACACTCTCTCACCAAATACCTCCTTTCTCCATTCATTCAATTCCACACAATCACACATCAAATGTACTACGCTTTCGTCCTCATGACCACACATAGGACAGAAGTAAGGAAGAGCTAGCATTGGATCGTCATTCACGGGAATTAACACATGACACAATCATATAAATAGGCATTTCATCTATATGTACAACTTCTGAATATCCTTTAACTTAAAGCACAACTCTTACTAGAATGACCACACATAGGACAGAAGTAAGAAGAGCTAGCATTGGATCGTCATTCACGGGAATTAACACATGACACAATCATATAAATAGGCATTTCATCTATATGTACAACTTCTGAATATCCTTTAACTTAAAGCACAACTCTTACTAGAAATGATCTTTTGCCCATGAAAGGGATCAGAAAAAAAGTTTTTCAAAAATACCATTACTTTCCACCCGAAATTAGCGATTTTCTTGTTAGCGCACTGACCAGCCTTTCTGCTCTCCGACGCGGCAGGTGGGAGCAAAATGTTTGAAAACTGAACACGCCGTGGTTAAAACGATGGAAAACTAAGTAAATAAAAGAAGTAAAAACATAATATTCTCATATCCTTATGTTTGAAAGAGTTGTCAGTGGGCATTAAAGACTCCGACAAACTTTGCTTTGTGTGACGGGCAAAACTCGGCATGGCCGAAAAAGCGCTAAAATTCTTAGGCAGAAAATGAAACAATGGAGAAAGGTTAGGATTTTAGAAGCTTATAATTCCACAAGGGAGCTAGGTATACCATAAAAGGCAGAATAAGCAAGAGGGGTCCTTTAACTAGGATTAAATTATTGGGTGAAATAGGAAATAAAAGATAATAGATAACGCTCAGTCTAATTTAGGGGTGGTCTTAGTAGTCTCTTGGAAGTACTGTCCATTTGTCTTTGTCGCGTATACTCCAGAAATGTTCCTCGGGAAGAACGAGAAAACGTAGCACTAGCGACTCAAACTCAACAACTCAATCCTGTTTTAACCAATCACGGCAATTTTGTGAGTAGCTGTGATACCGCTTCCGGCTCTTCCGCTAGGTATACGGCAATTTTGCGTCGGCAAGAAGAGTTCGTCATCAAGAGTATTGGGTCTGCTGCTTGCTAGGGTCTCAAAATCAGCTTTAAATTTCCCCTGTCCGGATTAAGTTGTAGCCTATTATAAAACTACACATTTTCAATTGGGGTTCTGCTTTAAAGTACCCATCTTGCTAATTCTGCCTTTCATATTATCTCTAGCTATCTATGGGATTATAAGATTCTGAAATCCCCGCCTTTTGCCATTGTTTTGTTGTTTACCTAAGACATTTTAGATTTTTTTCGGCCTAGCCGAGTTTTGACAGTCACGCAAAGCAAACTTTGCTGGAAGCTTCAAGGCCCATCAACGACTCTTTCACAAATGAAGACATGAGAAGCTTGAAAGTATTCTTCTTCATTTTGGAAGGAATGGTAGACCATCAGGTAAACCTCGTATTACCTTCTATTTTGGTCTTCTTTTGTTTTGCATGGTTTCCTAGTTTTAACCAAGGCGTGCTCAGTTTTCAAATGTTTTGCGTCCAGCCGCCGCGCCGGAGAGAGGGCAGGCTGGATAAAGCGGACAAGAGCTAACAAGAAAATCGCTAATTCCTCGTGGAAAGTAGGCTAATGGTATTTTTGAAAACGATATACCTGAGCCATTCTATAGTGAAAGATAATTTCTAGTAAGAGTTGTGCTTTAAAGCTTATATTTTTCAGAATTTCGGGCCCAAGACGAACTTCAAAGAGAAGAAACTTAAAGCCGGCGAGTTCAACGGCTTTCCTCACATATTCGAACCGCTCCACAAGAAACTAGCCGAAAACGTGGACCTCATGAAAGACTACGCGATTATCGAAAACTGTTCCCTGGAATACCGCCCAGAAACCGGGGCATATATTGACAAGCATATAGACGACTGCTGGGTCTGGGGCGAGAGGATAGTCACAGTCAACATCCTTGGCGACTCGTACTTAACCCTTACTAAATATGACGGAGGCAATAGTAAATACAACCTCGCAGAAATCAACTTCCAAGGGAAGCGTAGTATTGACGAAAACGTGGCTCTAAGGCTTCCCATGCCCGTAAATTCCTTGATGATTTTGTACGGAGAGGCGAGGTACCTCTGGGAACATGCAGTGTTAAGAAGTGATATCTTGGGCAGGCGGGTGTGTATTGCCCTTAGGGAGTTTACGCCCTGGTATCTGGATGGTACGAATGAGGTGGCAAACGAAATATTAAGAAGGGGGAGGAATTATTATCCAGGGAAAACAGTAAGGAGTGAAGCGTGAGATTGCGATGCAAGTCGCTCCACAGTGTCCCTGGTTCTCACTGACTGCGTGTGCTTTAAGCCCAATTCGTCATATTCCAGTTCACCGCTTCCAAGCGGACTAGTTTCTGTTAATCCCCCATGCCTCACCATCAGCACTTGGGTCAGACATGGTAGAATAGATCCACAGGTAACGCCTTGACACACAATCCGAGTCGGCTGCTTCCAGGCCGGAATTCCTGTCCGGATTTTCGGCGCCGTCATCACTTCAGTGTGGAAAACTTGAGATTTTTTCAACTGTGTGATGAAAATGAAGAAAATCCGTCCGGGGAATCCTTATCGAGTATTCCCACTGTTAGTGAGTGCAAAATCTGCAACCTAAGTCCAAAACACGCCAGCGATCCTCAGGAAGAAGGAGTAAGCGTGTCCGTACGACTCAAATCCTGTGTCAATCAATCACCGCTATCTTTGGGAGCAGGTACACCACGTCTGCCTTTCTTCCGCTAGCTACCCGGAGAGGCCGGAGATTTTGCATCGACAAGGAGAGATAGTCATCAAGATTATTGAGGTTTTGCATAAACCTCAGCAGCAGAAAGTGAAAGTGACCCACTCCGTTATGGATCCGACTTTTACTATAGGCATATTCTCGCCGTTCCCCGAGGACTCCTCGGGGAATCGAAGGGAACGACGAGAATAGAGGGAGTCACTCCACGCGGACTCCGCGTACAGAAACAGCGAGAACACGGGGAACTCTTCCAAAATGGATTTTGTTAGAAAATAAAATATGCAGTTGACGAAATTAGTCTGGATCGCCTTCATTTTAAGTTTTGCTTATTCTGACTGTTTTTATTTAATTTTACAGTGCACCAACACCAGCAAAAATTGATTCCCCTCCGAATATGAAAAGGAGTCCTTTTTTGATGATGTTGATGGTAATCGGAGCATTCCTCGCCCGTGGGGACTCGCGAGAATAAGGAGTGTCAGTCCCTGCGACAAACAAAAACACGGGGACTCCTCAAGTGGAGTCCTCGGGGAACAGCGAGAATACGCCTTATATCTACAAAAGTGTTGATTGTGAGACCATGGGTGACTAACAGAAACTAGTCCACTTAGGAGCGCTAAGCTGTAATAAGGTCAATTCATCGCGGCTGGCGATCATCAGGTTAAAAAAAAATGCTTCTTCAGTATTCGGCTCCGAGCCGAGACGAAGGCAACGCCAGGCAAATAATTTGAAACACAGAAACGACGAATGTAGGACAGCTCAAGAGATTGCAGTGTGGGTTGCTGCACCGCGGTTTGTTGCACCCTGGCCGTCACAGTTGCAAGTGTAGTATTCTGTTCGTATTTCTGGAAATAGAGTACGGCGATTTCGCTCACCGTCAGTCATATCCTGCGATTTCGCCTAGACGTCTTAAAGCTATTTTGCCGACAAATATTTAGACGCTGTGAATTCCGCTTTAAGCCGGTTTCACATTGACGCGTCGAGCCTTTCACATTCAGCTACGCGGCCTCTGCGTCGTGCTTGCCTCGACGCAACGCAGAGCTTACGCAGACAAACAAAAACGCAACGCAAGAATAGAACCAAGTTATCTTCGAAAGTTATAAAAGTTATCTTCGATTGCTCAAGACCTTCACGTCTCTGCCCTTGGCCATTTCTCCGCACTTCATCTAGGAAGAAGATTTTTTAGACCTTTCTTTTTTTTAAATATTTATTTTATGATCTCGTGCATTTACTACATTATTGAAAGCTCAGTGTATTTTTTTTCCTTTTCTTTGTCAGCAAGTATCCTGCAGGAGAAACTCCGACAAAAATATGAAGAATTTTTTCCCGAAAAAATGTTTAAACGTTGCAACACTGACCGTCCCTTTATCACGCAAGAAATCAAAGATCTAATCCGTTACAAGATACAACTTTTGAGAAATGGTAAAAGAGAACAAGCTAATAAACTCCGAAACAAAATCCGAAAGATGACTAGAAGGGCTGCCGCTGATTATTATAATGAAAAAATCCATAACTTATTTGAGTCAAAAAGTAGCAAATGGTACAAAGAAATCAAGCGAATGTGCGGGAAAACACCCTCTGTTGTTGATTTCAATCTAGATTCTGATGATGTAACCGTCGCAAATCAGCTAAATTCCCATCTTGCCAAAATTGTCCAATCACTACCTCCGCTGGATGGAAATGAAACTGCAGAATTTTCGACTGAAGGAAATAATGTCAAACTTATCAGCGAAGATCAAGTTTGTTCTAAATTGAAAAAGCTGAAAAGAACAAGCATAACACCCATTGACATTCCTATTCAGTTAATTAAAGCGTTTCCCGATAAAATTGTAAAACCTTTGACAAATATATTCAATTGTATTTCTAGTAGTTTAGAATACCCACAGGTTTGGAAAACAGGGTACGTCACACCAATACCAAAGAAAGATACTGAGTTGGATTTTGATGGCGTAAGGCCAATTACGCTGACTCCATTATTCAGCAAAATATATGAAAGTTTTGTTGCTGATTGGCTCAAAAAAGAAATAGAACCTTTGCTTGATCATCGACAGTATGGAAACCGAAAATGTACGTCAACTTCCCATTATTTAATCAGTCTACTCCATTTTATTTTTCAGCATGTTGATGAGCCCGGTAAATGGTTGAACCTGATAGCAATTGATTTTAAAAAAGGTTTCGATCTCATTGACCACAAAATTTTAATTTCTAAGCTTTATCATATTTTTAACGTTAATACCAGAGTAATAAAAATAATTCAAAGTTTTTTAACAAATAGATCTCAGATTTTAAAGTATCGTAATGTTTATTCTGAACCAGAAGCGGTACTTTGTGGCGTGCCCCAGGGTACCATTCTAGGTCCAATTTTGTTTTTAGTCATGATTAATGATATAGCGGATGATTTTGAGAATCGTTGGAAGTATGTGGATGATCTTACACTTGTTGAAGTTTGTCACAGAGAGGATTCGAGTCAGGTTCAAGATATCGTGACTAAAGTAAAAATTCAAGCTTTGAAATCTAATATGACTGTAAATGACAGTAAATCGTGCACTATGACAATTTCATTTTTTAAGTCTTTCATCCCTACTTTTTCACCTGAAATTTCGGATTCTTTGAAAGTGGAAAAACTTAAACTCCTAGGGATAATCCTAACTAATGATTTAAAATGGGAAGCGCAGACGACTAGCATGATAAAGCGAGGGAATGCCGGACTTCAAATGCTAAAGCTCATGTCTAGGCATGGGGCACCCACTACACATTTGTTCCGAATATATGTTTCTTTTATCCGACCAAACCTAGAATATGGAGCACCTGTTTGGCATTTTGGCCTTACGGTCGAACAGACCGCTAGACTTGAAAAGATTCAAAAAAGAGCCCTGATCATTGCGTCAAAGGTGGCCGAGAGGTCTTATGAAGAGTTGCTGCGTGAATTTAAAATCACTTCTCTACACGATCGAAGACCGAAACTCTGCATGGAGTTTGGTGTAAAATCCCTGAACCACCCAGTTCATCAAAATATTTGTGTTGCGAGAGCAACACTTTGGTTTTGTCCTCGTTTTTTTTTTTTTTTTTTTTTTTCCTATGACTCCGATTTCATTTTATTCCTGGTAACTGAGAAGGGTCTAACCTGTGCGGTTTTTACGGAAAGTGTGGACCTTAGGCCGGATTGATGAATATGACATTACATTTTGGAAAGCTCCGTAGAACTCTTGCCTGGGGCCAATAAGGATGGTTTTTGCTTGTCCTCGAGCCAGAGCCTACGGTTTGCGAAGTGAAGTGGAGTTGTATAGCCTATGTCAGAGAGGACTATCTGAAGTTGTGTAGCGAACCTTTCGTTTCATCAAAACATGTTTCTGCTTTCGAGTGGAAAGCTCCGTTCTAGCACGCAAGCAGGCAGGCACCAGTTTCAAATTGAAGATGGACTAAAATCTATAAGTGTTAAATATATGCGGCAGTTACCCGGCCCCACAGCCAACATATCTTCTTTGAGTGATAAATAGAAAAATCTACAGAGACAAAAAAGTGGCTTTTTCCCACGGGTCCGAAAGTGCTGCCATCTATTGTTTCTGTCCATGTCTGCGACGATTTCAGCTGAGTTTATAATATTTTTTTTTGCACTTTGGTTTGTGGTAGAGTAACGGTATCAGATGTGCCTCTTAAACTTTAAAAGTTCTCTCATTGCTAAAGAAACTAGAGCTTATCCTTTGCTCCTTTCTAAGTCGTGACGTTAGAAAGTTGGCCTACGGCCAAAAAGTCAACTTTTGAACTAAGACAGGTAGAATTTTTTTTTCGACGGCAATCGATAGCCATTGATGAGCTGATCAAAGTATATGTCATCCATTTTTTGGTACAAAAATTCCTTCATGAGATACACCAGTTTGAAAATTTCAAAGGGGTTGATAACTTCATAGTAAGGTACATTGAAACCAAAAATAGGCGATACCAGTTATGATACATATAGGGGACTTTTAAGCAACAGTCGACTGTTAGCCCATAATCATCTTCGGTAATGAGGGGTTTGCAGCTTTTACTAGTTGGTATACCTGTTATTTGTTTCCGGTGTATTCGATGGTAAGAACAATTTGGTTCCCAATGGTAAGATATGCAAGGGACTTGTAAGTAATAATCGGCTGTTATGCTACAATCATCTTCTGCGATGATGGGTTTGCAGCTTTTGCTAGCTGGTGTACCCATTATTTGTTTCCGGTTAACGTTATGTATATCACGGGAGAGGGACTTGTAAATAGGAATCGGTTCACGAGGGGCTAGGAATTTTTGCAAATGGGTGCACATTGTATTCGATTTCTATAAATCTGACGGTAAGAAAGTTTGTGTCGATGGTCTATCAATGTAACCGAGGATTAACTGTTTACACAACGGATACAAACGAAAATGTAAAGCAATGAGGTAGTTTCATAATAATTAATAGTGTCATCTATGGTATTTTAGTCCTGAAAAGTTACGGATAGCTTTCTATTACCAACTAGATTATATAAGATATTGTTCCAAGTTTTCATCCGTCACGATGTCTACGATTGAAAAGGATAAAGTACAACTGACTGCAAAGTTAATTTAGTCCCTTCTTCCTATATTATTTTGTTGTTGTTTTTACAACGCTGAAGAATACCTTTTGATCATATGATTAATTTTTTTAGAACATCCCGTTTAAAAAGCTTATGCTATAATCATCGTCAGCGATGAGGGGCTTGCAACTTTTGATAGCTGGTATATCCATTATTTGTTTCCGGTGAATTTGATGTCAATCACGGGAGACGGACTTGTAAGTAAGAATCGGTTCACGAGGGGCTAGAAATTTTTGAAAATTGGTGCACATTGTATTCGATTTCTGTAAATATGACAGTAAGAAAGTTTATATCGATGGTCTATCGCTATAACCTAGGATTAACTGTTTACGCAACGGGTACAAACGATACCGTAATGTAAAACAATAAGGTAATTTTGTAATAATTAATAGTGTCATCTATGGTATTTTAATCCTGAAAAGTTACGGATAGCTTTATAATATCAACTAGATTATATAAGATATTGTTCCAAGTTTTCATCCGTCACGATATCTACGATTGAAAAGGATAAAGTTCAACTTCGACGGCAATCGATAGCCGCTGATGTGATCAAAGTATATGACATCCATTTTTTGGTAAAAAAAAATTCCTTTATGAGATACACCAGTTTGAAAGTTTCAAAGGGTTGACAACTTCAGTAGTAAGGTACACACTGAAACCAAAAATAGGCGATACCAGTTGTGAGACATTTAGGGGACTTGTACGCGACAGGCGACTGTTAGCTCATAATCATCTTCGGCAATGAGGGGTTTGCAGCTCTCGCTAGTTGGCGTACCTGTCATTTGATGAACAATTTGGTTCCCAAATGTAAAACATGCAAGGGACTTGTAAGTAATAATCGGCTGTTATGCTACACAAATCTTCAGCGATGAGGGGTTTGCAACTTTTGCTAGTCGGTGTACCCATTATTTGTATCCGGTGAACTTGATGTCTATCACGGGAAAGGGACTTGTCAGTAGAATCGGTGCACGAGGGGCTAGAAATTTGTGCAAATTGTTGCACATTGTATTCGATTTATATAAATCTGACGGTAAGAAAGTTTTTATCGTTGGTCTATCGCTGTAACCTAGGATTTACTGTTAACGCAACGGGTACAAACGATACTGTAATGTAAAACAAGGTAGTTTCGTAATAATTAATAGTGTCATCTATGGTATTTTAATCCTAAAAAGTTACGGATAGCTTTATAATACCAACTAGATTATATAGGATATTATTCCAAGTTTTCATCCGTCACGATGTCTACGATTGAAAAGGATAAAGTTCAACTGACTGCAAAGTCAATTTAGTCCCTTTTTCCGATATGCTTTTGTTGTGGTTAGGGCAATCGATAGCCTTGAAGAGCTGATCAAAATATATGCCATCCATTTTTTTGAACAAAAATCCTTCATGAGATAAACCAGTTTGAAAGTTTCAAGGAGTTGACAACTTCAGGAGTAAGGTACACACTGAAACCAAAAATAGGCGATACCAGTTGTGAGACATGTAAGGGACTTGTAAGCAACAGTCGACTGTTAGCTCATAATCATCTTCGGCAACGAGGAGTTTGCAGCTTTTGCTAGTTGGTATACGTGTTATTTGTCTCAGGAGTATTCGATGGTAAGAACAATTTTGGTATTTTAATCCTGAAACGTTACGGATAGCCTTCTTCCGATATTGTTTTGTTGTTGGTTTTACAACGCTAAAGAACAGCTTTTGATTATGTGATTATTCTTTTTAGAACATACCGTTTTAAAAGCTTCGAGAAGTTGACAATTTCAGCATTTAACCGACAGCGAAGAAACAAAACCAAAGTGTTGCTCTCGCAACACTTTAGCCGGCAAAGCCGGACAAAGGTTGCCGCAACACTTCACGTTGCCCGGGCAACGTAGGTCTAGTTTTCCTTCTAAAAAGCTGGCGAGAAGGCTCCCTCGCAAGGTAGCTACTGCGGTTGAGAAATTGCAGCCAACTAAATGTAACCTCCAGAGGTTCGAAAAGAGTTTTGTTCCGTCTTTTGTGAAGTTGTTTAACGAGGTAAATTGAGATGTTATTCATTTTTAATGTTATTTATGACTGTTGAAGTACGCTTACATATTAACTGACTATACCAAACAAATTTGGCGTTAGCCACGATAAGTTTTTGGCGAATAAAAAGATTTATCTATCTATCTACACTGTACTATTTTCCTCTTCTTAAGTGCGTAAATAAAATTTCATCATCATCATCATCAGTTCTATTCTTGTGTTGCGTCGACGCGTACGAGATTTGTCAGTGGAAAATTGATTTTTTTAAAGAAAAACAAAAAAAAAAAACATGCAGATAATGAAGAAAAACTTGCTACTAGTGAAAGAAATTAAAAATCAGCAGAAGAGACCGAGAAAGAGCACCCAGCGCGAAAGCTTCTCTTTCAGGTGTGAAAGATACGCTGCGCAACCTGTACGCAACACAAGATAAACGCATACACAACGCATCGCAACGACGCGTCAATGTAAATTTCGCTTTACGCTTTGTCGTGACTGCAACACTGTTGACGCCGTGGTCTAGTTTATTCGTGAAAACCAACTTCAGCTTATTATCTTCAGCCCGTGATGGTGTCGTGACGTCATGAAAGAAATAGGGAAATTCGATTAAATTAATGTTGCAGAATATATATTTGTATCTATAGGCGTTTTTCCGTGCTCCCCCAAACAGTTGGTGGGTCGATTGTGGCTCGAAAAGTGTGTTTCCGCGGCCTTTTGTGCGGCCCACAGGTGTGTTCCCGCAACCACCAAGATTTTCGTGGCTCGCTTTGTGGCCCAAATTTGACAAACAACTGGCGAGGTGATTGTCGATTTTGTGGCTCGATTCTGTCGGGAAATTCAAATTAAGCAGCAAAATAGTGAATAAACAATAAAGCTAACTACTTTTCTAAGCATATAGACTTAAAGCTGAGGATAGTTTTTGTACAGAATAGTTAGAAAATAAGCCTGGAGTTCTATTTACTGAGATTTTACGTGAATTTTATTTTTATTTTCAATATATGAAATTACCGCCAAAAAATAGACAAAAAGGCGTTTCCGCGAGTCTCAACTAGTGGCTTGACTGTGTGGCACACAATCGTGTTTCCGCGACAACCACTCAGAAGTCTGTAGCCCACAATTGTGTCGCGGAAAAAGGCCTTATGTATATACAGTCGAGCGGCCAGCGAGGCGCAGGACGCTCTTACACTTATAAACCGTTCTGAGGACAATCAGTTCCGTTAGGAAATAAAAATATAGACTTTTCGTGTGACGTCACGAGCCATAGATAATCGGCTAAGGTTTAGCCAGAACCTAGTTTATTGTTTAATTTGTTAATAGCCAGCAGCAATTGCAGTGTTATGTCACTGGAGTACTCACTGGTGGTTTTTTGTTATTTCCTAAAGGGAGTTTTCGAATCCACCGGTAGAGTTATACCCATATTCGGACTAACCGTTATCTGGTTTCTCCTCACCAGTACGGACCAACTGGTACTTGGTGGTGGAGATGGTCTACAATTTTCTTGATAAAAAGTTAACTTTTTGTTGTTACCGCCAATTTGGACCTTTTCATTGTACAAAATAAATAAAATATACTCACATCTTTTTTACCGTTTCTGTCATATAAAAACACTGAAAAGGACTAGCTTATCGGTTATTGTACAACTCAACAAAAGCTGGAACAAAACTCCTTTTATGTCTTTCTTGTAAAAATGCCTTGTGTCTTAATTTGGGATTTTTAGTCGTCTGGGGGATAGCTGGCGACACCAAAAGATCATTTCACATGAGACAAAAGTAAACAAGACCAAAGGTTTCGATGGGATCCCAAAGTTTTAATATTTGCTCCCGACAATTTGGTCTTGTAGATATTCGGTCTTCAACAGTTTTCTTAAATATTTTTACTTTTAAAATTTACAAACAGATTAAGGCCAACGTAATAATCGGAGAAGACCAAGCAAACCAGATTCAACGCCAGCTGAATTTCAACAAGTTCAGATATATTCAGATATCCTTTTTAAGCTGTCAAATATTCAGATACGGATTCAGCATATGGTTTACCCTATAGCCTACGTCTTATCTCCTTCCTTCCTTCCTTCTGCGCAACTTTCGGTTTCTGCCGGATTCCGGACAAACTAATTGTCTGGCAAAAAACTAAAGCTCAAAAACGAATTCAGCATGTCCCCTTACCCCTACATCCAACCTGTAATTAACTTCAGATATCTAATCAACACATTTTCCGGTTTCAGCCGGATTCCGAGCGATCCATACGTCCGCTGAGAAAATGATTTTCATATGCAAATTCAGCATGTCTTCTTACCCGCCAATCGAACATCTTATCAAATTTAAATAAAACTTTAATCGAACCTCTAATCAACTTCATATTAAATTTTTCACAAATTTTAAGGTATTTGTCATATTCGAGTTCAGCATGTCCCCTTACCCCTAAATCAACTATTTAAATAGCTTTCAAAAAATACTTGTGTTGCCCCTTAATTTGAAACCCCTCCCCCACCCTCAAATATAGGGCTACAGAGCCCATCTTCGAACTTGACCTGTACTTTGACACAAAGGGTCCTCCCACCAAGTTTCATCCACATATCTCGATCCCTTTGAGAGTCATCGTGCGGACAGGCGGACAACTTTTGCGATGTCATAGGTATGCCTCCACTTATGTTTTGGGATCCCAAAAACAGAAACTACCAAGAGCGCGACGAGCGAGACTACCATCATCAGACCTTGTCCACTCTTTCGCTCTACCGTTACTCGTAGTACTCTTGAAAACAGGGTGAAGCATGCCCAAGGTAGACGGTTTGGTTTTGGTGGTTGGCTAAGAGAGTTCCTTTAACAGTTTCTTGGGAGATTTTCTGAGTTAAACCAAGAACAAATAAGCCATTAGAACATCCGTCTTTGCTCCCGTGCAGCGACTATGGATAACCCGACAAAACTGAGCTGAACTACAGGTATCTGCTGAGCTTCGAGTTGATGCCCGTCTACTTCCCTCTTCGGCCTATCAGAGGAAAAAGTGCAGGAAGCGCGCTGATTTTCGCGCAAAATTTTGCGTCATGCGACATACTACACAAATCGCGCGACAAGCGACGCAGAACTGTGCGTTTTGTCACAGTGTCGGATGCGTTGAAAACTTTAACATTCTAGTGTCTAAATTGGGGCAGAAGGGTCTAATAATTAGTTCTGAAAAGTGTAATTATTTTGTGATTAGTAGTTTGCCGACACAGAATTCCACTCTGGATTGTGGTGGGGGGATTGTTTTCAGCCCTGTTGAGAAAGTTATGTATCTTGGAATCCCTTACTCATCTAATACCAGGGATAGAAAACTTATCCTTATTGAACATGTGCAAGATAAAATAAGAAGAGCATTCTGTGCTGTTATTCGTTTACGAGGGATATATTTCAGAGATGTTCTTGGTTCTATTTATACGGCTGTTGCACTTCCTCACATTCTTTTTCCATCTGATTTCTTTTCTTCTTTCCGTCCTTCTGAACTTTCTGCGCTAAAAGTGACTTATTTTAAATTCTCTAAATTCCTTCTTGGCTTCCCGATTTCTGCGAGTAACTCTTTCCTAACTTCGAATTTTAAAGTGAAGAATCATTTGGAAACTTTAAATGGTAAAATTCAGAACTTTCATAAAAAGGCTGACAACATTCTTCTTCATCACAACCTTTTTCCTTTTTTCACAAAAAAGTCCACTGCTTAGTTTGTTTATCTTGAGCTTCGTTTTTTTTTTTTTTTCATGTACTTCATTGTATATTTAGTAGGCTAATTTGTCTTTAACGGTCAGCTGTTTATTAGTATGTAAGTGTGTGTGAGTTTGACTGACATATTGTTGTTCCCTTTTTATACATTACTCTTCAGTTTTGAAGGATTCAAATAAATAATAATAATATAATAATAATCATAATTAAATATTCTTTTATTCTACATAAAAATTCATCAAGATCGGTTGAAAAATAAATTTTTAAGACGTTTTTTTCTTTTGACCCCTTAATGCGTCACAGCGACGATATAGTAATTCTGGATACAGAAGAAAATATTCCACGCCAGACATACACATTATTATATTGTGATATTATCATAGATGTGATAAAAATCATCACATAAAAAAAAATCATTAAATGTTCTTGTTTTCTATCCGATGTTGAGACAGATGTTTCGACATAAAAGATCATCAAGATCGGTGGAAAAATAGATTTTAAATTTTTTTTTTTTTACATTTTTTAAAATGTCGCTTGACCCCTTAATGCGTCACAGCGACGATGTAGTAATTCTGGATACAGAAGAAAATATTCCACGCTAGACATACAAATTATTATATTGTGATATTATCATAGATGTGATAAAAAATCATCACATAAACAAAAATCATTAAATGTTCTTTTCTTCTATTCGCTGTTAAGAAAGATGTTATTCGACATAAAAGATCATCAAGATCGGTGGAAAAATAGATTTTAAAATTTTTTTACATTTTTAAAAATGTCGCTTGACCCCTTAATGTGTCACAGCGACGATGTAGTAATTCTGGATACAGAAGAAAATATTCCACGCTAGCCACACAAATTATTATATTGTGATATTATCATAGATGTGATAAAAAATCATCACATAAAAAAAATTTATTAAATGTTCTTTTCTTCTATTCGCTGTTAAGAAAGATGTTATTCGACATAAAAGATCATCAAGATCGGTTGAAAAATAGATTTTTAAAATGTTTTTTTTAACATTTTTAAAAATGTCGGTTGACCCCTTAATGCGTCACAGCGACGAGGTAGTAATTCTGGATACAGAAGAAAATATTCCACCGCGTTGAAACTTTTCTCCGATAAAGGTAAAATAATGCACTCATATAGGGGCGAAGCATGAATGTGGTAAGTGCGGAATACGGAACGAATGAGGAAAATTGCATCCGACTGCAGGCTGTGCAGTGTGAGCACGTTACTTTACCGACCAAAATCTACTTACAGAAAATTTAATTGGTGCCTGAACGATATAACAGAATCTCAAACCGCATCAAAACTGAACATGAACTTTACACGAAAAAAAAACTGGAATTATTTTTTGAGTATTTTCCCCATGTCTTTATTTTGCTTCCCGATTTTCCAGTCCACTTTTTCAGCTTTATCGTGCATCCTTTCCAGAAGTGAGTTTTGCTGATCGAGTTCACCTTGCAAGCCGACTCCCAGGCCTTTTAGACGCGACAGTGCAGCGCTCATGTCACCTGAAAAGCGGGAAACGTCAGGTCATAACCTGTTCAGGACGGTCATGTCACCTGAACCGCAAAGCATAACAGAACCAAGCACGTACACAATTGACACCTTGGAGAAACGGAGACTGAACTATGCCACGAGATCTGTAAAAAAAACTTATTTCGCACCCCATCTACAACGAGTTTTTCCCTCCCCCATACAACAATGTAAAGGAAAGGCAAGAGCGAGCAGTCTCTACGAAGGTCCCAGTATTCCAACCAGTAGCGGCCAAACGCAGCCGTTACCAAAATAGTTTTATACCAAAGATTTTAAATAGCCTGACCATTTGTACTTACTTTTAAATGTATATGTTATACTGATAAACTTGTGCATGACAGTAGGCTACTCACCAATTTTGGTTTTGTAACCGTGAAAGTGTGACCCGAATAAGTTACTGTTCTATTCAGCCAGTTCTCTGTAAACACTTCAATATTCCTCACGAGCGACAATCGAGTACACGGACTGGAATTTATGCCAGCACCATCATCAATCCCATATGAAAAGTTGGAATATTTTTACTTCACGACGAATGTTGAGAAAATTCGATCGGGAAACCCTGATTGTTTGTTCACAGCAAAAAGCCTTCCAGGGTCGGGTGCGTGGGAACTTCGTACCAGGGTTGTCATCATCATCAATTCCATACGGAAAGTTGGGATTTTATTATGTTCGCAATGAAACAGTGCGAACACACGATAAGGATTTCTCCGCCGAATTTTTCTTCACTTTCATCATAAAGCTGAAAAAACCTCAACTTTTCCATACGGAAGTGATGATGGTGTCGAAATTGGACCCGGCCGCCCTAATTCGTGTGTCCAACAAGCCAAAAGAGCAGAAAATCCGGTTGTTAAAACGCTATTCTTCTATTCGCAGAATAATGCCTTGGACAGAACATCACGGTCGGGTGCTCGCGAACTGAAATTCCTGCCAGATTTCGGCACCATCATGAATTTCATACGGAAACGTTCCGAATTTCAACTTGATGATGAAAGTGCAGACAATCTGGCCGGGAAATCCTGATCGTAGGCTACTGTCGCAGCATAAGTGAAGCGCCATTAAACGCCGTCTCAACCACATTGCACCAAGGTTTTGCATTCGGTTGCAGTTTTAGCCCTAGAGGCACGCGACATATACTGTGGACAATTCTTAAAGTTCAATGGGCACATCAAACTACCCCAGTCCCACTCTGTAACAACCTAGGAACAATGCTTACACCCTAGATCAGCAGCTTTTTCAACAGTTTCCTCTCTGTGATATTTCAAAGCGTAATTTTTTTGGGCAAGTACATTCTCAGTTTACTAGCTTCGACAAAGATAAAGGTGATGTTTCTTATAATATTTAGTAGATCTTTATTTTGTGATATTTCAAAGCGTAATTTTTTGGGCAAGTACATTCTCAGTTTACTAGCTTCGACAAAGATAAAGGTGATGTTTCTTATAATACTTAGTAGATCTTTAGTTCATGCATAAATCAGCTTGTATAATTCAGATTTGAATAGGTTATTTGTTTTTGAATGATCTTTGTAGCTATGTTATTTTTTATAAGCTTATTCCATATTCTGGTACATTTTATAAAGCAAGCTAATCAAGCTTCAGAACACTATTCCACAATGAAAAACTTTTAATAGGCACTTTAAGCCATGGAACTTCTGACGAAACACTAGAACAATCAGGTAAACTGCATCTGCGGCTTGACTTTGGTGACATCTCAAATATATCCTTTTCTATCAAGCATTGCTCGAAGTTTTGAATTTCTTGCCACGACATCCCAGCTCCTAAGATTTGGATCGCCGAAATGCCAGAGAGGTAAAGACAAAGGATAACAAGAAAACGGCCGATTTTCGTAGTGTCTTCTAAAGGAAGTCGGAAATGTTTATTTGTGAAGCATTTAATACAAAGTAAAGCATTAGAAGTGTGCATTGTGCTTTAACAACTCCAAGTTTCCTATTAAAGGACCAGTCGTGCTTATATTAATGATTAACCCCATGTCCTCGACCGTTGCATCCGAAAATCCCGGAACCCGTTTCAGATTCCCAAGAATCCGAACTTCTATTAATGTTTATCACCACCAAGGGCACCGGTCTCATTCCCCCATTCACCTTGTTTGGCACTTTTTACTCGGATAGGATTAGAAGCTTGTCAGTTCTTATGATAGCACTGGTTAGGAATATCGACTATGCAAGTTTGTCGGCGATGGTCATCAAAACCAAGGGAGCTACGTTAGGCTGAACAATTAAGAGACGGGTTTGTAATCTCTGAGAAACCCAACCAAGATGGATCCCATCGAAACCTTTGGTCTTATTAGTGTCATTAAACAACTGTTTACGATCGTTCTCCGTTGTTTTCGATCGGAAACAGTTGGTTTGGTTTTCAAGTCCTGAAACAAGACCTGATTTTTGGGATCCCAAAAGGTAAGTGGAGGGATACCTATGACATCGCAAAAGTTGTCCGTCTGTGCGCGCTATAACTCTCGAAGGGAATGAGATATTTTGATGAAACTTGGTGTGAGGATTGTTTGTGTCAAGGGTAAGGTCAAGTTCGTAGATGGGCTCTGTAGCCCTACATTTAGGGGTGGGGGTTCAAATTAAGGGACAAACACAATATTTTTAAACATCTAATGTGATCGTCGATTATGGTGTAAGAAGGCATGCTGAACACGATGGTGAAAATCAATTTCTCGCCGAACAAGTAGTTCGTCCGGAATCCGGTAAAAACCGGAAAGCTGGTTTAAAGTAAAAGTTTCATGAAGTTGAAGTTGATTAAATGTTCGATTTAGGGGTAAAAAGACATTCTGAACACGATGGTGAAAACCATTTTCTCGCCGGGCAATTAGTTCGCCCGGAATCCGGACAAAACCGGAAAATTTGTTAAAAGCTAAAGTTTGATTAGATGACAGATTAAGCGGTAAAGAAGAGAGGCTGAGTCTGTATATGACAATCATATTTTACCCGGACATATAATTAGTCCGGAATCCGATTGTAACCGTATTTTTTTTTTTAAGTCAAACTTTTATTCAAAGTTGATTAGATGTTCTTTATAGGGATTCGACGCTGGGTTTGTTTCTGAATTTTCTTTTTTTGCTGGACTAGTAGTTTGCTCGGAACTGGGGCGAAACCGGAAACTTGGCAGAAGTAAAGCAGGAAGTCTCGGTCAGTATCGCCAAAATAGATATGGCTTATAGAGGTATATCTGAACTTGTTTTTTTCTGATGATTAGCCCGGCGAAGACTGGATCTGGCGGAGACAAGACCCAATTGGCTGAATCAAATATTAGATTTTTGGGATCCCATCGACACCTTTGGTCTTGTTAACCACGGTATAGTAGGGACGTTGAGTTTTTTTGAGGATTCATGTATGTTCAAATGCTGGAACATAAACTATATCTACTGTACCTTGTACTACACAGACAAACTAACACATTTTGATGTTCAACTATACTGCTTCCATTGGGGTTGCATAAGACTGTTACTAATTATATCCAGACTATCCACTACGTTAATTAGCGGGCATTTCGTCAATACTCTGCGACTGTGGTTCAGATATGGTTTCAGCCTGTCTTCTTACCTCTAAATCGACTTTTAATTAGCTTTGAATAAAATTTTGTTCACCCCTTAATCTGAAACCCCCAACACTGAATACAGCGCTACGCGGCCCATCTACGAACCTGACCTCAGCTTTAACCCAAGTATCCTCACCCCTAGCTTGAACAAAAAATCTCAATCACTTCGAGAGTTGTTGCGCTGACAGACAGGGAATTTCACGAAGTCACTGAACACCTAGAGCGCGTTCCATCCTACTCACCGTAGTTACTACGCATGACGTCACGAATTCTGGCTTTTTGCCGTCAAGGCTGGACCGATTTTTCTATTTTCCAGCAGGATCCCACGCCAGGGGCGAATCCGACCAACCACGTTGCAGAGATGCGTAGTTACTACGCTTACTATGCTCCCGAGCATGGTAAGCAAATAGTAACTATTAGTTACTATTCCGACAAGGTTGGAACGGTCAGCGTAGTAACCTTTCGTGAGGATGGAACGGAAATAGTAACTAATAGTAACAATTGTTAGAAGGGTGGAACACGCTCCTAGTATCTTTTAGCAGAGGCGTTACTAGCCAAAATGTTTGGTGTTGGGAGCAAGTCGGTGGTGATACCGACTGTCTGGTCATTTTTACCGACTGTTTTTTCAGAAAAACGACTGTTTTGACGAAAAATCGACTGTTCCCAAGAAAAAAATCGACTGTTTACGAAAAAACGCGGCGCGCCGACTCGGTCTTTTTCTACCGACTGACAGAACACACTGGGGGGGGGGGCTCCCCCCTCCCCCCCCCCTAATACATGAAGTCCCTGGTAGGAGTAAGACCAGTGGTAGGAGTTTGGAACATATCCAGATAAATCCAAAAGGTTCCTTACCAAGATTCCGATCCAACTGGTCATCAACGGATAAAGGCGAGTTTATGCTTTCCGACCCGGTATCTGTTGACAGACCTCTGATCCTCATCGCTGCAAAAATAAAACACAACGTACAGAGGATTGTAGACATCAGAGAATGAATCCAAAATGGAGCAAAATATCGCCAACAAAAGGCTATGGTAGATTTATGTCTCTATTCGCGATTCGACCGGGTTTCTGGCCCTTGTCGATCTAAGTGGGACAGACAAATTACGGACATAAAGCGTGGTAGAAACCAAAGGTAGCTGGCGACTATTTTAAATTTTAAATAGCCTTTCTTTAGTGTTGAGCGGACAAGGGAACGAGCGTGAAAAAACGAAGTGACCATCCGTAAGGTTTATAAAGGAAACCTCGAAAAGATGTCTGTGACCTGCATATTTTGTTTTATTGCCCCGACCGACTTTTACATTACTTATCTACCACCATAACTATTAGCTGTACTGTGAGAAGAGACTTCAACAGATATGAAATAAAATACTATCTAATAAGAAAAGACTTCAACAGATATGAAATAGAATACTATCTATTGATGTTGGAAAACTCTGTACAACGTAACACCAAACATGGTTTGCAAGTTACTGCAGTAACATGTTGGCGAAAAAATAAAACTTCGTAGGTTCGTAATATATTATTTACCGCCAATAGATGGTGTATCATCTCCTATCTGTCGAAGCTACTGCTTTCGCGACTTCCACGAACCGATTAATGTCAATTCTGACTGCCCAGGCCTATGGGCAACCATCTGACCGACGTGGCTAGTCCTTCAACCGATAGATCGTCAACCATCCAGGTGGTTCGCGATCATCAACTGGCAGTTCACAGATCGTCATACTCATGTCAATGGTGGTCAGTCTGCTATTTCAGTTGCTCGCTTCGGACAGTTAGAACTAAACCAAGTTGGTGTTGGGAATCGTCCAATCCCGTTTCTCACCTTATTTGAATATTCCGCGCTTTTCCTATTTATAAGGCCATCTACAGCAGTACTGGGTAAAGTTAACAGTAACGCATCTTGATAGCTTTGTCACCAGTTCAGTAGACAGCTTTCAACCAGACTAATAGTGGCGTTTTTGCAGATACCATGGTATCTGATACCTCGATGAAAAGGCGTTTTGCAGTTATCGTGGTATCTGATATTCAGATATCACGGTTCGACCGTGGGAACTGATAGTGGTATCTGAAAAGATCATCTCACTTTCATCGTTACCAGCAATGGAGCCTAGGATTTTTTTTCTTTTCAAATTGGTGGGAAAGAAGTTTTGAACTTAAGGATGTGACTGGATATCAGTTTTTCTATTGAGATGACTTAGTATCAGATGCCAGGGTAAGTGCAAAAACTACTAATTGCAGATCCAGTTACCGTGGAAACAGATGCCATGGTATCTACAAAAACGCAACTAATCGCTTTAAATATTTTAAGTGGATTTGCTGTAATTTTAAGGGTTCTGGACTACACTTATACTTGCCTGTACATCTATAAATAATCGTTGTCGTTACAATAAACGTTGGACTGGAGGAATTGGCGTGCTAGATAGGGTCTTCCCAACAGTTGGTCATCGTTTACGTAAAAATAAGCGTAAGAGGGCTCAATCTATCAGCGAGAACTACTAAGAACCTCAGACATATCCGAATAGCCGCGTAAAGGCGTATTCTCGCCGTTCCCCGAGGACTCCACTTGAGGAGTCACCGCGTTTTGTTTGTCCCGGGGACTCACTCCCCGTATTCTTGCGAGTCCCCACGGACGGGGAATTCTCCGATTATCATCACCATCATCAAACCTACCCCCTTTCAGATTCGGAGGGGAATCAATTTTTGATGATGCTGGTGCAATATAAAATTAACTAAAAATAATCAGAATAAACAAAACCAAAAATAAAGTATATCCAGACAAATTTCGTTAACTACATATTTTTATTTCGAACAAAATCCATTCTGGAAGGATTCCCCGAGTTCTCGCTGTTTCTGTACGCGGAGTCCGCATCAAGTGACTCCCTCTACTCTCGCCGTTCCCTTCGATTCCCCGAGGAGTCCCCGCCTTTTTGTTTGTCCCGGGGACTCACTCCCCGTATTCTCGCGAGTCCTCACCGACGGGGAGTGCTCCGCCCATCATCGCCATCATCGAAAAGGACTCCCTT
Source organism: Branchinecta lynchi (assembly GCA_023053575.1). NCBI lineage: Eukaryota > Metazoa > Arthropoda > Branchiopoda > Anostraca > Branchinectidae > Branchinecta > Branchinecta lynchi. Next base: position 16,788,341 of record JAKZAP010000022.1, on the reverse strand, counting down.
TCAGATTTGGAGGGGAATCAATTTTTGCTGGTGTTGGTGCAATGTAAAATTAATTTGAAACAAAAGTGGATCCAGACTAATTTCGTCAACTACGTATTTTTTTTAGAACAAAATCCAATTTCGAAGCATTCGCCGTGTTCTCGCTGTTTCTGTACGCGGAGTCCGCATGGAGTGACTCCCTCTATTCTCGCCGTTCCCTTCGATTCCCCGAGGAGTCCTCGAGGAACGGCGAGAATACGCCTTCATCGTTCCAGAGCTACCAGATATCCGCCCTTTTTTCGTTACTCTTTTGTCGGTTTGTTTGAGTAGCCCTAGTTGACCCTTAGTTTAGTTTCAGTTTAATCATACAGTTTCAGTTTAACATCATAAAGAGATAAAAGGGACAATAAATCTGATGTCTAAGGTAGTTGACCACAACGACGCCAAAAGCAGCCGCGTATGTCCATCTACCGTTCAAAACCTAACGAGCATGGACTCGAAGCCCTTCATTTACCGTCACAGTCATACAGGTACAAGAGGATAAAGGTACCACGAATCTGACCCGGAAACTCGACTAGATGAACATCGGTTATTCGTGGATGGCGCGGCAACGAAGTAACGCATTTTTGTCGGGCCTTCACGCATCTTTTACTGAGTAAGTGATATGTAACTATATCCTCACATCTCAGCCCTTTCCGGTTAAACTTTAAAAATTATGATGAAAAGTGAGACAGCCTAAACTGCAGAGTCTAATGCCCTAATTTTTGCATTACATTATTATTGTTTTTATTAAAATCTGTTAGAGAAAATAAAGTCAGTTGACCGGCAATGACTCGGTCGTACCTGGATGTTCGGTTTCTGGCTTCTTTTCATCTAAAGGTGGAATGGCAGTCCTGAGTGACGACGAGCTTTGACTAGGCTTCACTGACGAGTCGGGTGCTGGTGCAGAGATGGGCTTTGAAAAGTAATTCTTGACACTACTAAATACGCTCTAAAAGAAAAGAAATATTCTTACTATAGGCGTATTCTTGCCGTTCCCGGAGGACTCCTCGGGGAACCGAAGGGAACGGCGAGAATAGAGGGAGTCATTCCACGCGGACTCCGCGTACGGAAAAAAACGAGAACACGGGGAATGCTTCGAAAATAGATTTTGTCCGAAAACAAAATATGCAGTTGACGAAACTAGTCTGGATCCATTTTATTTTGGTTTTGCTTATTCTGATTGTTTTTAATTAATTTTACATTTTACCAGCACCAGCAAAATTGATTCACCTCTGAATCTGGAAGGGAGTCCTTTTTGATGATGATGATGATAATCGGAGCATTCCTCGTCATTGGCAACTCGCGAGAATACGAGGAGTGAATTGTGCGGGACAAGCAAAACGCGGGGACTCCTCAAGTGGAGTCCTCTGGGAACGACGAGAACACGCCCTATATCAGTCTGCGTCCAGATAATTTTTTGCTTCAAATACTAGAACAGATTTTTTCTTTTATATATCATTTCTTATCGGTATTTAAGCTTAGTTGGGCCCCCAACCAGGGCAGGAACCGAGTAAACACTAGTTTTACTAGAATGCGGTTACGAAGATACGCGTACCGCAGTAAACTCAATATCTCGTATGTTTGAATTATATACCAATAACCGAAGTATTCGGAGACGAGCACCAAAATCGAATTAAAATTCACACTAGTTAAACAAAACCGGCTTCAACAATCATTGGACCCGACGGATCCGTTTCACCCCGAATCACCTCCCCCCTTCCTCGCCTCGTTTCTAGCTCATTCTATGAGTACCTGTGATCAAGAACGAATAATCTGACAGAACCTCAGTCTCCCTATCTCTGTAATACGACATTGCAGAGTCGAATATTTCCCCATACCCCGTACATAAAATCTCCACGTCGAATGCCATTTTACACCTCGAATGTCGAATTGAGGACGAAACGGAGTTTTTGATAGCAAAATGCGGGCGAAAGTATAGCGCGGACGAATATTGATGGCGAATATGAAGGCGAAGGAGATCTCTCGTTCGCTATCGTGTTTAGTGAAGAGCGATGGCGGATTTCCCTTCAACCTTAGTTTTCGCTGCGAAAAAAATGGCGAAAGACAGGGCGATTCTACCCCGCCTCATTTTTGGCGAAGGGCGAGGGTGTATTCAACTTCCGCTTTGTTTTCGCTGCGACGATGGTAGTGAAAGATAAGGGAGATTTCATCTCCGCCTCGTATTTGGTGAAGAGCGAGGGCACCTTATAGTTTCACTGCGATGTTGCCATCAGGTGGTGGCGAAAGTCGACTGAAATCTGTAACTATTCAATTTGTGTAATTTTTCTAGTCTAAAGACTATAAAACAACTACATTTGACTTTGACACGCTAGCTAGATGTTTTGTTTCAATTTTATTTATTTTGTTACACATCAAAATGACAATCAGAATTAGGTTTTTTCTTTTTATTTCTCCCGTCAACCCCAAAAATCTGATCTGTCGTCTGAACAGACCAGCCGCTGTTTATGCGCGTATTTTTGTCCCCGTGTGAACAAGCTATTAGCTTACAGATTCCTCCGCGGTGATTTATCCTCCCAGAATCGGTAAAGCAGAAACCATAAATCAGTTCAAAGCAGGTGACAGGTGTGACCGTCACCTGGTTGACTTTCTGTTCAATTCAATTCAATTCAATATAATCTAAAAAACAGATAACGGACAAGCCGATGGGTTGTTTTACGTCAAAACATAGCGTCATCTCAGAAGAATCAACAAGTAGGCCTATATACAATTTTGCGACATTTATACAGACCTCTTATAATAAATATGGTCAATAACATGCTAGACTACGATTAATAAAATACAAATAACAACAAATTAACGTTCAAAAGCGCTCCGAGTTATATAAACGAACAAACGAGGGGACAAAACTCTGAGCATACCTTGTTCGCGAAGCTACCACCGGCTCTAAACGAGGCACAGGGTCGGCAGCTTGACGAGGAAGACGAATTCGGGAGGGGAGAAAATCAGGGGGTAGTATATTAGTGTCAGCGGTTGTAGAGACTAAAGTAAAGCCAAGGCTCCAGCCGAACTAACAGGGCAAATAGACAGACTCACTTTTATATTCTGGATATGTCTTTCGGAAACTCGAAGCTGTTGATTCATGTCATCCAACCTGTTGTTTGTCCTCTCTAACTGTTCACGCTGTCTCAGAAGTTCCTAAACAAGAAAAGGGCTACCCTTAAAAAGATTTGGGATATTTAGGTAGCCTAAGCGTTTGAGACCTGTTCTGAAACTAGCCTTCAGCCGATTGACCACAGCAAGTGCGTTACAAAAGCAGTTTTGATGAGAAAGCGAGAAACTGTTTTGTATGTGGCATAACTGAGTGTCCTTTTAGTGCAATAGTACAATTACCAGGTTTAGTTGTTATTATTTATTAAGAACATTTGTTGGACTTAAATCTTATATTTTTCTTCAACATATTTATCTTTACAAGAAAACAGTTCCTGGCCTGTTTTTGGAGACAAAAAAATGAACAATACAGGATACCATTAAATCTGCGTACAAACAACCTTTTGGCCAAGAGAAGCCTGCATAGGAAACACCCAAAATCTCGGCAGGTTTTGCAGCGAAAGAATGAAAGTCAGGGGCGTCGCAAGTGCATTTTCGGTGGGGGGGGGGGGGGTGCAGAGCCAAAATTTTACCGAATCTTTCGAAAATCTTACCGAATCCTAGAACTAAGAATTCGAGCTTTAAATTATTGAACAGAAACGATTACGGAGGAAGAGTGGCAATAAAAGGCAGCATGAACGACGATAAGCCAACTATTAGGCGGCGTTTTGGCGAAGCCCACATAGAGAATACGTTGCCGGGTATGATTGCAGTAACAGCTACTATCTATTATAGCCAATAGAAAATTAAATCGAGCGCCGCAGGTGAAAATTTTCGAAATCCATTTTTTTGTTTTTGTAGGCTGAAATTTAACTGCTTCTCTTACGAACTGTATCATTTTCCGTTGATGAAATACCGAGACTCTTAAGAAGTTCTAGAAAACGGATGGAGCGACTCTCCGGCAGCAGCAGCAACTGTAGTCTAGTCAATATACAACCTATGATAAGATAAAGTGAGCGCCGCAGGTAAAATTTTTTTTTTGCTTTTTCCTGCCAAATTTAATTTACATTCAAATTCTAGCTTTTAATGTTTCGAAATCTCAATCCTAAAACTGGCTTAAAACCGTAAAATGACATGCCCTTCCACAAAATAGAGAACATTACGAAAAGTGCTGCAGGCGGAATTTTCGAAATATTTATGATTAGATATTGTTTTTGGGATCCAAAATAGAAGTAAGGACTATCGATGATATCACAGATCATCCCTTTTGTCTGCGACCAGTGCTTCACTCGACCTCTTCTGAGTTTCGAGGTTCGTAGAACTTCCGGATCCTGGCAATTACAACGAATAAGTTACCGAATCCCAGTTATTATACCGAATAAGTTTAGACCGATAGCGTGTTCGGGATTCTGTATAACCATCGTATACCGGTTAGTATACCGAATTGTTTTGGTATCGAAAGACTACCGAACAATATTCATATTCGGTATACTTTCGTCGAAACTGGAACAAAGTTAGAAATTATACTGAATAAATTACCGAATCCCAATCATGACACCGAATAATTCCGAACCAATAGCTTATTCAGGAGTCTGTGTAACTGCGGAATCTCCATAAATATACCAAATAGTTCCGGCATCGAAAAACTACCAAATGGTTTCAGTGAATTCTCTCACCAAATTCGTGATAACTACCGAATACTGGCAATTATACCGAATCCCGATCATTATACTGAAGAGATTTGTACAGATAGCCTATTTAGGATTCTGTATAACTACCGAATTCTCGTAAATCGAAAAAATACCGAAAAATTTTAGTAAACTTTTGGGCCTCCGGCCCAAAATTTTACCGAATCTCAAAAAGGTGGGGGGGTGCTGCACCCCCCGCACCCCCCCCTTGCGACGCCCCTGATGAAAGTTCACAGAAAGTTGAAAGGCATGCCTTCGTAGCTAATACCCCCAAAAACCAAGAACTTACAAAATTACTCTGTAGTAGTACACCCTTCTCTCCCTTCTCACAATACGCCTCTGATCCGATTTTGCAATTCCCGACTCGACTGAGCGCTACCGCTATAACCAAAACTTCCGTAGGCCTATTCTCACGTCCGTAGCGTCCAGTATCCTAGACCTATGCTATGGTAGCCAACACAAGGCCTCGGGTATATGCACCCACTCGCTATTTACTGGATTTGCGGTCGGAGCAGTGTTCGAGAGACAGTTTTTTTTTTCAATATCACTTCTTGCTAAAAACGCACCTCTGCTGTCTGACTGCCAACTTGCTCTGTCTCATGTAGAATTCCCAAGGACTTAACCGACGACTGTAAGGTCCTTTCTTCTATTTCTCGCTTTTTCTGCAGAAGTGACTCAAGTCTGTCATCTTCTTTGGAATGTGACCAAGGTCTCGGTGGTGCTGACTTTAAAAAATCAGCATCATCAACTTCTTCGGGTCTGTCTGCGAATGGGTTGCGGTTATTAGACCTCACTGATTTTACTCCATGGGTAGTGTTCTTGCCTTCCTCCTCGCTGTAAAGGGTCATTTGTCTTTAAATATGATTAGCTTGATCATTTTCTTTCTAGTTTAGAGCCTCTCGCTTCCTACCATCCTTTCATTCTTCCACTTCTGATCCTCTTCAACCAACTGTGCCCCTACATCCTTCTGTGGCGGCCAGGGAACCGAGTTCCCTAGCTGGTAGATATCACGACCAGCCGAGCTGGTTTCTGGGGCGCCTACAGATAAATAAACCGTTCCGAAATAACCCTATTGCGAATCAACCACAGAACACCGCGCACGCAAATATGGTACTTAATGAAACTCTAAGATTAATTATATGCTTCCAAAGCTAATGAAGCTGTAAGTACTAAAGAATCTAAATACAGACTGACCAAATACAGATCTGACCTGAAGATATAAAGAAATACACAAGCGACACGACCTGGCACAAACACTGGCATCGTAACGGCAAGCAACCGAACCAACGACTGACAGTGAGTACAGCAGGTGCGCGTCCTGAAAAAGAGTGGTGATTAAGGCCTGCAACAATTCCACCTGCACTCATTAACTCAGCCGCATACTGAACTTCCTGGACTGGAGAGGTCCATGAAACCTGATTGCTACACTTCTTTCTACGTGAGGCACCCTAACACTCCCTTTTTTCTAACCCTCCTTCGGCACCCACTTTCTACGTGTCCTTAACTTTATCCCATTTGAATCCTCCAACCTCCTTCGAGACAAAAGATTTTAGTTCCTGGCCCTCACCCGTCTTTGCAGTCATAGACCACCTCCCTCAGGCTTCCCGACTAGTTATCGTCTCAGAGGAAAATCAGAGCGTTGTTTCTGTTGCAATAGTGCTGCCGCATCAATGCTGCGGCACTAATTCGCTTTTGCACAAGATACGTTTTTGGAATTTAAGCCTGCGAGGTTGAAGCGGCAGCGGCAGCAGCTTGCAGGGAAGCACGGACTTGGTCGGTGAGCAAGTCCGCGATTCTCGAAAGCGCTGCCGTCTTCCTCGGAAGCACAGCAGTGCAACACGAATGTAGAAAGAATCAGCCTGGAAGCGGAAGAAAAGTGGACCATGAGCGACCAAACAAAAACGAGGCTCAGATAAGCGGTATATATTTCAACAGCATTTCAGGTGAAGAGATGACACTGAAGAAATCAGAAGAGCATGACCGTTAACATTCTGAAAACATAACCAGGTGCGACTGCTGCACCAAAGATAGAAAAAACGTTAGGTTTAAGCAACACAAAGAATGGTTTACACTCCTAATGTCTCTTAGTAACTACGCCCCTAGTTATCTACGATCAGTAACATAGCCCGGACTAACGGGAGTGGTCTTCTTCCCCTACTTTACCTTGACTAGCGGGAGTCTCTTCTTATTTTAGTCTCTTCCCTTATTTTAGAAGATAGGAAGGAAAACGGATATAAGAATGATCCACAAGTATGGCAATTTACACTAGTTCCTCCCATAAGCCATTGCTTAAAGTACTTACCTGTCCTGATCATCATCTAGGAATGGATTTTTAGACATTTGGTAAACCAAATGTGTCTTTCTGTACACTCGGTAAAAGTAAGTAACAAAGACCTGCAAGAACAAGAAAACAGTAACCAAAAATACAAGAACACATAGGCCTATAGAAAACCCATTTTATTCATGCTCAAAAAGAACTAGCAGCTTTGGAGAACACAGTCTACCACAAAACCTTGATTTTGGATAGGCTATGCCAAACGTTGGTTAGTCTATACCCTTAGTTTGAAATACGATTTGCCAAGAGCTTGTTACTTTTTGCCAAAAGCTAGTTACCCTAGCATAGGATAGTCGAAACTTGCGGCCCGCCCCGAAAACCAGTGGCCCGCCGCCGAAAAATCCCCGGCGGCCCGCCGCCACTTAACCTTCGGCGCGCCGACGCCGACAGTCTCTGGCGACTTTGTAGTTACATGTTCTGAATTAGGAATAGGCATTACCCAAAACAGAATATAGTTCCATCGATCATCAATTTATCACTGTACAATCCTAAACCATAAACCTAACACTACGTCCATCTGTTGAGACTTTGACACACTGAGATGTAAAGCAGTTTTACAATCCGAGAACAAATTGGGTTGCTGCTTATGCCAGAAAAGTTCTTGCCATACCTGCAACAAGTGCAGCCACAGAAAGGGTTTTCAGCACAATTGGACTGATCGTATGCCAAAAGATCTATGCTTGTCCCTCACCAAGTCAACACGCTCCAGTTGATCCATGATTATTATTGCATTGTAAAGGAGATGTGGAAATAGTTCTTTCCATGGCATAGCCTGCTTTTGCAAATTAAACTTGTCAAGTCTTGCAATAAGCTGACTTAGTTTTTATTTTAGGGAAGCCGAAGTTCAAGTGCAAAGCTGTAACATACTCATGTTTTGATGGAAATGGTTCGACTGCTAACTTCGAATTCGAAAGTTGCTTTCAGTACTTCTTTATTACATGTATGCAGGTGGACTACTAGTCAAATCTAGAACAGCTATAACAAGAAAAATCCGAAGCCTTAAAGGACCCCTCGCACTATTTACTCTTCAACTGACAGTATTTTAAAATATTTGAATACTTCAAACTATGCTCTGCTTTCAACAAATAACCCACGGTTTTTTGCTCTTTTAAGACTTTTCTGAGACCCGCTGACTTGTAGAGAAAACAGGGAAACAATTGACATAACCAGTTTTTCTGATGGAAAAACTTCTCGCAGACAACCGTCGACAGCGTGATACACATTGAAGGTAGCAAAACACGGCCAGTGAGAAAATCAGCGTGGTTTTGTTAGAAGAGTTAGAATGTACCATACGAAATTGGGGTCTCCGGGTTTCGAAATATATGGATTGGTTGTGGAAGTAGGTTGCATTAGTATTATAGGTAAGACACATTCTTTAAAAGTGCCAATTAACTTTATACGCTGGTAGTCCTTGCAGCCATAAAGGAAATTTCGAGAAAAACACGCCATTCAAAACCGGCGCGCCGCCGACTTTTTTTCGGCGATGCGCCGCCAACAATTTTCCGGCGCGCCTGCTAGCCGCCGGGTGCACCCAAGGCTGGATATTCCCTACCCAAAAATTACGAATTGGTGGTAGAATAGAATAGATCCTTCATATGATGTTCATACTTCTACATGTACAAAATGCAACAGATTCAATAATCATGGCAATAGTGTATGTCTTGTTTTATTCCTGTCCAGGCATACATTTCTTTTCGGGTAATGTTCAATGTCAGAAACGTTGTTACAGCAGACCACACTACGTAGCTTATTCAGGGAAAAAAAAGGGATTTACACTGAACAAATCTGAAATGCACAGCAATGACAGCATTCACTGTGCATCAGAATTTTTGGCAAATTCTACTGAGTAGGGGAATCTCCTCAGGTGAAGGAAAAGAATCCCCAGCATAAGAGAATAACAGTTGGATATAGCAATAGTTTTCTTTCTTTTTCATAAATCATCAGATGAATTATCCCTCTTCCATCTTTCTGGAGAAACCTTTCAGAAATTATAAATATTTTGCATCAAATAATTCTTTTCTGAGCTATTCCAGGTTCAGGAGAGCTTTTGGGGACATCATGCATGACTTTAGATTTATGAAAGATTTTGAACTATTCATTAGTTGGGTTTTTGCAGATATCATGGTATCTGTTTACCACGGGAACTGGATCTGCAATTAGTCGTTTTTGCAGTAACCGTAGTATCTGATATACAGTTGCTCTGCAAAAACAACAATTGCGGAAATTGCACTTTTCGGAGTCATCACCAGGGGCATCACAACTGGGGGGGGGGGGCATACCCCCCCCCCAAAGCCGTCTGCTAGTTGGTAAAAAATAACCGAGATTTTACATCAAAACAGTTGATTTTTTTCATGAAAACAGCCTTTTTTTCTGAAAATTTGTCGATTTTTCGACAAAATAGTCTTTTTTTCTGAAAATCAGTCGATTTTTTTTCAAAAATGTAATTTCTGTTGTTGAAAACCGGTGCGGTGCTTTTCTGAAGAGAAAGTTGGTAAAAATTACCAGCCAGTCGGTAAATGCCTTGTCCCCCCCCCCAAACATTTTGGCTAAAAAAGAAAAACTGATATTCAGGTCACATCACAAAGTGTCAAACTTTTTTTCCACAAATTCGACAAAATCTGACTTTTCATGAATTTTCAATGTGGGTCACAATTTGGTTGGCATTTATTTGTTTTTCAATTGGGCATTTCAAGCACTGCTGCACAAATGCCCACGGTATTGGGCATTTATGGGTGGCTGGGTCAAAACTTCAAGCTGGTAAAAAAAAAAATCATGTTAAAAAACAATGCATCTACCTACCTACAGGAGAGGTATCCAATCTCTTTTGTACACTACCTCGATTTTTCTATATTCAAACAATGCTTACAACGGATATGTCAGCTACGATTCTTCATCGGCGATATTTCTGCCCTCAATTTTTGCCGCAAAAATGTAAAAACGAAATGTACATGCTGTCCTGACAGTCAAGTCAAAATGGATATGTCAGCTAAATTTTATTAGACCTATATTTCTACTAATTGTTATAAGCAATACAAATTAACAAGATGTTTGAGGGGATGTTTTGAATCAAGGAAAAGAGCAAAATTTACTCCAGAGAGTCCAACCAGAATTGTAGGAAGAGGTTGTTGAAGAGGTCCAGCCAGATTTGTAGGAGAGAATTCGTTGGGCATCAGAATCGTTGACAAATTCTACTGAGTATGGGAATCTCCTCAGGTGGAGGAAAAGAATCCCCAGTATTAGAGAATAACAGTTGGATATAGCAATAGTTTTCTTTCTTTTTCATAAATCATCAGATGAATTAACCCTCTTTGTTCCATCTTCTGGAGAAGAGTCCATGCATCCACATACAACAAAATCTTTCTGAGAACAATAAAGAAACTGCGTTTAGCTTTCGAAAAACAGAGCAGACCATACATTTTACAATCTGAGAAGGATAACTGAAATAAAAAAAAATAATAACGTAAACACATAAATGACTCACTAGGCCCAGGGCTTTTTCTTCTGTTTCTTCTAGAACAACCATTTAAATTCCAACAGTCTAGTAATGTTCTAAGAATATTGAAGCCCTCGCTTCTATTTCTTTATTTTCATTATGAAATAATCACGATTCTTGTAAAGTTCAAAGCCCATGCGTCCCGCCAAGATTTTGCAAAACTGGTAAACCATATGCGTGTAGGAGCCAATTTGGAAAATTCGAGTAAGAAAACCATTTTAATGAATTGCAGAAACTGCACTAGTTGGAACTTAGTTTTTTTCAGTAATGACAAGAGGTGTCACCTTCTTGCATTTTGATTTGTTCAGAAATCCAAGATGGCTGACCCATGCTCTTATACAAGGATGAAAGATTTTATTTAGGTAATAGCCACCCGGCTGCAGAAAGAAGAAGTATAACTAAGAGGGTTAGCGGATCCCAAAGACTAGACAGTAAAGGTAGTTTATGCTTATTTGAACAGTTCTATACCTGTCTCACTGCCCTGGCTTTGTTACTTTTTTATAATTGTGTTAAAACAGTCAAGTGGAAAGGAAAAATAACAAACTTGATATCAGCTAATAGCCAACAATTTTCAGGGTAATCTTGGCATAAATTGAGTAGAAATTAAATAAAATATTATTTTCTTTTAATTTACAGGAGGGTATCCAACCTCAGGACAAGATTTCAAATTTCAAGAGAAGTCTTTCCTTCAGAATAATCTATTCTGGTTAAAAAAGGAACCAACAGATATGACAACAAACTAGATTGAAGCTAACTGAATGGTTCACATATTGTATAAATAAATATGGCTTCAACATTTCTAGTTAAACATATTTTTCTTGTCGAAGAAGATCCCTTCATTTTAACCTTACCTCAATTGCCTTACAAAACGAAGAAAATGGTAGAGTTAACAAAGTCAATAGCCAGAAAATCCCTTTTCAAAGCAGCTTCAAAACAAAGAAAAGGCAAAGAATTTGCATATTTTTGGACACATAATTTTGAAAAAAGTCACATTTTGCGAAGGACAGCATGTACATTTCATTTTAACATTTTCGCGGCATAAATTGAGGTAGTGTAAAAACAAGGTCAGGTACCCCTCCTGTACAAATATGCTTCTTCTTCTAATTGAGGTATCTGTTGGCTCAAATTGGGAACGAAAACCAGGTTGTAGTTAAGTCACTAACACATTAAAAATGGGGCAAGTATTTTATAGTAAACAATGCTGGTGTGGTTTTTAATTTTTTTCTTCAGCGAGTTTTCACTGTTAGGCCACATTCACGATAAGCATATCTCTACTGTACATTGGAAGAAGGAAGGTAGATTTATATTCAGGATATTCTGAAACAAAATGTTGTTTCAGTTTTCAAAAGATTGGTTGTCAATTGGACATTTTTTTTCAAACCAAAAAATGTCTTTGGAGAACTCTGCTTATGAGGAAATATCCACTGAGTACGTTGTAGGAGGATGTGAGAAGGATTAGTTAGTCTGGCTATCTGGACTGGAGTTCTGTTTTGTTTTTTTTGTAAGGTAGTCTAAGCAACAACATCATTTGAGTACAGTAGAGGCATGCTAATTTGAATGTTTTGTTGCCATTGACCTTTGCCATTTTCATGCACTTGCTGTGTCTAAAGCGAACTACCAGGTAGCCAAAGTAGGTAATTAAAGGCATCTGAAAACACATGAAATGGTATTTTGGATCCTTCTGGCATTTAGCCCAAAACTGCACTGTTCCTTTAAACATACCTCTACTGTACCAGTTACTGCTGCTGATGACGGTTCTTTGATCTCTCCTGGCTTAGAGTAAGGAAAATCTGAGAACTGATTTTGTGTCTGCTCTTAAAGTTTTCTGTGAGTAAGTAGTAGGTTGAGTTCAGCAGTTACTTGGATACTGCCAAGCAATCAGTATTTCATAGTGCCAATGGATGTGAAACATTCCAAAAATTATATTTGACAGATGTCAGCTGAATTTTACTAGAGCTATATTTCAGCCCTTCTTGGCAAGGGTCCTCTTCATGATCATGCGGACAAGTAAACTTTTGGAAGAACTTCTTTTTTCCACAAGTGTATTTTCCAGCTTAAACCTGAAGAGGGCCCTTGCCAATAAGGTGCAAAAAAATAGCTCTAATAAAATTCAGCTGACATATCTGTTTTTTTACTGTCAAGTCTGGTTCGCAGTTAGCTTGGGCTGAATGAATATTTATGCCGAAACTTGTTTCCTAACAACCATATTCTATTGCCTGAGTTTTAAAAGCAGTTGCCTTTTTTTTTACCCATGTTTTTTCAGAAGGATTCTCCAATTCTGGTGCCCAGCTGCTAGACCCTTGAAGAAGTTAGTTTGTGACAGTAGTTAACAGCAAGTGTTTTGCTCCCCAAAAGCAGCTACCAAATTAAGTTATGTATTCAAAAGCTTAGGTTCTCATGTTTTGCCTTTAGAGAGGAATCAGTACCGTAGGGCAGTTAACAAGCACCCCTAAAAAGTAATTACATAAACTTATAAGTAGTGAACTGAAAGAAAAATACTCCTCAGCTGGATTTAAGCCCAGGATCCTCAGAAAGTCAGAAACTCCGCAAACTGAACTACCCAAGCCATGTGAATGATTTATGAGTGCCATGATTGTTTCCCTATAATGAGTACTTTCTGTCCAGCCATTTTAAAAGGCGTAGTATGTAAGCTAAAATAAAGAAATTAAATAAAATGCAACATAAAACAAATAGAACATGCAATTTTTTATTTCTTCTTCCAGACGAGTAATTTTGATGAGTTAGTTCAAGTTTGAGTCATATTGGTGGGTTAGATCATTGGCAGGACAGGTGGTTTCATCCAGATGTGGTCAGTTTTAGAAAATGTGCTGCCAAAATAGTTCCATTCTGACGTGGTAAGTTTTAGAAAATTGGTCAGTTCTAGAAAATGTGCTGCCGAAATATTGAGTCTCTGATTGCCCAATGTTGAGATGCTCTTCACCACATGATATGGCTTTTTTTTTAGAATCTTGATATGAACTGTGATATCAATGATAAAGATGAAGAGCCTTCTGCAGAAGCTGTCTACAGAAGTAAGTTGAACTTTTGCCTATATTGGTCAGACACAAGTCAGAAAGTGTTTTAAGTATAGGTTAAGTGGGGTTCAGCGAAAAACAAAATGTTGCAGATATTTACAAATAATTTTTAATTATTTCTTTTGCAGGAAGTGGCGAGTCCTCAGTTTCTGTATATTGTCAGGGTTTTTGTTTATTTCTTGTGAAATTTGTTCTGCATGGGTAACCCTACTGGGACCTTGGTTATTAACAATCTGCTCTAGTCCCATTCGTTCTCGATAGTGCTTGGAGTAGGGTGGAACATCAGCGTCTTTTCCCTGGATATTCCTCTCTGTGCTTTGCTTGAGAATCTCTCCCGTTTCTGTGCCCTCTTTATAGACAAAAGAATCTGTGTCTATATGCTTTGTGAACCTGCTTGCTAGTTAGCTGCAGAAAGCACCAATTGCAATACTTACTTATTTTACTCCACAAGGCTTTAGAAGCATTTAAAACACAATCAGTAATCAAGCATGATGCCTCCTTTGCATCTGAGAATACTCAAGGAAACTTGGGCATGTTTGAGTTCGTAGTTCTTTAATAAATGTAATAATTAGCACTAAAAGCAAGAAACTGTCAAAACCATCATGAGGCTGGTGGCCCGTAACACAGGGGCAAATTAAGCTATTGAAACAATCCTTTCACCTTCAGCAAAAACCCAAAACTAAGGATTTTGTTTGTAGTTTTGCAGTATTTGTTCAGTATCTCTTTCAAGCTTACAGAAGCTACAGCAACAGGATTAAAAATGAGAACAGACCAACTGCATCAAGAAGTTTTTCGGATAAATGGCCGACATGATGTCAGCTTGGTTTTATTTTATTTGGTTATTTTGACACGATGTCAGCTTGGTTTTTTTTTTATTTGGTTATTGTCCTTAGGAGGAACATTGTTTTGAATGTAAACATGCCAACTTAAACTTGGGGAAAGCTTTTTGTGGATAAAAGCTGGGAAAAAAGTGCAGAAAGAAGATAGTCAATATAGATAAACTAGAAAAAAATCACAGATGTTGCTGATAAACCATACCATAATAACTTTGATAATAACTGACTTGGCCAACTTGATTCATTTCTTTGTACCTTTTAGACATGTGCTCCATTGACATGCTTGGTGTGGATGGTGATGAAGGTGCAGAACACCTCAATATAATCTATGAAGATGGAGATGACCCTAATTACCAAGGTGACCTAGAAGCCAACTATGAAATCCCACGAGAGGAACCTGAGGACAGTAGCTCAGATTCGGAAAGTGATGTGGATGTCGATGTTGCTGAGAGCCATGTTGACAGTGGATCAGGTAAAGGCCTGAATAATGGGCCATCATTTGAACATGGGCACAGTCCAGTTAATGAACCTGAAAGTGATGATGATCAGAATGTGGATATGAGCTCACCAAAACAGAATGGTATTGTGAGCCCTGTATTTAGCTCCCCTGTTAGGGTTAACAAACCTGTGTACAGCTCGTCTGAGCCTGATGTGGACATTGACAATTCCGATGAGCACCACAGTAGTCCTACAGTACAATCCAAACCAGACACACAACCATCCACTAATGGTCTAGTGGAAACGAGAACGGTGAAACCATTGACTCTCAAATTGAAACCAGTTACTAGTAAACCCAAAATTTATTCTTCGTCAGAAGAGGAAAGTGATGGTGATGATGATTCCACTGCATTGGTGATCAATGAAGAAAAGATTCTCAATGGTGACACAGAGAATCTACCATTGACAATGAAGATTGATAAAAAGAACTTGCTGCCTGATGCTGCAAAAAATCCACTGGCTTTGCTGAGTGAGGGGAGCACACGGAGTCGGATGGTAAGATCTAAGTTTCTTTTTCATCCTCTCATTGCGATGAAGTAGTTATGTACAAGGTAGACTCTAATTTAGACTTCAAACTCTTATCTGTTTTACCACAATTACCACACATAGTTCATGTCAAAAGCCAGTTACTGCTTACTGCACATATATATATGTGAAATAACATTCATTCACATCATCGTTTTCTCTGAGACTATCCTCTGATTGATACTTCACTATGGATACCAATCGTTTCTCTGTCTCTTGGGGTTTGCAGAGCAAGATCGCCCTAATGCAGAACCTGAGTTGTGATCACACCTGAACTTAGAATGGGACTGGGTAGGAAAACAGGATATTGTTGTTTCCACGTTTAGGGTTTGAAGTGTCCTGCGAGACCAATAAGATAAGGAAAATTAATGTCACTCATGCAGATGTTTCTCTCCCAGTATTCAAAGAAAAAATTGATAATGCAAAATAAAACCATGGATGAAAAACTAGTTGGACAATCGGGGATTACGAGTGGAGCAGTATAACGAGTTCTTAATTCGTTGAGTCTGGTTATACTAGGCTAGAACTGCCTAGACTTGCCAAGCAGCGCAGGGTGCACTGGTTAAATTACTGAAAGGGAGTCTCCTTTCCTGCATGGATTTTTGTGTGAAGACTATTTTTGTTGTGGTCATCTGTGAGAACACTGAATCCTTTGGGAGTATGACCTGTTCCTACTCGTGGGACAAACAACAAGCTGAAATTCGGGGTTTTAGATCAGAGATTTGTGGCAACCTAGTTCAAACTCTGTTGTACCAAACTGTTGGACAATGGAACTCCCTGTGACTCAATTTGAAGTTTCCCAAGAAAAAGACTTGGTTGTCAAAAATGGCAATCTCGACCGAGACTGTGTGCACAGGAAGAAGTAACCTCATCCTGCGGTTATCTTGATTATTACTACTTGTTACTACCTAGTCAGGTTGTTTTAGTAAATATACAATTAGTAATTGTAAATGCCGTAGACGTATTGTTTTGGCCAATCCGTGAAGCCCGTTTTCGCTTTCTTCTCGACGACATGGCCAGGTTACACGGATAGCTGGCCGCTACGGTGGAACACTCAAGAGATAAGAAGTTCAGGTGTTTTAAACGACGTGTGATTTAATGGTTTTAAAGCCCTTCAGACGACATTTTGAGTTATGATGGGTAGAGAGTCGTGCCGTCTCAGATGTTTTCTAGAGTGGTGGTTCGCCATGAGTTGTTGTTGGTCCAGGCAGATTATGTTCGCGTGAATATCGACCCCTCTCCCCCCCCCCCCCCCCCCCACCACCACCGAGTTATGTAACTACAAAAGCTAACAGTAGTGACCAACAAGCAGAGGTATGCTACTTAGAGCGTTTCTCCATCACGGTTTTGTTTTTGTCCCCCTTTAAAGGACACGTCATACTTACGGTAGTAATTCATTCTACTTAGCAGTATTTCTGTCCATTCTTTCCCAGATTCGACGCGTCACAACTGTATCCTATCTCTTTTATAAGCAATACACTGACAATCGCGCTTGCCAAATTTGTTCTCTTTGTGTGACGTATCAGGCAGCCGACCATTTTTCCCAGATCTGACACGTCATAACTGTACCCTATCTCCTCTATAAGCAATACACTTATAATCGCGCTTGCCAAATTTGTTTTCTCTGTGTGACGTATCAGACAGCCGACCATTCTTTCCAGATGTTTTAATCGCCAGAAGACCGGTTATGCAAATTTTGTCAAGTTTGTCATCGAAGGAAGGGACATGAAAAGAGGCTGAAACAGACGAAGCCTTGTGTTATTTGCTGTAAGCGTAGCTAAGTTTTAAAGTAGTCAACTATCCCTGACATCTTAGCAGTAGTGTCCGTAATAATGAATGAAGAACTTTATATCTGCTCAAGTTCCAAGTATTTCGACCTATTTTGAGAAAACAATAACACGAAATACTCCTGGTTTTCTTCTGAACCTCCGTCCTTGTGACCTTTTTAGGCTTTTCCTGTTCATTTGTTTGTATCTGTTCTGAATATTGGTGTTCTTCTGTTAGGATACTTCATGCGCTCATGAATGAAATGTACAGATATTGAAATTCTTCGAATTCCGTCAGCTGGCTAAGAAGCAACAAAGAGCAAGAGATTATGATCGCGGCTTTAGTTTACTTAAAATACATTTTGCTGCACTCGGCAATCAGCATTTCGCGCTTTTCGATGCTGGGCAACGTCCAAAGCTAAGGACGTCTATGGTTCGCCGCTCGTTTTCCCGCATGATTTTCCAAAAGTATGCGTTTGCCCAGTATGCTGTGCTTATTCCGTTTTGATCTATATCCGTTTTAAAAGTGTATCTTGGTGTTCCCTACTTTTAATGCGTAATGAGTCAGGCCTAATATATCCCGAACTACAAATGGTGGCTAGCCGTCACTCTGCACTCTAATGACGAAATCACCACCCTTCGTCACACTTCGTCACATCGTGCTCTTCTGGATTTGAAATTTTCTCCAGCCTTCCTGTCAATCGAAAGAACATCGACATCTCCCTCCGACGGGCCTGTTCTAGGACAGCATGCAGGTCGATACTGGAGGAGCGAAATGCTTCCAGTCTTTGTGTTATCGTGCTGGATAATCTTGAAAAAAAAAAAAACGTCTACCCATTTATACTGCAGTGGATTCAAGGTGGAGACGCGCTTTTCCGAATGTTCAAAGATTCCATTTCGCCATATCCCAAGTTCAGCGCTTCCAAGCGGACTAGTTCCCGTAAATCTCCCCGTTTCTTATTGTCAGCACCTGACCAGATAGATGGTGTTGTAGACCCCTGAGTTCTAAGGAGAAAATCTGCAATCTAATTCCCGAGCATGAGAAGTTTTGCGTTATTTTTCGGGTTGAAAGTGAAATCTAGTATTTTCTGCATTACCCTATTGATCCATATTTTGTTGCGTTTTTTATCCGAATTCTCCTCTGGTGGTGAACCTGATTGGTCAACAGAGTGCGGGTGTTCAATATGCATAAACACGTATACCGGGTTACGAAAGAGCTGCAAAATTAGTGTTATTGTCAAAAGCGGAGAATGGAGAAGTCAGAGGAGCAAAAACTGTAATTTGTACGAGAATCTAGAATTCAGAAGCGAGAATTCGGATCAAAAACGCAACTAATGGTGGACATTTAGAAACCAGTACGCTTGGAGCGCCGAACCGGACTGAGGCGAATTCCAATGACAACCTAGATGATTCCCTGTATCTCATCTTGCTTGATGGAAGTTAATATTTATTTTCCTTGCAGGGTATTCCACGTCAGATGAGTCATCGGACGACGACACGCAGACGGGCGACCATTCGCGCCCGCCTTCGAACTGTCGAGAGTGTGGGGAGCCTTTCGACGCCTCCAGCCCCCAAGTCCACCGCTGCTCTTCCTTTGAAAGCACCTCTGAGCTGTTCTGGGTCTGTAGTCTTTGCGAAGACAGATTTTCCACCGAAGATGGCGTTCGGACGCACATCTCGTCAGATGAACATCTTCGCTGCGTTTTCTGCAAGAAAAAATCAGTGTCCGCCCCGTCGCGGCTCATAAGCACGTTAAGAGTGCCCGAATTTTCCGAATAAAACCGGAACGGGCGCTACACCAAAGAAGCTGAAAACTCTGAAGCCCAAGGTAGCTGGGAAAGTGACAGAGTGTGGCTACCCCCACAGCCCCGGGGGGCTGCTCAGTTGACCCCCTCTGGTCGGGGCAATGAAGGGCAAAGTACGACCTTTTGTGTCTGAACTACCCAAAAGCGGTCAGAAGCGATGGAATAAGCTGAGACAGACTTGGGTCGAAAATACTTGTGTTGCTGTGGTATGACCGGGTTTGCGTCCTATGTCGCCCGGTTTCTTCACTTTAAAGAGTACCACCACAAAAACGTTTGCTTGGACTGTGGGGCAATCTATGATACCCCGCAGCCCCTTATGATTCATATGAAGAAAGTGCACTGTAAAGTCGAGCATGAACATTCGATTTTGATCCGTCGAAGAAGTATGATACAGATTCGCTTATTTTATGTATTGACTGCAATGCGACGCTGAGGTTCAGTGAGCTTGAGAAACATTATTGTAAGCCCGCCTATGGGCGGAAACAGGCCAAGCCGCAGCAAGCACCCATGGAAGCTGTGCCGGCATTGGAGGAACCGCCGCCGCTTCCGAAAGTTGCGGCTCCGGTAGTTTCTGAGCGCCCAGTTCGCGCAAGAAGACAGCGGCGTCGATTCTAGTTGCTTCTGACCTCAGTGTAAACTCCGACGATATTCCTTTCGACGATTCAGAACCGGAAATCAAAACTCCACGTATAAAAGGAAAATCCGGTGGCTCTCGGAGGAAAAGTCCTGTCAGAAAAGTGAAAAGCCCTAGTCCGGTCCCTAGTGCGCCAGTCAGTCCCGCGACGTCCCCTCCACGCGCCCCAAGCCTCTCGCCGGACTCAACACTCAAACCGGAGTCCGAGAGCTCGAGGATGAACCGGAATTCCGGAAGAACCACCCCGGATTCCGACTCCTGAACCGCCTCCGAGAGAACCAACCCCCGAACCCCTTTCCCCCATCCCACACATTCCTGTTGACTGGAAGGAACAGCTTGAACCGTTACTGTATAAGCTCGTACTGAGACTTAGGAAAACGCTAAGCAAAGTTCAGGATACAAAATGTCGAAAATGCCTATCTTTTGAATCCACACCATCCTCTATACAGACTATATTCAATCACCTAAAAGACTCGCATGATCTGTTTTTGCTACGCGGGTTAGGCGCTGATACAGAGCATAGACTCTTTAGTGAAGTTATACGAATCTACATGAGTGATATCTCTCAGAGTGAAACAGAAGAGCTTGGCGAACAGAAGATGGTAAAACCTTTCTGTATGAATACAGGAAAGTTGTATTTCTGTAGCCTCTGTAATAGTGGTGAAATGAAAGTGTTCGATTTTGTCAATCACCTCCGCGTGGCACATTCCTTCAAATACTATCCTTGTATCGAGTGTGGCAGGCGATTTAGAAACTACGGTCTTCTACTCTCTCACTTGAGTGGAGATGGGCCTTTACTGTTTGGCTGTAGAATTTGTAATGTATCGGGTATACAAAATGTCCACACACTCGAATCACATATACGAACTCATGCTGTGTGTGAAAGGTGCTTTAGTGGATCTGATGGACAGTTGGCACTCAAGAGTCATTTGTACGCTCATCAAAAAGAGCGCCCGTTGGGTGTACCATCTGCGTAAAATCTTATAAGACACATGAAAGTCTCGAGATGCACCTGTTATGAAGCATGGGACAGAGGGGAGCCAGTGTTTAAAATGCAGTCAGAAAGTCTGGCAGTGTACATACCACTTTTGTCCAGGTACACCGGGGGAAGAGTATCAGGAAGAATTGTTAAATAGGTGTACAGTATGTCGTGTGGACTTTAAATCTGCTGAGATGCTGCGGATACACAACAGATTGCATTCGGGAACAAGGCCGCATAAATGCGACAAGTGTGATCGTGCCTTTATTTCCAAGAAGCTGCTCCAAAAGCATAAGGAGCGGTCACATGCGAGGGAGAATAAAGTCCTTGACAAGAGTGGCGAGTTGCCGAAGAAAAAGGCAGCGGAGATTTTAAGAAAAGTCGGCGGCGCGAACCGGAAAGAGCTTCAGCCCGAAGTTCCGGAAGATATGGCGCAGTCTGAAAAGGAGCTTCTTAGTCCTGATGCAGCAAAAACTGGAATGTCCATATTTGACATTGATGAAAGTGAGAAACACGTAGAAGAAGAACCTGTGGAGAAAGAGGCAACGCCTGAACCAAAATTGGCCCCGAAACCCAAGGAGCCCGTCATTCCCTATTTCCTTATCGAGCATGACTATTGTAAGCCTGGTCCGTTACCGGAAGTTCGGATGGCCAAGCCCGGAAACGGACGAATAGTCTCCGGATTAAACTTCCAAAAGTACAGCTGAGTTCAAGCAGCAGTGGGAGCGATTCGAGCTCGAGTAGTAGTAGTTCCGATTCGGATTCGGAAAGTACCGATAGCGATTCGCCCTCGAATGTGAAAAAGCTATCACCGAAGAAGGAGAAGATACAGGTAGACAAAACACCGGAACCACGTGACGATGATGGGGAGAAGGAAGTGAACATCGAAGATTCCGAGTCGCATTCCGAATCGGAAACTGATTCGATCGCGACGGAACCGGACGACTCGATTCACGAGTCGGATCTCGAATCGGAGGGTTCGGAAACAGAACGGCGTTTCCGATCCCCCGTAAAGTCGCCTGTGAAGGAATATTCGCCGTCCCATCCCCCGCCGAAGTCCGCAAAAATACGGAAATCTCGAGAGGAACTCCCGCGCCACCCCCGAGGAAGCCGGGAGGGTTGAAGGTTCTTCTGCCCAAACACCTACAAAGACCGAACGGCGGGTTGAAAACTCTGATGCCGTCAGTGCCCAAACCGAGCAAAGCGCCCAAACCCCGCGCTTCCTTTAAAAAGACCAAAGGCTTAAAGTCCTACAACCTAAAAATCAAGCAAGCAGTGACGAAATGAACAGCGATACAGATTCTGACTACGCTTCGAAAAACTCACGGAAGCGAAAAGCCTCGAAAATGCTCTCCTCTTCGCCAAAAAGAGCAAGTTGGAACCACCTCCCGTTCCGCACTACACTCCTTCTGCTCCGCCCCCCGCTATCCCTGGCCAGGAAACGGGGAAATTATACTGCTACTGTCGTTGCCCATATGACGAAGTCTCTCAGATGATTGGGTGCGACGCTAGCGACTGCCCTTATGAGTGGTTCCACTTCGAGTGTGTTGGAATCATGATACCCCCGGAAGGGCGGTGGTTTTGCCCTGACTGCAGGCTTAGACCGAAGTATCAAGGAAGTCAACGTGATCCTAGGAATTGTACAGTTTATCCCTTTTTTAGTTTGTAAATATGCTAATTTATATTATATAAAACGCTGATACTGCGAAACTTTGTGGCTTGCAGGATTCGGGAATCGTCAGCTCTCGCACTGAGGTGGAACCTTTTCGACTGCCCTCGATAATTACTGGAACAGTGCTCATGCAAACATATATTCAAATAATGCATAAAACGGGTATGTTCCGCTACGATGCTTTGGCAGCGATAGAACCTCCGTCTTTGGTTCTATGCACCGACTATGGACCTTGCCAAGAAGGGGCCGAAAATCGCTGCCAAAGTATCTTAGCTGACATATCCGTTTTATGCATTATTTGAACATGTGTTTCAAAGTCATCTTGGGCTCAAGGAATATTTACTCATGCAAAGTATGGGTATGAGTCGATCACGGTTGGGGGGGGGGCTGTGGACTGGGACTTCCTGCCAGGATTTTTGGCACCGTCACCAGTTCCGAACAGACACATCAATATTTTTTTCACCATGAAGATAAAAGTGCAGAAAATTCAGCGGGAAAGTCCTGATCGTGTATTTGCAGCTTGAGTAAGGAGCACTTTCTGAATTCCTACGGCCTTTGTTCGGAGAACAGACTAGGACTTGTCTTACCGATAATATTTTTTTTTATTTCTTTATTTATTTATGACCCGCTTTTTGCGTAACAGCGTAGTATGAATAATATTAACGCAACCTGCTTCCATGATCACTCCATATGTTTCTAAACCCGGAGACCCCAATTTCGTACGGTACTTTCTAACAAAACCACGCTGATTTTCTACTAGCCGTGTTTTGCTACCTTCGATGTGTATAACGCTGTCGACGGTTGTCTGCAAGAACGGTTATGTAAATTGTTTCCCTGTTTTCGCTACAAGTCAACGGATCTCGGAAAAGGCTTAAAACAGCAAAAACCGTGGGTTATCTGTTGAAAGCATGGCCTAGTTTTGAGTATTGAAACATTTTAAAATAGTGTAAGTTGAAGAGTAAGAGTTGTGAGGGATCCTTTAACGTTAGTCCCCGAGTACTGCAGTTACCATCACGGTGATGAGAAAGAAATACTTGAGATTCTACGCGCAACGAGAGATATCCGACGAAAACGGATATTTCTACTCAGTCATCTAATCGTCCGAAATACGCCAATGATCCTAGCGAAGAACAAGAAACGTCACCCAAACGAAGCCTCAACATTTACTCAAATTCTATGTAAAAGAATCAACAACGTTTTCTGTGGTGACGTATACTCTTCGCTGGGCAGACGGCGATTCTTCATTGGCACGAAGAGTTAGAGCGTGCTCCATCCTACTTACCGTAGTTACTACGGATGACGTCACGAATTCTCTTTTTTTGCCGTCAGGGCTGGAAAAAGATTTTTCTATTTTCCAGCAGGATCTCACGCCAGGGCGAATCCGACCAATCACGTTACAGATATGCGTAATTACTACGCTCCCGAGCATGGTAAGCAAATAGTAACTATTAGTTACTATTCCGACAAGGTTGGAAACGGTCAGCGTAGTAACTTTTCGGGAGGATGGAACGGAAATAGTAACTATTGTTAGAACGGTGGAAAACGATCTTAGTTATCAGGAGTATTTATGATGAGGAGGTATAGACTTCCAGTTTGGGACTAAATTATTGGGGTTTGGTAACTATTTTGAGCCTGTAAATTGTCAGAAAAGTTAGTTTGACTATTTCATGTTTCATGAAATTTTGTTTGAAAAAATTTTTTGGAAGTGAGAGCTTGAAGTCTCCAAAGTTTGAATACGAAAACACGATCCGCATCCTATTGTTCCATTATTAAAACCAACCAATAGGAAGCAAGATCCTGTTTCGAAGTAAAAGTTTGAAGTCTTCCAAGCTCATACTTTTCTAGAAAACGTCTTATTAATTAAGAAAGAGCTTGAAAATTCTTTAAGATAATTTTCAGTTCAAGAATAGTTACGGTTACGAAACGTCGATGATCAGCGTGTTACGTGTTACCATAGTTACTACGCATAACGTCACGAAATACAGCTTCTTGCGTCGAGGCTGGAACGCGTTTTTCTATTTCCAGCCAACATCGTGCCACGGGCCGATCTGGCCAATTATGTCACGGAGATGTGTAGTCACTACGCTCCCGAGCATGGTTAGGAAAAGTTATTTCGGGAAGGTTGGAACGGTCACCATAGTGACTTTTCTCGAGGTTGGGGCAAAAGTAGTAACTAATAGTTACTATTGTTAGAAGGGTAGAACACGCCTTAGTCACTCGAAAAGTCGCAAGTCCTATGTATCATTACATTATTTTGTTTGTATCTGCCCGTTTTCGTCGGATAAGCTGCAATGTCTATTCACGACTGTGCATTCGGTTTGTATGGTGCTATTCGCGACTGTGCCTTCGGTTTGTGTGGTGCTATTCACGACTGTCCATTCGGTATATATGGTGCTGGGGAACTTGTCCGCCATCTATGCTAGTCTGTTGGAACCCAATATTCCTTTAGGTTAAGATATTGTTTGACTAGATGGCGTGGGCAGGTCAAAGATATTGGGGCGTTGTGTAAGCTACGGTAGCTTGTGAGCTGGCTGTTTTGGGGGTCCCAAAACGTGGAGGGATACCTATGACATCACAGTAGTTGTCCGTCTGTAAGCACTATAACTCTCGAAGTGGAAGTTAGAAAGTACTTGGTTCGTTCGTTTAATAGTTCTTAGTCGTGTTTATCTGGTATTATTTGTCGTTTGTCATTGGCCATTTTATATCCCGTTGACAGTGCTAGGTTGACTTACCTTTGCTAGCTATCTTTGCTATTTTGGTGAATAGACGATATATATATAGATATATAGATATTTCATTTTATGCATTATTTTAATATATTGAACCGCAGATTTTAATTCCACGAAACCAATAAGTCAGCTGGCTAGCGATGGCCAAAATACCACTAGAGCAAATATTAGCCAACTTTTTCTTGAGTCAAATATTATTCGCAGTCGCCTTGGCTGAAGGATTTTACAGTTTATTTCTTTTATTTCAAGAAATAAAAAGTGTTGTCAGGCGTCGGTTGAATCGTCGGAACATCGGGTTCTTTGTACACACAAGAAATCAAATTCTGCAAACATTTGTAGGGCAAAACACTGAAGAAATCGACTTCTGTATGCTTTTGTCGGGCCTCGGGATAATTAATTAATTAGAGTAATAATAGATGCAAAAGCCTTTTTATTGCAGTTATATTGTTATTATTATAACATGTAAGTAAATCAGTAATTTATTTCTGATCCACCATTTTCAAAGCAGAGTATATAAAAGAAATTAAATAAAACATAACAATACAATTTTTCATTCTTCGGCCAGAAACGAGTGTAAAATGTTGTGCGCTTTTTATTTTCCACTATCTGCTCCAGTTATGACGTTCAGAATATCTGCGGTCGTCCTCGCAACATAAATTCCACTATGACGCGGAAATTTTAATCTAAACACAAACGAGGCTTTTCAGTGGGCAGTGGTGAACTTGGTGAAGTCGGATTAGTGCCTGCACAGTTTTTGTTTATATATCTTTCTCAATACAGATACAAGCCTATAGAGGTACCACAAATCACACGAAATTCCACTATTTGAAAATTGATTATTCGTGAATGACGGAACAACGAAGTGACGCATTTTCAGCGGGTCTTCAAGCAGTTTGAGTGAATAAGTAATAGGTAACTAGATTGTCCTATCCCAGCCCTTTTCGGTTAAGCTTTTGCAGCTCCTTCTTCAGTAGAACATGCGCGACACCAGAGGGAAATAAATGGAAGGCGCGCAAAAAGAGCTGCATAAATTTCCTAAAGCTTTCCGTTGTAGCGCCCACGGTCGGGACGTACGTCCATAAGCAGTGCGGATATGTGTTGAGTCATTGAGTGCCGTGTTTTACTTTTGGTGGACCCTAGACCCTCCATGGGTTTTTGGCCCCTTCCATGAGTCAAAAAGATAAAAAAGCAAGTACATCAGCACACACGAATTGTATGACATGATCTTGGTCGAGCCACGCTATTGTCACATCTAAGGCACTGAACATAATTTCGGTAATGTAAATGACGATGGTGCAACATAGCTGGTCCCACCTGGACCGTAATGAAAAATAACCAGCCAGATTAACCTACCAGAAGATATTGCAACCATCGTGGACCTCGAAATTCCTCTCAGACAAGAGAGGTAAACTTACCATCAGATCATTACTGTTCTCCAAGAATACAATATTTCATAACCGCAGCAACGAAGAAGTAGGAGCAACCGAGGCCGAAAGTGATCCAGAGTGTAACCCAAGTGCCAGTCATTTGAAGGAACATATCGAAGTCGCGGCAGTGTCTATCCTTCCTCTATCTGGGAATCGGTACTCCACATGCTATTGTTCCCGCTTTGTCGGAGAATTGATGTGTCAGGACCTAATGTTCCCCGACAGATCGGGAATCTACTTGCCCAGGGCTAATCTTCCCCCCAAGTCGGGGAATCGATGTGCCCTGGGTTAACATTCCCCGAGTACTCGGGGAATCTAAGGGTCCGGAGCTAGTGTTCCCTCATAATCAAATAATAGATTTAGAGATCGGGGAATCGAAGTCTGAGGGCTAATGTTCCACGACATGCAAATATTGATTTTGTTGAGTTGAGGTCGGGGAATCCAAATGCCAGCTAATGTTCCCCGACATGCAAATAACCGATTTTGAGATAGGAGAACCGAAGTGCGAGGGCTAATCTTCCTCGATAAGCAATAATGGTTTTTGAGGTAGGGGGATCGAAGTGTCCAGAGCTAATGTTCTCTCATAATCAAATAACCGATTTGAGGTCGGGTAATCCAAGTGCCAGGGGCTAATGTTCCCTCACAATCAGGGGCGTCCCGACACCTTCCTGATGAGGGAAGTGTAAATTCAGATTTTACCGGGAATTTTCGAGATTGTACCGAATTTTTCGAGTTTTACCGGAAATTCTCCGTAGCGATAATCTCTGCAGAAACTCTAGAATACCTATTTCACACTCATCAACTAGATCTGTTTCACATACTATTAGTAGCAGACTTTCAAGACAATGGTCAGCCATTGTTGAACGCAAGGTGGTCTTAAACAGTTTTCCCCCTTTGCTGAGGTAATAGGGATTGTCTTGGCCAGCTTGAACGCTTTCCAATACTAAGTGGTAAGACGTCTTTCAGTTGACGAGAGACCTCGACTATGCTTCAAACTTTTTGTTTATTTCGAGGCTCTCCCGGCAACTTTCTCCATCATGTCGAAACAAAGCTAATTCGTTTTTGAACTCTTCTCGGTTCACCCATATCACCGGAAAGGAGTTCAGAAAGCTGCCGACGCTTTTTGGATTTAGATTCAGCCGAGTTCTGGTAGATTATGAGGGTAAACTCCGATAGATTCCCCGAGACAATATCCGTAGATTCCTTGTGAAAGATATCGCACAAATGTCGGCGAAATTCCGATAGATTCCCTGAGCCAAATTCTGGTAGATTCCGTGGGGTAATTCTGGTAGATTCCGTGGGGTAAATTCCGGTAGATTCTCTGAGACAAATTTTGTAGATTCCTTGTGAAGATTTAGCGTAGATTCCATAAGCAAAATCTGTAGGTTCCCTGAGCCAAATTCTGGTAGATTTCATGGGGTGAATTCCGGTAGATTCTCGGAGACAAGTTCCGGTAGATTCCTTGTGAAGATTTCGCACAAATTCCAGCACGAACTTCGTAGATTCTGAAGGTAAATTCCGGTAGTGCAGCCCCCCCCCCACATTATAACTAGCCCCCCCCCCCCCCTCGGGACGCCCTGCTCACAATCCATTTTGAGTTCGGGGTATCCAAGTGCACATCAGTTCCCCGACTTGGTGGGGAAGATTAGCCCTGGGCAAGTAGATTCCCCAATCTGTGGGGAACATTAGCTCCTGACACATCGATTCCCGGACAAACGGGAACAATAGCGTGTGGAGTACCGATTCCCAGATAGGGGAACGATATACACTGCCCCGAGTCGCGCCTTAACTCCATGGAAAAGTGAACCAGCACTGAGCGCTAAAGTCGGAAGCTAGGATTGACAAACTTGATGAAGCTTGAC